>PVLA01000030.1:407721-1011645 GCA_004027455.1 Hydrochoerus hydrochaeris
AATATCTGACCATAGTGCACTGAAATTGGAAATTAATGGCAAAAGAAATTGTAAAACCTGCATAAATACATGGAAATTAAATAACAGCCTGTTGAATAACCAGTGGGCTACAGATGAAATTAAAGAAGAAATAAAACAATACCTACAATTCAATGAAAATGTGGAAAAAACATACTGTAATCAGTGGGATGAAATGAAAGCAGTCTTAAGAGGGAAATATATAGCAATAAACTGTCATATCAAGAAAACAGAATGAGCACAAATAAACAACCTAATGCTCCATCTCAAGCTTCTACAAAAAGAAGAGCAAGCTAAACCCAAAGTTCATAGAAGAGAGGAAATTGTAAAGATTAGAGCAGAAATCATTGCATTTGAAACTAAAAAAAAAATACAAAGAATTAATGAGTTGAAAAGCTATTTTTTTGAGAGAATAAACAAAATTGACGAACTGCTAGTTAACCTTAGAAAGAAAGAAAAAACCCAAATTCATGCAATAAGAACTGAAAAGGGAGAAATTACTACAGACCCCATGGAAATTCAAAAGATCATGAATACATACTTTGAAAATCTCTACTAATAGAGTGGAAAACACAGAGGAAATCGACAGATTTCTAGAAACATATGAACTACCAAAGCTCAACCAAGAAGATATAGCAATTTTGAACAACCTAATATCAGCTATTGAAATTGAAATAGTAATTAACAACTTACCAACAAAGAAAAGCCCAGGTCCTGATGGATTCACAGCTGAATTCTACAAGAAATTTAGGGAAGATTTCATGCCAATACTCCTTAAACTCCAGTGAAACTGAGAAGAAAGCAATCCTCCCTAAATCATTCCAGGAGGCAAGTATTACTCTGACACCAAAACCAGAGAAAGATCCAACCAAAAAAAGAGAACTATAGGCCAATCTCACTAATGAACACTGATGCAAAGATTCTCAATAAAATACTAGCAAGAAGAATGCAGCAAATCATCAATCAGATTATACATCATGAGGAAGTGGGGTTCATTCCAGGAATGCAGGGATGGTTTAACATAGGCAAATCAATTAAATGTAACACACTACATCAACAAAGCCAAAAATCAAAATCCACATGGTCATCTCAATAGATGCAGAAAAAGCTTTTGACCAACACATGTTCATGATAAAAACCCTTCAGAAACTCAGAATACATGGTGTCTACCTCAACCTTGTAAAGACCATCTATGACAATCCAACAGCCAACATTATACTAAATGGACAAAAACTGAAAGCTTTCACTTTAAAATCAGGATGTCCACTTTCACCACTCCTTTTCAATATAGTTCTGGAATCAGACAAGAGAGAGACAAGATCAGGGCAATCAGACAAGAGAGAGAAATAAAAGGAGTAAAGATAGGAAAGGAAGAAGTTAAATTATCACTATTTGCAGATGACATGATACTCTATATAGAAGACCCAAAAAAATCTCCTTTAAGAGACTACTAGAGGTAATAAACAAGTTCAGCAGTGTAGCTGGCTACAAAGTCAATGCTCAAAAATCAATAACATTCCTGTACACAAAAAACTCACTGAGAGAGAAATATGGAAATATCATCCTTTACAATAACATCTAAAAAAATGAAATACTTAGGAATCAACCTAACTAAAAAAGTAAAAGACCTATATGCTGAAAATTATACTATGCTGAAAAAAGGGATTGAAGAGGATATTAGAAAGTGGAAGTATATTCCTTGCTTTTGGTTAGGAAGAACCAACATTGTGAAAATGGCTATACTCCCCAAACTGTTACACAGATTTAATGCAATCCCAATCAAAATAACATTGACATACCTCACAGATCTAGAGAAAACACTACTAAAATTCATTTGGAAACAGAAGAAACTTGGAACAGCAAAGGCAATTCTGGGCAAAAAAGCAAGGTGGGAGGCATCTCAATTCCTGACTTGAAACAGTACTATAAGCCACAGTTATAAAATCAGCTTGGTACTGGAAAAGAAATAGACCTGAGGATCAATGGAACAGATTAGAAGGTGCAAGCACAACTACAAAGACACTCAGCCACCTGATATTAGACAAAGGGGCTAAATATGTCCATTGGAAGAAAGATAGTCTTTTCAATAAGTGGTGTTGGAAAAATTGGCTCTCCACATGCCGAAGACTGAAACTAGATCCAAGCCTATCACCATGCACAAAACTAAAGTCTAAATGGATAAAGACCTAAATATTAAAACAGAAACGCTAAATCTACTGGAAGACAAGGTAGGTAGAAGTCTTGGAGACATAGGGGTAGGCAGAGAATTTGTGAACAGAACGTTAACTACATGGGAATCACTTCAAAGAATCAACAATTGGGATCTCATATTATTGAAAAGTTTCTGCACCTCAAAGGAAATCACCAACACAGTGAAAAGAAAACTCACCAAGTGGGAAAGAATTTTAGCCAGCAACCCCTCAGACAAAGGACTTTTGTCCAGAACATATAAAGAACTGAAAAACATCAAGCTCCCCAAATTCAAAAACCCTCTCCAAAAATGGGCATGTGAGATGAACACACAGTTCTCAGAGAAAAATATACAAACAGCAAATAAATACATGAAGAAATGTTCACCATCACTGGTCATTTGAGAAATGTTAATTAAAACAACATTGAGATTTCACCTTACTCTGGAAAGAATAGCTGCCATCAAGAAATCAACTGATAATAAATGTTGGTGAGACTGTGGGAAAAGGGAACACTGCTCCACTATTGGTGGGAATGTAGACTGGTGCAACCATTATGGAAATCCATATGGAGAATTCTCAGAAGACTAGGATTGGAAGTTCCATTCAATCCAGCTATTCCCCTCCTTGGTATTTTCCCAGAAGAACTGACAAGTTCATATCACAGTGATATATGTGCACCGATGTTCATAGCAGTACAATTTGTAATAGCTAAATCTTAGAAACAACCAAGATGCCCATCTACTGCAGATTGAATGAAAAAGATGTGGTATTTTTATGGAATGGAGTTTTACTCAGCTATAAAAAAGGGTGATCTTGAGGCCTTCATAGGTAAATGGAGACAACTTGAGACTATCCTCATTAGTGAAATACATAAGAATCATATTTATAAATATCATATTGTCTCTAGTGTAAAAAGTAAATAAGAAGTATAAATGTAATAAAAGCAAAATGTGTAATTGCTATTGTAAAAAAGAGAGGAAAAGAAAGTGCTCTAAGGGATATTACTGCATGCATGTTTGAGTGTGTAAAATAGATGAGCATATTGCTGAATCTTTGTTGGATCTTTGAGGAGAACTGTTTGCCATCTCACTGTTTGAATGTCTACTACGTATCCTTTAACTTTGTAACTTGAACAACTACATCCAAGATGACAATATGTAATTTATAAACTAGTGATTTCTTAGTGTTTTTTTTGTTTTTTTCCTTTTTTTCTGTCTTTCTTTTAGAATTCTGTATTGTTGCTACCCTTTTTTTCTGTTTTGCTTTTTTTCTTCTCTTTAAATAAAATTTTAAAAATGTATAATTGCTATTGTAAAAAAGAGGAAATAGGAAGTGCTATAAAAGATATAGCTGCATATATGTTTAGGTGTGTGAGATTGACAGCCATATTTCTATGTTCTTGTTGGATTGTTGAACAGATCTGTTTGCAGTATCACTGCTTGAGTGTCCACTTTGTGTGCTTTAATTTTATAACTTGAAAAACTATTTCTGAAAGAACGATATGTAATTTATCAACTAGTGATTTCTTGCTATTTATCTTTTTTTGAAATTCTGTCATATTTCTAACTTTTTTCTGTTTTTTTCTCTTTAAATAAAAAAAATAAAAGAAATGAGGTGATGCTGTTGTACCACCAAAATTAGCCTCGTTTGTAATTCGGGTGGGTTTTATTTATCTGGTATATGGTGACTGTTCCTCTGATGCTGATACCTCTTGTTTCACATTTGAAAAGGAAATAATAAAATTTGGGTTAAAAAAGATACACTGACAGTGCTTTGAAGGGGAATGAAGTGAAACAGTAAAATTAGACAATAGGAAAACACAAAATTCAACTGAACAGAGGAAATATCTCCTAAAGCCTAAGTTAAGTCAGTTAAGTCTTTTGTCTGAATTTAAAATAGTGGAAAGAAGTTAGTGAACAGCCAGACAGAAGGAATCATAGTTATCACAAGGCGTGGTTGGACTAAAGACTGTAGGTGAGAGTTTCTAGTCTGATATTGAGGTAGTTAGGGCCTACTGTGGAGACAAAAGGCAGGTGTGCTGGAGCCTTCTCTGAGCCTGTTTAAAAAGTATGATGCATCTTCCTTCCCATTCCTTAACTCTCCCAAACAGAAGCGTGCTATGTGCTCTCTTAGCAGATACAAAGACCTGTCTTCCTACCAAACCAGAGTGTTTAGGCAAGATGAGTAGGGATATTGACAAGAATGCAACAACTCCTGTGAAACATAAATGTCCATTCTTCAAGGCCATGGTGTTTGCAGTATGAAATGTTATGGAGGACCAATGAAAAACTCCCAGATTTTATCCCATACCTATACAGTAATGCCTGAGTATGAATAAAATCTTGACCCTTTTTTTTGTTAACAGAACAGCCTATTATTTTTTCTATCAGTGCTGTTTCCTATTTACTCTTCTTCTGCTCATGTTGAAGTATCTGCATTGATTTCTTTTCCTTGTCAACAAAGTTTTGCCTGTATTTTCATAATTCTTGGCTTGGTTGATGATTTTTATATCCCTGGATCAGAATACCACACATTTGGTAATATTAATATTAAAATAAAATGTTTTTCATAATAAAAAATGGAAATAGAGAAATGACCAAAAGTACAAACAAGAGAAAGATTTTTTTTACAAAGTTAGAAAATGTAACTATATGTAAGAAAGAAAGTAAATTTGAAAAATTTAGATATTCAGCAATTTCAGCCAATTTAATCTAAATCTTAGAAACAAGTTAACAACATCTAACATATTGTTTGAAAAGAGTCATGTTCTGTGAAAAAAAAAAAAAGAACTTTCTTTGGAAGAATACACATTGGTTTATGGTAGTTTCCAAAGCTAAAGTCAGGAAAAGAAGCAGTTAACTGTTTTGTTAGAAATACAAATGTACTACACTCATCTCTGAAAATTTTCATTTGTGCTTTGAGATGTAGACAAGAGAAGCTGGTTATTTTAATCTGGGCCTGAAGTTATTCTTATTAATTGGGTCTATCACTGTTGGTTGAAATCTTTGGTTAGGTGAGTTCTCATTTGTGAAAACAGAAATTTACAGAAAAACAAGTGCCCATTCCAGTGAAAGAGTTTTGAATAGAAAATTGAACTGTGCTGTGCAAATTTCAGCTGATTCTCCATAATGTTGTCAACATATGCAAAATATCTATTAACATTTTATCTGTGATGCAAATAAATTATGACTGTGATAAATGCCTGTGTTTTTTTCCAGAACATTGATTTGTCAGTTTTATCAAATGTTGCCAAATATGAAGGCAAATATAATGTTTTGTCTTTGTCAGGCAATCTGACAATCTTAGCAACATGCTAATGCATCTATGAGTAGGGCTTAATGCGTTTCTGTACTTATTTTGAACCTTACAGCAAGAGAAACTTAGTATGTATTTGGCACTTTTCATATTTAAAATGCTTTAGAAATATTAACTAATTTATGCACCTCTGAACAAAATGTAGCATAAGCATTACTGCAGGGAAGAAAAATCTGTCAGAAATCTGCTGTGGGAGCTGCTGCCCAGCATGCCATGGTTTCTGCAGAATCAGCACTTTGTCAAACTGCCAATGGACATTGACAGAGAGCAAATATAATTTGGCAAGAAATGGCAAGAGAACCCCAGAGCCAGCAGAATGGAGGTTTTGGGAAATATGAACTTTAAAGCCTATTTATGCTAGCTGTATGTAACTTACATAACATTTTCATTTGGTGTTTTCCTTTCTATCAAACAGTATAATATTAGGAATAGATAATATATTAATAATGAACAATGAACACATTATTTGGTAGATTTGAGTCCAAACCAAAAAAACAGGGATTCAGTTTTTAACAACTGCTGAGGTAACCATTGAAAGTTTTGTTGACTCTTCCAAAGAGTCAAACATCCATTTAAATAAAATTTAAATGAGATTTTATTTTGATCATATGTTCATGTTTGTTTGTTGTTGTGGTTTGTATTCCTATGGTTCTGCTCCAAGTCTCATGCACTCATAGATGCGACCAAATCTAGCGTTTGTGATTAGTTCATTGTCTAGTGCTCAGATTGGTGGTGTGAGTGTTTCACCCACCCAGGGGTGGAGCCGGGATCGCTGAAGAAGATGTTTGTCTCTCTCTCTTGCCTTTGGTGTCTTGCTGTTTGCAGATGGCCGTGAACGTTGGAAAGCCATGCCACCCTGCTGCATGGAGCCAGATGGATATGGAATGAAACCTCCAATCTGTAAGAAATAAACCTTTCCTTAACTAACTTTGGGTGTCAAGAACTTTGTCTCAACAAGGAGTAAAAAGTAACTAAGACATTTGTCTTAATCAGAGAAAACCAATTCAAAAATTTCCATTTTGCAGGCAAGGAAGTTGTTATAAAATATTCTAGGGTATTATGTTCTATAGCAAATTGCCACTGATTTTTCTAAATTCCCATCTAGTTTTCAAAGTTGTATTTCCCTCAAACTGAGCCATATTTCCCATGACTTGTGTTTCACAGCTCCAAAATCAAGTTAATATTCTATTTATCTTTAATAACATCTATAGGCTGATCTTATAAAAAAAGGACATGCTTAAATGAAATATGATTTTATGGTATTTCTTTTGCATGAGTATTCTTTCATTAATACATTAATTCATTCATTCTATTGAAAATATTACTGATGAAATAATACACACTAGATTTTTAGTACAATCACAAAGTGACTATTAACAAAACCTTTTCCTATTGTCATTATATAATATGTGCTGAAAAATTGTTAGTAGCTTGTAAGTACCTGCCACTTGCATTTTTTCCTTTATTTCTCTCCCTAATCTTATGTAAAGAGCACTGGGATTGAAGAAAATGAAACTTTCGGATAATGTCTATTTGCTTATATTTCCCATATCCTTCTGAATTTGAAGAAATTCACTCTCTGCCTTGTTCTTATTACACAGGTCTCCTAGTTCTAGGGTATTCATTGATTAATTTTTATCAAAATTTGTTCTTTTTGTTTTCTAGCCACATAAACTTATCTGCTACTCCTTTCTAAAATCTTACATTTGGTTTAGGTCTTGAATTCTACCCCTCATTATCAGGTGCTTTTACCATTAATGATTCTATTTACTGGTGAAAGACAGTCAGTTCTTGGAGATTTCCCTGTGATTCTGGATGTGCACTTATATCTTTGGGTGGAATGAAGGAAAGGCCAGGCAGGGGAAAGAGTTTAGGTGAACCAAAAAACATATTTTCCCAGTTATTGCTCTTAAGGCCATAAAGGAAAACCTGTATTGGAATGAAGCTGACCCTGCATATAGAAGAAACAGAAAGTAAATTCCTGGCTAATATCCCTAAAGTACTAAAATCAATCAATCCTAAATTAATTTACTTTTGGATTGTTATAATTTAAATGATTATGTTTTCTTATTAATGGAACCAGTTCAAACAGAAGCTTTTGTTATTTGAGTGGAAGACTTTCCATCTGTTCCACTGGGCAACACTCTTAACCTCTTCAACACCAGTGGCCAATATTTCACAACAGCCCAATAATCCGAACTATCTGAAAATTTGGCTATAAAATTGTAGGACTGTAATGAATCTTAGTATCACTTTATATAACCCATCATTTGATATTTGACTCTTTTCTATATCACCCTCATTAAAAGGATCTTTGAATTATACTTTTACAGCAAACACACATCTTAGATGACTTTATCTCTGGAAATCAATGCTCTTTTTAAAAACTGTCCATTCTATGATCCATTAATGACTTTTTACTTAATCTTCAGAAACACCATATGAAATTTCTTGTTGCTTTATTGTTATCACTATCATAATAATAAGTTCATAGAGAATTTGAGTTACATATAAATCAAATAAATACTGCAGTCTACATTGTATGGTTTTAATGTATATGCCCCCATCCAAGTTCATATGTGAAAAAATAATATCTACAGAGACAATATTAAGACTAAAAGGCTTTTAAAACTATGATACCTTTGTTGTCATGAAGCAGATTAAGTGACCTTACAAAAGAGCTACGGGAGCCTCTAGTGTCTTTCTCCCTTTTACCCATCAGCCTTGCGAAGAGGAAGCAAGAATGTCCTCACAGACACCAACTCTGCTGGACACTTGATCCTGAACTTCTCAGCTTCTGGAGCTAAGAGGAACAAATTTATGCTCTTATAAATCACACAAGCCAGATATTTTATTATTGTACTATAGGTGAAACAAGACACCGCACCTGAAATTACTTCTGTTGATCCATAAGCTATCTGATGTTTTCTGTAATGAACATTTTCTGAGTAGGCATTAAAATAGTTGCTAGTTAATTGTAGTGTGTTTTCCTTTCACAAAATTTTTATCATTGCATTTCTTCCTTATTCCCATGTTACCTGAGGATCTTTGACCACTGTCACGCTAAACATCAGTGTATTATGTCTGCAATGTATTTTTCAAGCATGATTCTTGTAACTTGGCAAAAAGACAACTCTGATGTAATTTACAGCAAGAAATTTGATTTTGTTTTGGTATTGAGTTTAGAGGAAAGCCATGGATATTATCTAATGACCTCATATTTTATGTGAATCATCATAAATACCTAGAGTGTGTTTGTATGTGTATGTGTGTGTGTAATAGAAAGATAAAGAGTCTGTGACTATGTTAAATAAATTTGAATGTGTAAAAGTGTGAAGTGTTTAAATGTAAGTATATGTAGCAGATTGGAGCGTTGTTGAAAGACTCACACCCCACACATTCTTGTTCAACTTCAGTGCTTTAAATGTACAGCCAGAAATGTTCAGATTTTGCTGCCCTTGTATTATCTCTATATGGAAATTAGCAAACTAATAAATCATAAACTCCATGGAAGGCCCAGAAAGTTTCAGAGTTAATTTATCTCTTTTATACTCTAAATTAGTTTAAAAGTGACAAAACTCTTCACAAATTGGCTAAAATTTCCAAAAATTACTTTTAGAAGCAATGCATCTTCCAGGCTCTCTATCCCTTTTGGGCATTCACTTCTTATCCTGGTAAACCAGCCCTGTTTGACTCCGTAGTGCTTTGCTTGTGATACCCTGAAAGACTATTCCCTGTGCTGCATTCTTCAGACCTTTACTCAATACTAACTTGCAATGATAAATGTGAATTTTAGATCTTGGGTCTTATTTCTTGCCTTATTTTTCATATTTTGGTGGCTCAGCACTTATGCCATATAGGTTAATTCTTCTAGTATCCTCAACTTATACTACAGCCAAGTGGATAAGTAGGTGATTAAAAATAATTTTTAGAAACTAGCTTCTAAGAGATTGAGTTTACTCTAAACACTGGAATAACAGACAGACAAGCATACGTGTATTTACTGGCCAAAAATGGAGAATTTAATACAGCTTTGGGGTGAGGATGGCAGCTTGCAAACTCAGGATTCATTCAGTGCACATGAGTTGCTAGACTTGTGATGCTTAAGTGTTAATTAAGCTGCATCCTAAATAATAACAGAATAAAAAACTAATATTCTCTGACTTGGTCAGGTTTGGCTGAGTAATTTCCATGCAGCTGGACCGATCTGAAAAAGGCAGACACATATAATCACTCGTTTTTTAAAAAAAGATTTTAAAAAAACTCCTAGTCATATAGACTGAAAAAACAAGCAAACTGGAATATATATCTATGTATCTATGAACATTGTAGTTGATATTTTCCACAAGCCAAAGACCTGCCCCATCTTACCTCAATATCATTTTCACCATGATGTTCATTATCCAACAGTAACATGTCCCAATTAGTGACTCCCCCTACAACATTTCAGCTAATGGTTTAATACATTGTTTTATTCATTGTCTCCAAACCCTGTAAAGAAGTGAAATTTAGAGAACTTGAGAAAGTTGCTCAGTATTAAATTAAGTTCAGTGTTGGCCACTCTAATATTTAACCCAGGTTCTTTGAATATAAACTCTGTGTTGATACTGTATGGCTCAAGTAATAAACAAATTCACCCAAGCCTTCCCCCTATATGAGCTGGGGATGTAACTCAGCAGTACAAGATTTGCCTTGCACATATGGGTATGATCCACAAGTGTTCCTTCCCCTAAATAACTACTCTCTGATGTATCCCATCAATAGCTTTTATTTTTTGTCTTTATCAGGACTATTTGCTATTTGGGTCTCTCATATGCCCATTTGGCTGCATTGCTATATCACATCTTGATTTCTGTTCTGGTTAATGCAATAGTGGTCTCATCTGGCTTCCTGATCTCTTGAATGGATATAAGGATGATTTTCTGGACTACTTCCAGCCTGGTCTAGTCCCACAGGCAAGGCCTGTGCACTTCAGTTTGGACCTGTAGCCTGCCTGTGTCTTAGTACATTTGCTCTTCCTTCAGACTGGCCTCATTTGATTTTGCCTAAGCATTGACTTTGGCAGCTGGTATCTTAACCTCCTATCATCTCTGGTATCCACTTATATCTGCTATAAATGATTATCTCTACTAATTAATAAGAATCACACAGTATTATAGAAAAGTGAAAATGTCAGTTTTAATTTAAATCTATTGGCACCATGTTGAACCTTGGGGCACTGGGAAAACAGGCAGCCACCAGCATGCCGCTCTGGTAAGTGGCTGTGGCTTGGTAAGCCACGGCCACCCCAGGGCGAGAACCATATCAGTGACGCACCATGTTGGACCTTGGGGCATTGGGAAAACAGGCAGACACCAGCATGCGTCTCTGGTAAGTGGCTGTGGCCTGGCAAGCCACAGCCGCCCCAGGCGAGAACCATATCAGCGTTTCTTGAGATCCGGGATGCACCATGTTGGACATTGGGGCGCTGGGAAAACAGGCAGCCAGTTCACCCCTCTGGTGGGCGGCTGTGAGCCTACCAGCGTGCGGACTAAGAATCAAACATCCATCCCCCTCCTCCAGCAAGTGAGAGCCAGAGATATGAGCATGTCTTGCAAGTTTGACTATATGCGATATAACAAATAAGGGGGATTTTCTTCTGCCATCTCTTTGAGGGCAAATATATTTATCTCTGTTTTGCTCTATTTTGATCAATGGTATTGCTGTATTCAATATTCTGTTCTTGTAATTTTGGTATTTCCTCCGATATTGTTCTGCCTGATTGAAGGAACAACTATTGTGAAGAAAACCAGATGTACTATTGTGCCTATTGCTGTTGTCCCGGTGGCCTGCTGTGAGGTTCTGTGCCAATTTCACTGCACTGCCTCAGTTGGCTATGTCCTGTCTTGTTCTGCTGTATTTTACTACCTTCAAAATAAAATAAATAAAGTAAAATAAAATAAAATAAGAAAAAATAAAAAAAGTAAATAACAAAAAAACAGATCAGCAAGGTACTGAGCAACCTGAAACATGATATAACTAAACAAATAATGGACTTAAAAAGCAAAAGGAGGAAAATCAGGTGCTCTAAAGGATATAACTGCATGTATATTTAAGGGTGAAGGATTGATAATTATGTTGCTCAGTTTTTGTTGGATCAGAGAATGGATCTGTTTGCAGCTCACTGTTTGAATGTCCATTTTGCATGCTCTGATTTTGTAACTTAAACAACAACATACAGGAAAACAATATGTAATGTATCAACTAGTGATTTGTTCATTTTTAAAAAAATTCTGTATTGTTTCTATCCTTTTTTTGTTTTGCTTTATTTCCCCCTCTTTAAAAAATTTAAAAATATATATATATAATTTAAATCTATTAAATTTCCTCAACACCACCAATATTGTTACTTTGCATATTCACAAAACAGAATACAAGACAGAAAATGATAACATTAGAAAGGCAAATTTTATTTCTGATTTTTTTCAAAATTTCATTTTTGAAAGTTGTAACCATCTATTCTATGATGAGTGATAAATGTCATTTCTCTACTTTCAACCTTTAATCCTAAAATCCCAAACTATCTGAACTATTGTTACAGTTTTGCAATTTTCCCATGAACTAAGACAGTGCAATCTTAGAACCTTAACATGTATTTTAAAATGTAGGTATTTCCTCTGGAAGTAAAATAATGTCTGGGGCTTACACTGCCTTCTATTTTTTTTTTCCTTCAGGGCATTAGGCAGTTCAGCTGTGTGACTTGAATAAGTTATTCATCTTATCTGTGCTTCAGTTTTCTTATCTATAGAGTAATACAAAAATGGTACTCACACCATAGGGTGTGGTGACAGTGAAATGTCTAAAGTTCTTAACCATTGTTGCTCACACAGAGATATTATTTATTAATATGTTATTTGTGAATGTTTATTCATTTATGTTATTTATATTTTTTAACATGTCTTTTATGATTCAAACCCATATTTTTTGCTGTCCTCTCAAAATCTGTGGAGTCCTTGTAAAGGTGATAGATCTCAGTTGAATATAGTCTCCTTTCTCTACCTCTGCTGCCTCTGGCCCAGATATGCATCCCCTTGTACACTTTGTCTTTCAATAAAGTATTCCATTCAATAATTCATGCCAAAAATCTAGTCTTTTATTCTTTTTTTTTTTTTGGTACTGGGGATCAAACTCATGACCTCATGCTTGCCAGGTGGGCACTTATGCTGCTGAGCTAAATCCCCAACCCTAGTTTTTGATTCTTGACAATTTCTTCTATCTCCATATAAAGACTCTGACCTGATTATTCGTCCACTATTGTCCATTCTATGTTATAATTAAGTCTCAAGTCTGTCCCCTTTTCACATTTCTACAGCTTATTATTCAAAGACTGGTGTGAAATGAAATATGATGCCTATGAACTATGCTATTATTGAGGTCATAAACAGCAAAATACAGAGAAAACATTTAGAAATTTTGGTGGAAATATGATATAGAGAGACTTTAAAGGAGGTAAAAATTTTTCTAATCCTTTACTTTTTATTTTACAATTTTTTTACACCCTTTTTGAAAATAAAGTAAAACTACAACAGACCCTAGGCCAACATTCTCAGTGCACATGGAAGAGCGAGGGGTGGGGGCGAGGGAGGTCTGTGTGATCTGGTATTCACACTGCCATCACGGCTGATGAATGAGATCTCTTCTGGCCTCACTTGCTCTGCTTTGACCCGGGTCTCGCTGGATCTGAAGATTTTTACAAATGAACATAGGCTTGTTACAACCTCTGCCCTCCATAAAGCCTCTTAATAATCTCACACTGAGAATAGCAAGAAATTGAAGCTCCCTATCAAGCCTTTGGGCCACTTTTCCAGATTCTTTATTCAATCCCTTCATTCTCATCTGACATGAGCCGCACAGGTTTTCCTGTCTGTGGTCTTCACTCATCTGCAGCAGTGCCTCCTTGTAAACCCTCAGTTTTAGCTAAGGCAAGACTTCCTCAGGAATGTCCCCTCCACCCAGAACAGGGAGTATTCCATACACTGAATCTCCTAGAGATTCTTTTATGGTGCTCATCCCAATGTTAAATAACTGTTTGTGAAATTATGTCTTCAACTGCTAATGCTGCCCTTTCATACCCTGCTGTTGGAAGTACATTGGTGGAGCAGGAGTGCAATACAGTATTGTAGTTAAGACCAGAGACTTTGGTGCTCTGAGAGGTGTATGGATTTGGTGCCATTTCTGAATGTACGTGAACATTCCTGGATCTCTCTTTTTCACTTTATTCATCTTAAAACCAGAATAATAGGTCTAAAAAGATACTTTAGAAGGACTAAATAAATGGCAGTAATTGAAGTTCTACAAACCAACCAACCAACCAACCAACCAACCAACAAAAAACAAATGAAAGGATTCACTGTAAGGAATTGCCTCATCATTAGGAGGTTGAACAGTTACAATATCTGGGGTCAGCAAGCTAGGGACTCAGAAAAGCCAAGGCTATGGTTCTAGTCTGAGAGCAGAAAGAGACAGATGACCCAGGTCAACCAGTAAGGAAGAGAAGTTCTTTTTTTCTGAAACATTCCATGCTACTCAGATGTGCAGTCAGTTGGAGTAGAGCCATCCACATAAGGGAGGGCAATGAGCTTTACTCAGTCAATTCACATGTTAATCTCATCCATAAATATTGTCACAGATAAGCCCAGAATAATGTCTGACAAATTACTGGGCATTTTATGGCCTAGGCATTCATATTTATTAACTGTTTCAGTATAGTGTTTGGCATATGTGGCAAATCAGTAATGTTTGCCTATAAATAACCATACAAATGACCATAGATTCACCTAGAAGCATGGAGCTAATTCTGTTGAAGAATGAATAAAAAATAAAGAGAATAGTCAGGGTATGCTTTTAAACTACTTCATAAAAGAAAAGGGTATTCTGTTTGTGAAGTGCTTCAGTGAATTACTTCATGTTCGTCATTCAAATGTCAGCACGCTCAGATTGCTGATCTGGCTTGCTATCTGTTGATTTGAGACTCATTCTTGATCCCTAGGGAATCCATGTTATCCTGCAAAGCTCTCAGATATGTCCCCTTCCACACCGCAGGCATTCATGTCTCTTTTCAGTCATCATGATCAGATTCTAGGTGGTCTTTTACCTCTAGTGCTGGCCCTTTTTATCTTTTCCCACAGTTGCCTTAGTAATCTTTTTGAAGTAGAGAACCTTGTCATTGCTAGCATTCCCTGTATTTCGCCCCCATCATGAGATGAAGATTTGATAGTTTGACATGACATTAAAGGCTTTGAATTGCTGACCCCCCAATTGGTTTTCTGACTTGATTTTCAGTCATCTTTTCATGCAGCATGTTCAGAGCCACCTCTCATTGGAATATATTTTCTTCCATATATATTTAAAAAATCAATGATCTGATTTTCAACCTTTTGCTCAGAGTCCCTTCTATTTTTGCAGAATAAATGACTTACTCCACATGTACTAGTCCATTTTACATGAAGTATGTTATAATTTACATATTGTATTTTAATAGTATGCTCTTAGTGTCACACACATTTATATATATCATCCAATTTTGAGCTTCTAAAGGACAAAGCCTATTTTTAATCATTTTGTTCTCTTGTTGCCCAACTAGATTCTCATCTGTTTGTTAAATATATATTGACCATTTATACTCTGAGCTTTTTGATATATTCCTGTCCTGTTTCTTTTTTTTCTCTCTCTCTCTCCTCCCTAATCACTCTAGCACCTTTCACTTACTGCATTATATTCATTTCTGTATCAGCCTGTAATTATTTCTTGGGACTTTATAGAGTTCCTGAAGGAAGCAAAATGTCCATCTATCAGCCACCTGCCAAATCTTTCCCTAGCCAGCAGTTGCAAGTGACAAAGAAGATGAAGGCTCATTAAGAATAATTGGCCTTGGTATAGAGAAGCAATCCTTAATATTATACCTGTCCTGCCATCCAGAGCATTAGGAAGAATGAGGTGTGCATTTATACTTTAAAGAAATATGAAGGGGCTGGGGATTTAGCTCAGTGACTTAAGCACCTGCCTGGCAAGTGTGAGGTCATGAGTTCGATCCCCGGTAGCAAAAAAAAAAAAGAAAAAAAAAAAAAGAAAAAAAGAAATATGATCTTAAAGGACTTATATCCAGAACATATAAATAATTGAAAAACATCAAGCCCCCCAAATTCAGACCCTCTCCAAAAATGGGCATTTGAGATCAACACACAGTTCTCAGATGAAGATATACAAATGGCAAATAAACACATGAAGAAATGTTCATCATAACTGGTCATTTGAGAAATACAAATTAAAACATTGAAATTTCACCTCACTCCAGAAAGAATAGCTGCCATCAAGAAACCAACTGATAATAAATGTTGGCTGTGGGAAAAGAGGAACACTGCTCCACTGTTGGTGGGAGTGTAGACTCGTGCAGCCACTATGGAAAGCAGTATGGAGATCTCTCAGAAGACTAGGATTGGAAGTTCCATTCAACCCAGCTATTCCCCTCCTGGGTATTTTCCCAGAAGAACTGAAAAGGTTATATCACAGTGACATATGTGCACCCATGTTCATAGCAGCACCCATGTAATAGCTAAATATTGAAAACAACCAAAATGCCCAACAACTGCAGAGTGGATGAAAAAGATATGGTATTTTTATACAATGGAATGTTACTCAGCTATAAAAAAGAATGATCTTGAGGCCTTCATAGGTAAATAGAGACAACTTGAGACTATCCTCATTAGTGAAATAAATAAGAATCATATTTATAATTATCACATTGTGTCTCTGGTGTAAAAAGTAATAAGAAATGTAAGAGTAATAAAACCCAAAATGTGCAATTGCTATTGTAAGAAAGAGAGGAAAAGGAAATGCTCTCAAGGATATAACTACATGTATGTTTAAGTGTGTAAGATTGATAACCATATTACTAAGTTATTGTTGAATCATTGAACAGAACTGTTTGCAGTCTCACTGTTTGAATGTCCACTTTGCGTGCTTTAGTTTTGTAACTTGAACAACTATTTCTAAGAGGGCAATATGTAATTTATCAACTAGTGATTTCTTACTGTTTATTTTTTTGAAATTATGCATTATTTCTATCCTTTTTGTTTTGTTTTTTTCTCTTTAAATAAAAAAAGAAATATGGTCTTACTGTGTTCCCCAGACTGACCTCAAACTCTTGGGCTTAAGAGATGCTCCTGTCTTAGCTTCTCAAGTAGTTGAATCTGTAATCATGGGCTACCATGGTCAACTTTTTTTTTTTCAGTGATGAGTATTAAACCCAGGGCTTTGCATGTTCCAGATGAATGTTCTACCACTTAGCTACATCCTTAGCCTTCCTTAACATTTCTTAAATTTGAACTTTAGCACAGGCATATTTCAGTAGAATATATATTTGCAATGCATTTTTTTCTTTTCATGGATTATTTTATATTTTCAACAAATGTAAATATAAACTATAATCACAATGGGAAATTTTGCAAGTAATAACATTTTTTCCCTCAAGAACTTTTGCACAAAAATAACAATAATAAAAACTGATGTGTATTGTGCAGTTGCTATATGTCAGACACTGATATGCTGAGTAATTTATACATATTTTCTCACTTAATAAACATGCTAAGCTTACCGGGCAGGCAGTTTGAAGAGTTTCCCTTGGCAAATGAAGGGCCTGATGCTTGCTTAAATTAACAGAAACATAAGCTAGTAGCAAGTTAAGGACAGTTTATGTCATCTTGAAATTATATTAGTTTTATAAATGATCTTTAGCAATATAGCTATTCTACTGCCTTCAAAGTTTCCATATTAAATAAAATACTCATACATGCAATGGTGTTCAAGTTTGAGAATGAGCAATACTTGCACAGCAATTCTTGATGATAGTTTGAAAGAGGAAGATTTATGGGCCATATATTTGCACACTAACTTATACGTTTTATTCTTTGCATAATAACTACTTTTCCTGGCATTATTTCATGTTAAGATACTAAGACAAGAAAAATAGTACTATATATACACAAGCATAAGACAAAGTTAATTTCACTGCAAGTATCTTCTTCATAGTATGAAAGATTTAGGGTCTGAGGCACATCAAAAGCATTGTGAATTTGGAGAAGTAATACATCAGCTAAAATATAGAGGCTTAAGGTTTGCACTCCTTCACCTCATCAGGCTTTGTGTGATACGTAACAGAAAATGTCTTTTCACTAGTGGAGTTGTAAAGTTAAAACTCTTCTTGATTAATATTCTCTTGCAAAAATCAGTTACTGCCATGGATTTACACTACAGATTTTCCATAGCATTTCTAATTTCCTTTGTGTTAAGGTTTCAGCTGATACAGAATTTAATAAGGGTAATTGTTACTGAAGGACTAGGTTAGTATTCTTTTAGTATCACTCCTGGAAAATGTAAAGCAAAGTTACAATCCCTGATATGCAACATGATCTTCAGGGATACTATAGGGATTTTTACAAGTCTCATTCAGTGAAATGGTGCAGAAAACAGGCTATTCTATTGTTTAAGACAATGCAATGTATGCTAAAGGCGCATGCCAAAGAGCTGGATTAAATCCTGAAAAATAACTTTAAAATTTCTGATTTTTCCACCCATCTTTTCAAACTGGCACTATGCAATAAAACATCAGTAAACCTGTTTAATTTCTTGTATAAATCAAGTTTATTTATTTTAGCATTAGTGGATAAAATTTTTCTCTCAAGTAGCTTCATACATATAAGATTAATTAATACTATGAAGGCACTGTTTGCTGCAATAGAATAGCTAAATCACAGACACTGCATAAGATTAGTTTCTTAAGATTTATTTTTTCTTCATTTTCTTGGCATATCCCTGGTCTTTTTTCCCACTCTGTAATTGTGATAACTTCTCTCCTTTGTTGTTTCTAAAGAAAAGTATTTTTTTCCTGAGCATATCTATAAAAGGAAAAATGGTTAATTCATCAAAGAAAAAATTTATTTTAACACAATTCATTCATAACATTTTTGATAGATACCTAAAAGTTTTAATCAGGCCAGAAAAAAATGTATACATTAGGCCAGGAAGCATGACTTTGGGAAAAATCAATCCAAATTAAATTTGTTCTTATTTCATGGATTCAAATCCTCTCAGTACAACTGTATACATTATATTTTCTGGAGAGTAGATAAACTTTTTGGAAGAGAAAGTTTTCTCCTATTTACTTCCCAACTTTCCATTTTAATTGAGAATTCAGATTCATTAAATAAAGAAGTCTTTCTTCTTTCTTCTTTTTCTCTTTCTTTCTCTCTTTCTTCTTTCTTTCTTTCTTTCTTTCTTTCTTTCTTTCTTTCTTTCTTTCTTCCTTTCTTTCATCTTTCTCCTTAGGACTTCAGGAGATGTTCTTACAGAGGTTTTGGTCTTATTTCCAAAGCTCAGATCACTCCTGTGTTTATAGTGTGTGAGAGGGCTGCCTTCTTCCCATTAGAACACCCAGATTCAGAGTTCATCATATGTACATTCTCTGTTCCAGTTTAAGTTTTTTAAGCACTGCTCTCTCAAAAACATGCCAGTTTACCAAGTGTCCTTGCCAAACCACAAAGCTTCAAAGTAGAGATCATCAACACAATTTTTTGAGTAAACTTGTTTTGAGTACCTTGAAAAGGTGATGAAAAGAGTGAGATTCATCCTCAATAGATACATATGTACATTTTAAAATTTTAAGTGGAATTTCAGGATCTTCATAAATCCTTTTGAGGCTCTCTTTAGACACAAATTAAGAATCATTTGGGCTGAGGGTATAATTCAACAGTAGAGATCTGAGGAATCCCAGGGTTTAGTTCCCAACCCTGAATTTTTTTTTAAAGGCATTTCAGGAATTTGTTCAGTTCAGAATATTCCTCTAGGGAAAATAATGAGGAATTAAACGGTTTCCACTATTCATCAATTGATGCAATTCCAAAGACAGCAATAGCTGCCATTTACTGGGCATCTACTACATGCCAGACATACCTGCTTTGCACATGTTATCCTTAGCATCCTTGGCATAACTGTTGCAAGTCGGCAGAATTACCTCATTTGAAAAATGAAGTTTTGAAGATAGGAAGAAGCTTGTTTATAGTCACACGGTTAAAATGTCTTCAGTTGCAAGCAAGACAGTGCTTGGCTAAAATGTGCAAATAATAAAAGATTATTGTTTTATTCATTACTTATAGTGAAAGCCTTTCCATAAATGAACACTGGTTTTGAGCAAGTGCTATGCAACATTACAGTTCTGGATAAGCACAAGTTTGCCTTCAGCTTTTCTCTCATCCTTAAAAGACATGGCTTCGACTAAAAGCAATGCACTTTAACAAACCAGAGGAAAAAGGGGCTCTCTTTGGGCAGAACAATACTTCCCAAATACCTTCATCATATTTTCTTTTCATTTCATTGGTTTTGTTTTGATCAGTTGTCTACCTCCAAGCCAGGACAAACATTGGAAAAGTTTATATTTGTCTTAAAATTTTTTCAGTGGGTCTAACCTAGGAAAAATTTTATCACCCAAGGAACATGTCATAATATCTGTACAAATATTTGTCTGCAAAACTTTAGTGGTGTAGGTCTTAGTGAGTGGAGATCAGATATAGCTTCAATGTCTATGATATATAGGGACATCTATCCACCCCAAAACAAGGCACCATTTAACTTACAATGTCAGTACTGCTGAGGTTGAAAATCTCCACTGGGGTCAGGGCTATAACTGAGCTACACAGTGCCTGCCTGGCAAGGGCAAGTTCTTGAGCTTGAACACCAGACACCCTGCGCCCCCCACTGCCAAAAGAAAACAATAAACAAAAAACACAAAACAATGAGCTGGGCATGGTAGCACACGCCTGTAATCTCAGCGCTCAGGAAACTGAGGAAGGAGGATTGCTGCAAATGTGAGACCAGCCTGGGCTGCAAAATGAGTTGAAAATCTGCCTGAATTGTATAGTAAAACTCTGTCTCAAAAAGACAGGAAAACAAAACAAAACAAAGAAAAACCCATCCTATAGATGAACTGTGGCTATCACATGAAACAGGTAAATTAAAATTACAACATGTGATCATGCTTTAACAAAGCAAGAAACACTTGAATTTGTTTGGGATTATTAGATAAGGTTGTATCATGTTATGGGCTATAAATTTAAATTTTCTTTATACAGTGTCTCACTCCAATAACCAATCTCTTCTAACAGATTTGTCTTACAAAAAACCTGGGGCTTCCATTCTGACTTTGGATTTGCTGTTTAAACAAAATGCTTCTAAATAAAATACAAAAGCTGTGTACCACATAAACTTTCAAGTCTCATGATTCACCATTCTCTTTCATATTATCTTTATATTCTCATTGATATTTGTTGAAGATGTCCTTTTATTTCTGAATCTTTTTTCTGCTTTTATTATTTCTTCACCACCTATTTCTGTCTTTCCAAATTTTTACACAATTTTTGACATGCAAAAGTTGCTCACTAGCCTGGCATAGTGGCTGAAGTGGGCCAGGGAATGGGGAAATGTCAGTCAAAGGGCACAAAACTTGGATGAGGTAGGAGGAGTAAGTGACCCATGTCTACTGTGACACGTGGTAACCATAGCTAAATAATAGACTGTGCATGTGACAATTGTCAGAGGAGTAGATCTTAATGTTTTTATTACAGTTGCATTGTACATTTACATATACTTTTGTCAATTAAAATACATTTTGAAAGGTAGTCAGAACATGTTTTCTCATGAATATAATAGGAATAGAGATTAACATGACCATTCTTTATGAAGTAAACCCTCAGCTTGCCTTCATGAACCCCCAATGCACACTTTTTCTCCCCGTTATGGATTTCCATGGACTTAATGGCATTTGCTTGCTTAACAGGATTGGTATTTCTTTTAGAAAGCATGAAGGAAATAAAATAAGGTTTGCTAGTAATTACTGGAGTATCCTCAAATCATACTTTATTATTTTACATAACTGTGGCACAAAAATACTAAACGGTTGTAAGATACTGCTAAGATCTGCTTCTTGCCCTGAGAGTTTTTGAACTTCCATTTTTTATAATCAATAAAATGTATCCAATAATATTTTTTATCACAGGCTATTGTAAAGACTCAAACAGATGATTGAATAGCACATTTTATATATTGTAAAGTGTTACATACTTTTAAAGAAGTGTTGGTATTCTCGAACTGAAAATTTTACAGATATTCTTGAAGGCTTTCTCTAGGCCAGGTATTGCACACATTTGATCTCATTTTGTCCTCCAGTAACATCATATGATTATTCCTGTTTTATAAATATGTGCCATAACATTAAGTGACTAACTCAAAATCACAAGGCCAGAAAGTTAAAGCATTTCCATTCAAATCAATCCTTTTAAATCCTACATTTTCTTTGCCACTCATAGAGATGCCTTCACCTGGCAAACATTCACAGTCCTGGAGGACAGAGGTGGAGAGAAGTTCTTAAATGAGTGGTACCTGATACCAAGGCCAAGATTTACTAAGTCTGAGCTGAGTGACTTTGTCCAAAGATTTAATCACTGTGTCATAGTTTTCTCATTTGTGAAATAGGTATAAAAGTAGTAAATCCCTGGGAGGTTGTTGCAAATATTAAATGAGTTCATACATGTGCCTTATGTCTCTGAAAGCAGAGTTAGAGAAAGAGATTATTATGTGAATGATTTATTGGAGAAAGAATCTTTGAAAGAAGAAGAAACAAGGAAGAAAAAAGAAAGGGACACGGTTGAAAAACTAAGCAAAGAGAAGTTCTCAGCAGGCCAATCACATCAGTCTGATTCCCTAGGGAGTTATTAACCACAGATTAAATACGAGTAGGAGTCACCTATTTGTCCTGTCTCAGGCAGGAATTCTTTTTTATAGTTTAGTCAGCCATTGACTGCAGCTGGCTCAAGGTTGGTAGCAATGATAAACTCCATAATTAGTTGACTTGCTCTTTAAGGAGGGTAGTATTTTAGAGAACTGTAGAATTTCAAGCACTTTACAGCAAACACAAACAGCAACTAGGTTTTGAGTACACCAAGCCAATCAAATAGATCTGGGCAACCCACCAGCATAATTCACTGCAACATGCAAAATGCTTAGCACAGTAGCTGGCTCACCGTCTACTGCCAATAAAACTTAGATTTCATTACATTATTTTGTTCTGTAAGTTTTTCCCATTGTTTTATATGTTTAGATTTGGCTTTCTGACCAGAAAGAAAGTTCCTTAAGGTCAGAGACCAATTCTAATTCTGCGTACAGTGCCACTTACCTGCAGCCATAAATCGATGCATTGTGATGGCTGCCTAGCAGCTCTAATTTATGTCTAGTTCTGAGGGTAGGACCTCTGCCTACATTTTTTAGTCAAATGCCTACTTTTCATTATAAAATGTGATAATAAATTATACTCACTTCTATTTTTGGGGGGAACCTTCCTTAGAGAGTTATATGTGAAAGAATATAATTGTATTTTTATCTGTGCCAGACACATTTAATAATTTTGTGTTCAATATGATTCCTCAAAATTTGTTACTTTATTTGTGAACTGAATTTGTCAATATTTAAAGTGAAAGTTATTAGACAAGTCAGACACTTTCTTATATTTGCCAATTTAGTCTTGTTCTGGGATAATTACATTTTAATATCTAAAGCAATTCAATTGATCAGAATATTGATTCAATTCTCATTTTTGATCATTGTACCATTGATTTAACATTATCACTGGCTTACCAAGCAGGGTAGAATATGAGGTGTCTTGTGCATTCATCTTTGTTAAAAGATAAATGCATGAGACAGGCTTTAAAAGCCTTTTAAAGTGCAAGATGCTGGAACTGCATTTTCAATCTGCATTCTCTCCTGCTGTTTTATGGAATTTATTGAAAATGTGCCTCTTAGAGGTCAGATCATTTCTTTCTTCAAGTGGAAAAAAAAAAGATATAAGTAATACATTAAAAGGCCTCTAGGATAATATCAAGAAATTAGAACATTCTTATTCTATATTCAAAAACCCCTCCTTGAACATTATGACTCATCACAAATAAGAATCACAATTCATTTGCTTTTAGCTAACTTTAGACTTTTGCATTTTTAAGGTTTGGTGGAATTAATCACATAGGATATTTATTTTTTTCCCCTTAAAATTTTCCCTTTCTCTTTCCTCATTCTTCATGTAATTTAGAGAACCTAAGACTGAATTTTAAAAGCTTGAGATGCTGTAATTTGAAATTTATTAACTGATTGAAACAGTCTTCAGTTCTTCAGTTGCCAGATATATTAGCATATTCTTTATTAGTAAAATATTCTCTGTACAGACTATATTCAAAATACATTCTTTGTATGGTGCTTTCCAATGAGTGTAACATGTAGACAATTGGTGTCTAATAAAACACATTTTGACATTGGAAAAGTGACAATGTTTTCTTTTCAAATAAGGAAGTAGCTACTTTAAATTATTGAGTTTCATAATTTACAAGCATTTTATAATAGATCATTTCTTTTTATGAATAAGGTAATGTATACATACATTAATATATTTGAGGATGAATGCTGCTCCTTATTTTTGCTTCTAATCTGTAGACAATTTCTTAATCATTTTTGGTCACATTTTGATGAAAATATTTCTACCTTTTTTGATTGCTTTTCTTACAGTTTAAAGTACTTCAGTAAGTCTTCCCTAAACGTGAACAGTTTGCTTTCATTTATGCAGGGAGAGTCCCCTTTCATTTACTCTAATTAATTGTTAATAGATTGTTCTCTCCTGGTTATTAAAAAGTAATGGGAATGATTCAAGAGCCACTTGGGAAAGGAGCCCATCTTTAAGTATAAAAAATGAGCCAAACCAAAAATGTTCTCATACTAAGTAACACACTGCCTCAGTATACTTTGTTTCTAAGCTAGGAACTTTATACAGCAGCATTTGAGAGTGATCTACTGGTTGGTGGGGAAAAACTTTAGACAGAGAAATGAATTTCATGAGGAATATACAGGATAGTAAACTAATACTGTAATACTGTGTGCCAGGATAGTAAAGTAATATGGGGTTTTATTAGTTTTGTTTTTGTTTTGGTACCAGGGATCAAACTCATGACTTTGTGCTTGCCAGGCAGGCACTTGTGCCACTGAGCTAAATCTCCAGCCCCTATACTATAAAAGTAAAGTAGAGCTCTTCTTGCCTCACTTTTAGGGCAAGGCACTGACACTGAGAAAAACTGGGACGTTGAGTGGAGAGAGCAATGGATGCTGAGGTCTCTACCCAGACTTATACAGGTAATATAAAAGAGCTAGCCTTAAAACTCTTTTGTGGGACTCATCATCTTTCTCAGAGATACATAAACCAGGATAAGAGATTGGGCTATAGACAATACAGTTAAGAAAAGGATTTTTTTTGGGATTACATGGTTGGAACATAGAGACATTTTCTCCGACCCCTAACATGTTCCCCATAAAGATCCCCTTAAAGTTAGCATAAAGATCTTCAAAGACACAGGTTGAGAGAGGTAGAGAATGTTTGTCTTGGTTATTTTCTCTCATTGGTAGGACCTAATACCCAACACTCAAATTTCAGGAGGAAAAGTTTTACTTAGCTTATAGCCTGCAGAGGTTTCAGTCCATAATCAGCTGACTCCAAGGCAGAGTGGCATGACACAAGGGCAATGGTTCAAGATGGCAGAAGGCAGCAAAAGCAGCAAGAGCAAAAGATCATGTAGAGAGGCAATTCCCTTTTCCTCCCTTATATTGTGTGTAGGCTATTGTCTCACACCATTTCTATGTCCTCTTGTGCAAGATGAAAATGTACAAAGTAAGGACCCTGGCTTCCTGCTGAGTCACTTAGTTTAGCTTTTAAATTTCTCAAGTTGACACAATGTATCAACCATTACAACCCACCTCTTGTCAATTTTGCAACCAAACACATTGCTTTGAACAGGTTATCAGATAAAGGACATGTTAATTCTTAACATTTCACAACTTGAACTTTGTAACACCGGTTTAACAATCCTTAAGAACAAGCATTGAGTCTATCAAAATTATATTACATTAGAATCATAGCATTTTGCCCTGTCCCTCCAAAGACTCATGCAGATTTCTTTAAGCAAAAGACATTTAGTCCAACTATAAATGTTGTTAAAGTCCTAACAATTTCAGTATTGCTGAAAAGTCCAAGTCTCAAGTCTCCTCCAAGATATAAGGCAAACTCTTAGCTGCAAGCCCCTGTACAAATGAAAACAAAGTTAAACATGTCTAACATTCAATGGCACAATATAAACATTTTCATTCCAAAAGTCACAAACAGGGGAATATAAAGGTCTGGGACCAAAGCAAGTCCAAATTCCAGCAGGGCAAACATGAAGTCCTGTATTTCTATGTCCAACATCTGAGGAAATCTGTGACACACTGTGAGCTCCAAAAAGCCTACATTGCCCTAAGGCACTTCTGGTGGTTGTAGCTCTCATGGGTTTTCTTTTAGGCCTGCTTTGCCCCCTCCTTTCAGCTTTCCTTAGATGATCCACATTTCTGGATTTTCAAACTTCTGGGGTTTCCATTGTACCTTCAACTAGAGCAGCAGCCAGAATTTCCTGTCTCTTGGCTGTAGGAATCAAGTACTTGGACTGCTAGGCATTCTGAATCCCATTTTAACAAACAAATTTTCTATGCTAAAGCCATTCTGGAACATGGTACTCTGTGACTTTTTTCCTTAAAGAAAAGTATTTCACTTTTGCAGTTTTGGGGCTGGAAAGGGTGGAGACTTGCTGCTTCTATTGATGCCCTCAGGCCATCTTTTATATTTTCCTGTTCCTTCTCAGCAGGTATGATCTCTTCTGTGCTATCTTTGCAGTTCACACCTTTACTGGAGCTTTACTTTTGTACAAACTCACAATATTTTAAATCAACCTGTTGGAGTCTTTGCTCTTGAATCTAAACATGTATCTGGCTAAAACCCCCTCAACGTTCAACTGCTGTTATGGATTAAAAATTGGCGGTCAACTTAATACCAGCTGAATTAAATTAGTATAGTGCTTAGTGTAGATAACCCACCTGAGGAAAGTTGTCAGCATAAAAAAGAGACATGGAGAAGAAGAACATAGCATCTCTGTTCTCCTAAGTTTTGTTGGCATTTAGAGCCATTGGTTCTCTTGGAGGAACTTGTCAAGCTGGCTCCCCTGATATAAACTCAGGTGTTGTCATCAGAGGAGCTCAGGACTTTGTTGCTGAGGATGGCTGTGGTTTAATTTGGGAGAGCTTTGATCCTTACTTTGAGTATTGCTCTGTGGCTCTGAAAGGGAAGATGTGTGCTGTTTAATCTCCAGAAGTTTGTCATGCTGGCTTCCTGATATGTGCTTGGCTGTTCTCATCATTGGAGGAGCTTGAGACCTCATTGTTGCTGAAGATGGCTTTGCAGAGGATCACCGGTTCTTATTTTGAGGATTGCTTCTTGGCTCCAGTGTACAACCTTCAACCTATTGATGCAGATCCTTCATCCTGCTGGCAAAATTTTTAGCTTCCACTGCTGACTTTTGGGCCTTCCCAATGCAGATCCATGAAACATTTGTATGAGTCATTGTCACAGGCTCTAGGACAGAAAAACCAAGCAATAACACTTAGGAGAACCCACAATGTTTCTCTCTTCCTCTCCAGGTTTCCTTTTTATGCTGGCAACAGTCCTGAGGTGGGCCATTCACACTCAGCACCATGCTGATTCAATTCAGGTGGAGTTTAAGTTGACCACCAGTTACCAGTCCACTACAATGGCCAAAGTAGGGTCTGGCAAGAGGATATAGAAGTTTGCTTTGAACCAAGAGAAATCCCAGGGAGAGTACTGGCCCAAGGTCAGGACTAAAAGAGTGGGAAGGTAAGAGTGAAGTCTAAGGATTGAAGAAAGGAGTTTTAAATGACATTTGAGGGGAAGTATTTGCATTAGTGAGACTGAAGAAAAGCTGGAAAATCCATAGATACTCACCTGGAAAAACAGTGTCAGTTTGAATGTCTTATTCCAATCCAGTACCGTCTCTAATTCTTTCTCTCCCTGGGCCAGGCCAAGAGACCTCAGCAACTACAGATGCCATGCCAGTGAAGAGCTCAGCCTAAAGAACAGGGACCTCTCCTACATTTGCTCATTTTTCCACTTATGCAGGTTCAAAAATGTGAAGTACTATGAGCTGGCAGCAAGTGAAACTCAAATTAGACAAGGTTTTGAGCTTTTGATCGTTACATTGAGCTGGAGTTATTATTATCATCAGAATTAAGTATTCTTGTGAATCAGAGTAACTGAAATGCTATTTAACTGGAGTAGAATTTCACTGAGGAAAAAGGATAGAATTGATCTGCAGTGTGACTATAAAGAGATAGTGGGGGAAAAGAAGCAAGTGACTTTGTAAACTTGTCTATTCAAGGCATTCAGTAAAATGATTATAACAGGGTGAGTGATTTTAATTTGGACCCAGGATATCTTGAGTGGGAACACTAAAAACACATAGAACTCTTAGTAACAACACACGACATGTGTTTGATGCTTTATATATTCCAAGAAATCATTTTTTAAAATTTTTGTTACAGTTGTGTCATATAAAAGCCATTATCCCCATTTTTTGTTTGTTTGTTTTTGTCTTTTGGGACAGAGTCTCACTATGCCATTCAGCCCTAACTTGAGTTCACTTTGTAGCCCAGGCTAGTCTCAAACTCACAGTGATCCTCCCGCCTCAGCTCCCCAGTGCTGGAATTATAGGTGTGAACTACCATGTACAGCTCCCCATGTTAAAAAGTGGAAGCTGAGTCACAAAATAACCTGGTTACAACTACACATTTAAATCACCCATTTCCTTCATCTTTTTGAAAACAGTCTATGCTGCTAACTACTGCAAGGCAAAGCTGCTCATTTTAAAAATACAAATCAGTGCTGATGGACAAGCCCAGCATACTCACAGAGTTAGAGCTAGTATGGATAAAAGAACACTGACACTCTAATCACAAGTTAGAACTCTGAATATAAATTAATATAGGACTGAGAATAAAGTGTTTGATTTTAAATACAATTTCTTCAAAGGCATTAAGGTGCTAGTATCCACAGGAAGAATCAGGTTTTGCACAAGGGAGTGCTATACTCATTAGTGGATTAGTAAATTGGTGAGTTGATAGCTGAATGTGCTATTAGGTGGTGGGACCCAGGTGCAGGTGTAACACTGGGACTTGCCCTTGGAGGGTGTATTTTACACCCTGGCTCTTGCCTTCTCTCTTATTGTGAGCTGCCATGAGTTGAATAGTTTTGCTTTGTCAGGTCATTCTTCCATTCAGTTTTTTCTTCTAGATCAATCAGTCCTGGCCTGAATCCTCTAAAATCACCAGTCAAAATAATCTTTCCTCCTTTAAGCTGCAGATGTTAGATGTTTGTCTTAGCGATGAGAAAACTGACTCATGAGTCTGTCTTCAAAACTCATATTATCTTCCTCACTGAAATCACCCTTGTGTTTTACATTTGCTTATTTAATTACTCTCTTACTTATTCAAAATTTTATCTTAACCAATTGCCTTCAGAAAAAAGTCACTCTACTGGGATGTGGAAATAAGAAGGGAAGTAACATATGGGTCCTGCCCTCACAGAGCTGACAACAGAAGCTTGTTATTCAATAGAGTAGAAGATTCATGGATGTAACAGTGTGTACATTTGGAACTATCAAAGAGAGGAGAGAGAAAGGATATAGCTCAAGGCAAAAACAAACTTGCTGAAGGAAGTATCAAATTCACACTCATGTTTTGAACTTGTCTTTCTCCTCTTCACCCTCCCACCACCTTCCAAATACCTCTAAACATATGAGACTTTGGGGGGATATTTTAGATTTAAACCATCATAGAGTCCAAGAAGGGCATAAAAACAAAAGGAATAGAATTAAAATATTAATGAAAATCTATTGAAAGTAATTGAAAGATCATGTAGAATATCAGACCAATCAAAAAGGAAGAGGTTCTGAGGATATAAATAGCTAGGAGAGAGGCAAGGGGAAGAGGAATAAAAAAAGATCAAGATGCAATATGCCTAAACAATGATTCCCCATAAAAATAGATGCATTTGTTGTGCCTCATAAACACAACCAATTTTTAAAAAGGAAATGATAAGAATATTTCAATAAAGAGGGAACTACTATAATAGGATTTGGCAAAGATGCTGTTGAGAAAAGATAGTAAGTAAAGCCATATTTATAAGGAATTATTCTTTCAGAACAACTCTTACTGTGCCTCATGCTATCAGCCTGGGCAGAACAATGGCCTGAAGAGAGCAATGTTCTGTTTAATGTGATCTCTGTTGGGCATTTGTCATATTCTTTGACTTGGCATCTTTTAATTACTTCATTTGTATTTTATTTACATACATTTATATTTATATATAAAGATAGCTTTTGACTCTCCAGTCTTGGTGTTAGGTAGGATAACACTTGTGATATGAGTTCAAGGACTTGGACATAGCTGAACTAGAGAGCATTCATCAAGAAATGCGCAGTAGAACCTGCGCTGCTGCTATTCTTTAACAAGGGAAAGCTGCCCCTGCAGAAATGGTGATTCTAGAGATTACATTTCAGATTGAGAATCTGTGGAGAAAGCAGTGATCATGAAAACACAATTGCCAGCAATGTCTGCAATGTGGTTTAGGTATAAGCTCCAACCTGTACCCCTTTGAGAAAGTGTATATACATTGTTCCTTGGTCCTTCATTCTTTTTTTTTTTTTTTGCTTGAAATACAGTGCCAACCAATATTATCATAAAATTTTTCCACTTTAAATTCCAAAATCTTGAAATATGGGGTGTAATTGAAAAACATCATGTATGAATATTTTAGTTTTAAAAAAACTATTAAAGTAAAAACATTGCCATTAATATTCCTCAAAAAACACCCTTTCAATTTGAACATGGTTATCTCATAAAATTGGCCTCTTTTCTGAGTTGCACTGCCATGTTTGCCTCAATGTCCTGAATGGATTCAAAATGTTTACCTTTTACAATTGTTTTGATTTTGGGGAAGATCCAGAGGTTGCTCCATCCAGATTCAGTGGGTGCAAGAAATTTAGTAGTTCAAGAAATGCCGTAAATGTTTTTCCATTCTCCTTTCTCTTGGATGGTACTTAGCATTAATTGTAGTTTTTATCACTTCCCATAATGATTTTCAGGAAAGCTGACTTCCACAACTGCTTCCAAAATTGGAAAGAGGTATGGGATAAAATATCAAAGTCAGTGAGTCTATCTTTTCAAAGAGAAAAATTATCCTAAGATAAGTTTTTGCTTTTCACTAATACATCTTTGCATTACATAAATCATCTTTGGTATGTGGGCATAACACATCTCACTTATTTTTTCACCACTCCTTCCTCCCTTCTTCCCCCTCCCACCATCCCTTGATTTCATTCTTATTTGTAAAAGATCTATTTCAATACTTGCTGTTCTCCATCATTTATTTGGCTCTTTATTTGTATTTTGGGTTTATTACATAAAAGAAACCATGCAATATTTAAGCTTGTATGTCTGATTTATTAAACTTAACATTATGGTCTCAAGGTGCATGCATTTCCTACAAATGACTCAAATTTATCCTTTATACCAGAATATTCCATTTTGTATAAACATCACATTTTATTTTTCTATTCATCTGCAGATGGGAATATAGGCCACTTTGAAGATCTAGCTATTATGAACTGTGTTGTTATAAACATGGGCATGCCCCAGACTGCTTCTTCTGGGCCCCCCTTCCACCGGGAACATCAGAATCTTGGACTACAGTGGACTACTGTGATGGCTGGAGGAGAGACTCAGGAACCCCTCACCCAAACAGAAGACCTCAGCAGGCTCCAGTCAGTGTGGTGTTGGACATTGTATCTAGGTGTAAAAAGTAACTAAAACAGCCTTGGGCCCTAACAGCATGCTCTGGCAGAATCCCAGTGTACTGAAAGAGACTTTGAGCTTTCTCTCAGGCAGTAAGACTATGCCCTGCATCAGACACCACACCAATGTGCACACAGGTATGGGGGCCTAACTGGGCAACACCAAGCTAATTTCTTTTTTTTTTCTTCATTTTTTTATTTAAAGAGAAAAAATACAGGAAAAAGGTAGAAATATTACAGAATTTCAAGAAAAGAAGATAAATAGTAAGAAATCATGAGTTGATATATTACACATTGTTCTTTTAGAAATAGTTATTCAAGTTACAGGATTAAAACACACAAAGTAGGCACTAAAGCAGTGAGAGTGCAAACAGATCTGTTCAACAATCCAACAAGAACCTAGAAATATGGTCATCAATCCCACACATCTAAACATACATGCAGCTATATTATTTATAGTGCTTCCTATTTCCTCTTTTTTTTTACAATAGCAATTATACATTTTAAAAATTTTATTTAAAGAGAAGAAAAAAAGAAAAAAAAGGGTAGCAATAATACAGAATTCTAAAAGAAAGAAAGAAAAAGGAGAATCAGAAAAAGCCCCACTAAGAAAGCAGTAATTTGTAAATTACATATTGTCATCTTGGATGTAGTTGTTCAAGTTACAAAGTTAAAGGGTACATAGTAAATATTCAGTCAGACTACAAACAGTTTTGCTCAAAGATCCAACAAAGATTTAGCAATATGGTCATCTATTTTAGACACTCAAACTTACATGCAGTTATATCCCTTAGAGCACTATATTTTCTTCTCTTTTTTACAATAGCAATTACACATTTTGGTTTTATTACATTTGTAGTTCTTATTTACTTTTTACACTAGAGACACAATATGATATTTATAAATATGATTCTTATTTATTTCACTGATGAGGATAGTCTCAAGTTGTCTCCACTTGCCTATGAAGGCCTCAAGATCATCCTTTTTTATAGCTGAGTAATATTCCATTGTATAAAATGCCACATCTTTTTCATCCACTCTGCAGTTGATGGGCATCTTGGTTGTTTCCAGGATTTAGCTATCACAAATTGTGCGGCTATGAACATGGGTGCACATATACCACTGTGATATGAGCTTTTTAGTTCTTTGGGGAAAATGCCCAGGAGGGGGATAGCTGGATTGAATGGGGCTTCTAATCTTAGTCTTCTGAGAATTCTCCATATGGATTTCCCACCAAGCTAATTTCAAGCAGTGAACAGGACACAGAATTCAGCCATAGGCCCTGACTGCATGCTCTGGTGGAATCCCAGTGCATGGAAAAAACTCAGAACTTCACTCCCAGGCAGTGAACCTTGGACTACAGCAGATTAACTGTATCAGTGTAGTGAGTATACCCCTAAAATAGAGGGGCAGAGTGGGAAAATAGGGCCAGTAGTAAAGCTCTCTCCAACTAACTGTAAGACTTTGATGAGTCTGAAAAGAGTGTGTGTGATCCCCTGTTACACAAAGGAAACTTCAGGCAGAGTGAAAATGATAAAACAAAAAAGCAAAATGAAGTCTCAAACATATAGTTCACCAGAAGCAAGCACAGGAGACATTGAAATAGAGGACACCAAAAGTAACACACTGGGAATCTCTGAGAAGATAGCAAGTGAAATAAAAAAACAATTCCATCAGGCTATAGAGGAAGTCAAATTAGAAGTACTATACCATATGAATGTAGAAATAACCTTAGTAAAGGAGTTGTGAATACAGCTAAAGAAGAAATAGAGAAAAAAGTACATGAGCATGGGAAACTGATTGAAACCTTGAATGAACAATATAGAAAACAAGCAGAATTCATGAAACAAACTCAAAGAGACATCCAAGAAACAAAAAATTCTATTGAAAGCATGCAAAACTACCTAAAGGAAGCTGAGGATAGGATTTCAGACCTTGAGGACAGGATCACAATTAGTGATCAGGAAAGTATAGAACTTTTAAAAATAACAAAGCAGCATGAAGTGACAATCCACAGCTTCAACACGATGCCAAGAGAAAAAATATAAGATTAATAGGCATCAGTGAAGAGGCAGGAGTCAATGCAAATGACATAGTGAAAATATTCACAGAAGTAATAGAAGAAAATTTCTCAAACATGGGGAAAAAAGCTGATATGCAGATAAGTGAGGCATTTGGTACACCAAATAGTCACAATCAACATAAATCCACACCCAGACACATAATAACTAAGATCTCAGACAGATAGCATAAAAACAGAATACTAAAAGCTGTTAGAGAAAAGGCATAAATCATCTATCAAGGAAAGCCCATTAGAATAACAGCAGACCTTTCAGCACAAACCCTCAAGTCAAGAAGAGCTAGGAGTGAGGTATTTCAAGCCCTGAAAGAAAACAACTTTCAACCCAGACTGATGTACCCAGTAAAACTTGCATTCAAATTTAATGGAGAAATAAGATACTTCCATGACAAAGAACAACTGAAGAAATTCACATCCACCAAACCAACCCTAGAAAGAGTACTGAAAGACATACTAGACAGAGATTAAAAGTGACCAAAATCCCTAGAACAACAAGAGAAAGAAACCAACAGGTAGGATAAGCAATTAAACAAGGGGAAAAGCAGAAAGCAAACAACTGGAACATAATATGGCAAAGTCAACCCAGTCCATATCAGTGATATCCATATGTAAATGGCCTCAATTCACCTATAAAAAGAAATAGATTGACAGAATGGATCAAGAAACAGGATCCTATAATATGCTGTATACAAGAAACATATCTGATCCAAAAGAAAACTCATAGATTAAAAGTTAAAGGATGGAAAACAGTATTCCATGCAACAGGAACCCAGAAAAAACAGGGATAACTATTCTATTTGCAGACAACATGAACTTCAAATCTAAAATGATTAAAAGAGATAAAGAAGGTCACTACATACTCATTAGTGCAGAAATTCAAGAGGAAGAACTAACAATTATAAATATTTGACAGAGCCTCCTGGAACAACTCATACACCAGAATAAAACACCCTGAGAGACCCAGAGGGAGATAGATCCTCTTGACACAGGAAGAAATTAAAATGTAAAAAAACTCATCAAATACATAGGGACTACAACTGAAACAGCTAGAAATTATAGGACACAGCATTTTCATTCACGGCAATCTCCAAGTTTGCAATGGCCTGACTCTGCAGCGGCCAGCAGAGCCTCCCAAACTTGTTCCCGCCACCACTCACAGGAAGCACAGCAGCACTGAGGTTGGGGATTGGTGAGCCCAACAGAGAGTGGAGCTGGCAAAGGGACCTTCATTGATCCATGGGCAGTGCTGGGATTGGGCCCCCCCCATGGGAAGGGCACAATCAAGTGGGTGGCATGTTGGAAACTGGCAGAAGGAGCCTGAACTGGGAGCAACAGCGACTTTGGTTGGTTCCTCCCTCCCCAAAGCAGATTTGTGGGATTTGCTTGGACTGGGCCACACCCCTGGCTGGGATCCAATGAGACATCCAAAACTGATTCCCTGTGCCGAGCTCACACTAACTGGGGGAAGGCCTCTGCAGTTTGGTTGGCCCAGTGGGGAGGGGCAGGCATAGGCAGCAGCTGCTTGCACCTCAGTGATAAGAGCTGTCAGGAGAGGGCAGAGGTCCCTCACCAGCATGCTTCAGAGGAAACTTGGCCAACAGGGAAGGGGGCTGGAACCTGCCCTGTAACCTGTGTGGAGGAAGCCAGGGCCATGACAGGAGAGAGAGGCAGGAGGAAGCCCCCAGCCCAGAACCCTGAGAGCCCTGATCCAGGAGAGGGAAAAACGGGAAACTGAGGGCAGCAAACATGCAACATCAGATATGGCTTCAAAGGACATTAAAAGATATATTGAAGATCTTATAGACAAGCTCAAAACTGAAATATTAAATCAGGTAAAGCAAGATATGAGTAGAGTAATAAAAGAAATGTTTTCAGGAAGCATCTCTCAGGAAGAGACAGACAAAAGAAGGGAGGAACACAAAAAAAGGAGAGAAACATTTGATAAAGAATATAAAGAAAATATAGAATACATGAAGTAGATTCAAAGACACTACCAGGAAATTAAAAACTCCATTGAAAGCTGGCAAAATGCCTTAAAACAAACTAAGGATAGACTATCAAAACTTGAAGTCAAGTTTGCAATGTGTGATCATGAAAGGAAAGACCTTTTAAAAATAACAAGGAAACAGGCAGTAACAATACAAAGGCTAGAAGATGACAAGAGAATCTACAATTTAAGAATAAGAAATGTGAACAAAGAAGCAGGAATACATACAGGTGAATTACAATGGCTATTCATGGAAATAGTTAAGGAAAACTTCCCAAGCATGGGAAAAGAAAATGATATTCCGTTTTGTGAGGCATACAGAACTCCAGCTACCTACAACCAAAACAGATCTACACCCAGATATATAATGATCAAGATACTAGAAATTCAATATAAAAACAGAATATTAAAAGCCATCAGAAAAAAGAAACAGATTACCTATAAAGGTAAGCCCATCAGAATCATGGCTGACTTCTCGACACAGATCATCAGATCAAGAAGAGCTTGGAGCGAAATATTCCAATCCCTGAAAGAAAATAACCTCCAGCCCAGATTGATGTACCCTGCAAAACTGTCACTAGAAATTAATGGAGGAACAAGATGCTTCCATGACAAGGAGGAAGTGGGCAAGTTTGTGACCACCACTCCAACCTTACAGAGAATACTGAAGGACATTCTAGAGAGAGAGAAAAAATACTGGCATTTTAGGAACAGTGGCAGAAAGGCCTCAATGAGTGGGGCAGGCAGTAGAATGAAGGAGAAAACTAGACAAACAAAGGCAGAAAAAATAGCATAGCAGAAATGAGGCAGAGAAGGATAACTAGAATCTCTAACATAGATGGCCTTGATACAATATATTGTTAATAGTGCACCAGGATTTAAAACCCACATTACTCACACTACTCTGCTTAGATGTATTATATTCTGTTCCAGTCATTCTACCTGTACTAGACTTGAAGGTACAAACAGTAATCCCAAAAATAACAGGATATAGTACAGTAATCATCCTTAACTTCCTATTAAGTCAATCTAAAGTTCTGTAAAAACCTACACTGTTTTACCATGACTGATTGTAATCAAATCTGGTTTGTTGGATCGCTGTTTTGTATTGATAGATTTTATTCAAAGCTGTTATGATTGATAAGTATCAAGTCTGAGAGTATAGGCAACTGCACTGAAGATGAAAAGATTCACTAGAATATCCATTCTGGTTTGATTATTACCTGCCTTTGAAGTTCTATACTGTCTACAATGTTTTATTTTTACTAATATTGTTATGTACTGCTATATTCAATTATACTGCTATATTCATTTATGCCTGATGATATAGGCAATTCTATTGAAGATAATAAGAAACAACACAGCAATCATTGTAGATCACCTTGTACTGTGGTTTTATATGACTTTTGGGTTTCATGTTTTTATAGGAATTTGTTTTGTTTTGTCATACTATGTTTCATTTTTCCCTTTAATACAGAAAGAATAGAAATACATGTAGAGACTCATGTATGCATAGCTGTTTACACTCTCTCTGTTTGACTATCTACTTTGTATGCCTTAATTTTGTAATTTGAACAACTATTTCTAAGAGGACAATATGTAATTTATCAACTAGTGATTTCTTATTGTTTATCTTTTTTTCTGAAATTCTGTATTATCTCTACCCTTTACATGCTTTTTTTTCTCTTTAAATAAAAAAAATTAAATATATATGTGCCAAATACTGGAGAACCCAACTATATAAGGCAGATATTAATGGACATAAAAAAACAAATACACAAGAACACAATTATAACAGGGGATCTTAACAGCTCATTGTCACAAAGAGATTGATCAACTAGACAAAAAGTCAGAAAAAAAATAACAGAACTGAATCATACCTGTGAGCAATTGAACTTAGTAGATATTCACAGAGTATTCCACCCAACCACATCAGAATACACATTCTTCTCAGCAGCACATGGGACATTCTCAAAAATAGAGCATATATTATCTCATAAAGCATCCTGAAGTAAATGCAAAGGTATTGAAATCATCCCATGCATAATATCTGACCATAGTGCACTGAAATTGGAAATTAATGGCAAAACAAATTGCAAAGCCTGCATAAATATATGGAAATTAAATAACAACTTTTGAACAACCAGTGGGCTACAGATGAAATTAAAGAAGAAATAAAATAATACCTACAATTCAAGTAAAATACAGAAACAACATATTGTCATCCGTTCAATGAAATGAAAACAGTCTTAAGAGAGAATTATATAGCAATAAATTGTCATATCAAGAAAACAAAATGAGCACAGATAAACAACCTAATGCTCCATTTCAAGCTTCTAGAAAAAGAAGAGCAAGCTAAACCCAAAGCTCATAGAAGAGAGGAAATTGTAAAAATTAGAGCAGAAATCAATGTAATTGAAACTAAAAAAACAGTACAAAGAATTAATGAGTCAAAAAAGCTGGTTTTTTGAGAGAATAAACAAAATTGACAAACCCCTAGCAAGATAAAGAAAGAAAAACACCCAAATTCATGCAATAAGGACTGAAAAGGGGGAAATTACTACAGATCCTATGGAAATTCAAAAGATCATGAATACCTACTTTGAAAATTTTTACTCACATAGAGTGGAAAATACAGAGGAAATGGACAGATTTCTAGAAACATAGGAACTACCAAAGCTCAATCAAAAAGATATAGCAATTTTGAACAACATAATATCAGCTATTGAAATTGAAAATGTAATTAAAAACTTTCCAACAAAGAAAAGCCCAGGTTCTGTTGGATTCACAGCTGATTTCTACAAGAAATTTAGAGAAGATTTCATGCCAATACTCCTTAAACTCTTCAATGAAATTGAGAAGAAAGCAATCCTCCCTAAATCATTCCTGGAGGCAAGTATTACTGTCATAACAAAACCAGAGAAAGACCAAACCAAAAAGAAGAACTATAGGCCAATCTCACTAATGAACATTGGTGCAAAAATTCTCAATAAAATACTGGCAAATAGAATGCAGCAAATCATCAATAAGATTATACATCATGACCAAGTGGGGTTCATACCAAGAATGCAGGGATGGTTTATCATGTGTAAATCAATAAATGTAATACACCACATCAACAAAGCCCAAAATAAAAACCACATGGTCATTTCAATAGATGCAGAAAAAGCTTTCAGTAAAGCCCAACACATGTTCATGATAAAAACCCTTCAGAAACTCAGAATACATGGTGTCTACCTCAACCTTATAAAGGCCATCTATGACAAACCAACAGCCAACATTATACTGAATGGATAAAAACTGAAAGCTTTCAATTTAAAATCAGGAATGAGACAAGGATGTCCACTGTCACCACTCCTTTTCAATATAGTTCTGGAAACACTAGCCAGGGCAATCAGACAAGAGAGAGAAATAAAAGGAGTAAAGATAGGAAAGGAAGAAGTTAAATTATCACTATTTGCAGATGACATGATACTCTATACAGAAGACCCAAAAAAACTCCATTAAAAGACTACTAGGGATAATAAACAAGTTCAGTAGTGTAGCTGGATACAAAGTCAATGCTCAAAAATCAATAGCATTCCTGTACACAAACAAAAAACTCACTGAGAGAGAAATTATGGAAATATCGCCCTTTACAATAACATCTAAAAAAATGAAATACTTAGGAGTCAACCTAACTAAAAATATAAAGGCCCTATATGCTGAAAATTATACTATGCTGAAAAAGAAAATTGAAGAGGACATTAGAAAATGGAAGGACATTCCTTGCTCTTGGTTAGGAAGAACCAACATTGTGAAAATGGCTATACTCCCAAAACTGTTATACAGATTTAATGTAATCCCAATCAAAATACCATTGACATACCTCACAGATCTAGAGAAAACACTCCTAAAATTCATTTGGAAACAGAAGAAACCTAGCATAGCAAAGGCAATTCTAGGTAACAAAAGCAAGGCAGGAGGCATCTCAATTCCTGACTTGAAACAGTACTATAAAGCCACAGTGATAAAATCAGCTTGGTACTGGAAAAGAAATAGACCTGAGGATCAATGGAACAGATTAGAACATGCAATCACAACTACAAAGACACTCAGCCACCTGATATTTGACAGAGGGGCCAAATATGTCCACTGGAAGAAGGATAGTCTCTTTAATAAATGGTGTTGGAAAAATTGGCTCTCTACATGCTGAAGACTGAAACTAGATCCATGCATATCACCATGCACAAAACTAAAATCTAAATGGATCAAAGACCTAAATATTAAAACAGAAACACTAAATCTACTGGAAGACAAGGTAGGTAGAAGTCTTAGAGACATAGGGATAGGCAGAGAATTCATGAACAAAACACAAACTGCACGGGAAACACTTCAAAGAATCAACAAATGGGATCTCACATTATTGAAAAGTTTCTGCACCTCAAAGGAAATCACCAACAGACTGAAAAGAAAACCAATAGAGTGGGAAAAAATTTTTACCAGCAACCCCTCAGACAAAGGACTTGTGTCCAGAATAAAGACTTGAAAAACATCAAGCCCCTCAAATTCAAAGACCCTCTCCAAAAATGGGTATCTGAGATGACACACAGTTCTCAGAGAAAGATATACAAATGGCAAATAAATACATGAAGAAATCTTCACCATCACTGGTCATTGGAGAAATGCAAATAAATAAACAACATTGAGATTTGACCTCACTCCAAAAAGAATTGCTGCCATCAAGAATTCAACTGATAACAAATGTTAGTGAGGCTGCAGGGGGAAAAAGGAACACTGCTCCCCTGTTGGTGGGAATGAAACCCACCAACCACTATGGTGCAACCACTATGGAAATCCATATGGAGAATTCTCAGAGAAGACTAGGATTGGAAGTTCCATTCAATCCAGCTATTCTCCTCCTGAGTATTTTCCCAGAAGAATTGACAAGTTCATATCACAGTGATATATGTGCACCCATGTTTATAGCAGCAAAATTTGTAATAGCTAAATCTTAGAAACAACCAAGATGCCCATCAATTGTATAGTGGATAAAAAGTTGTGGAATTTTTATACAATGGGATATTACTCAGCTATAAAAAAAGATGATCTTGAGGCCTTCATAGGTAAATGGAGACAACTTGAGACTATCCTCATTAGTGAAATAAATAAGAATCATATTTATAATTATCACATTGTGTCTCTGGTGTAAAAAGTAATAAGAAATGTAAGAGTAATAAAACCCAAAATGTGCAATTGCTATTGTAAGAAAGAGAGGAAAAGGAAATGCTCTCAAGGATATAACTGTATATGATATTTGTAACTTGAACAACTATTTCTAAGAGGACAATATGTAATTTATCAACTAGTGATTTCTTAGTATTTTGTCTGTTTTTTTCTTTTAGAATTATGCATTGTTGCTACCTTTTTTTTTGTTTTGCTTTTTTTCACTTTAAGTGAGATTAAAAAATGTGTAATAGCTATTGTAACAAAGAGAGGGAATAGGAACTCTTACAAAAGGTATAACTGCATGTATATTTAAGTTTGTAGGATGGATAACAATACTTCTCAGTTCTTGTTGCATTGTTGAACAGATCTGTTTGAAGTCTCACTGCTTGAATGTCCAGTTTGTATGCTTTAATTTTGTAATGTGAACAACTATTTCTAAAAGGACAATATATAATTTATCAACTAGTGATTTCTTACTGTTTATCTTTTTTTATAATTCTGTAATATCTCCACCCTTTTTGTTTTTTTCCCTTTAAATAAAAAAATGTAAAAAATGGGCATCCATGTATCACCATAAAATTCTTTAACAATTCCAGGAAAATATCTAGAATGAGAATAGCTAGAAGAAATAGACTTTCTAGTTTTAGCTTATTTTGAGGAATCTCTATACTAACTTCATTAACAGCTGTACTTGTTTACATTCTCACAACTATGTGAAAAAATTCCTTTTTACCCACAGATGTGTTATCATTTGTTATTATTTTTCTTTTCTATCACCTTTATTGGTGGATGTTAGATCTACATGATAACATTCATCATTCATGAATTTTGTACCTGTGCATAGTATGTCTTGATTCTTTTTTCTGCATTTCCTTCCCCCTCCTTCAATCCCTCTACTCCTCTTTATTTATGATAGTCATTGTTTCAAAAGTAAGATCAATCTCAGTGTTTTTGAGTCTACATTTCTCTAATGGCCAGACATGGTGACCTTTTTTTCATGTATTTATTAGCCATTTGCCCTATTCCTTCTGAGAAGTGTTTATTCATTTCAATTGCCTAATTTTAATTGCATATTTTATTTCTAGGTATTTTTTATTTCTTCAGGTATTACAGGTATTAGCCTTTTGTCTGAGGAATATCTGGCAACAATATTTTTCTGTTCTGTCTCTTTACTTTTTGTTTATTTCCACTGTAGTGCAGAAGCTTTTAATTTGATATGATCATGTTTATTGATTCCTGGCTACAACGTGTCATTGGGCTTCTGATTGCAAATTATGTGTTTAAAGTTTTACTGATTTCACTTTCTAGCATGTGAAGTGTTACTGCTTTATTTATAGCTCTGACATATTTTGATTTTGCTTTAGTACCAGTGAGAAACACGTGTCCAAATTTAATCTTCTTCATGAAGATAACCAGTTTTCCCAGTGACATTTACTAAAGAGGCTATCTTACTTCCAGTGTATGCTTTTGGCCCTTTTGTGAAAGTTCAAATAGCTGCTTGTGCCTGCTTTCTCTGTTATGGTTCATTGACCTACACGTCTGTTTTTGTATCAGTACCATGATGTTTTTATCATTGTATTTTTTAGTGTAACTTCAAACCTGGGATTTTCCTGCCTTATGCTTTACTCTTATTAATCCAGATTGCTTTTGTTCCTCTGGTTCTCTTCTGATTACATATGAATTTTAGGTTTGTTTTCTCTAGTTCCATAAGGGAATGCTGCTCAACTCTTGCTCCCTAATTCTTCATTTCATTGGTTTCTGTTCTGATCCTTATTTCCTTCTTGTACTAGGTTTGAATTCAAATTGTTCTCATTTTTCTAAGATCTTGAAATGAATCATTAGGTTATTGGCTTGGGCTCCATTTTCTCTTTTTTATTATATATTTTCTTTCATTTTTTAAAGTTCATATTTGTATTACATAATGATTACATTCTTTGTGGGAAATTGGTACATGAACATAACATCTCAGTTCTTTATCATTTTCCCCTTTCCCTGCAACCCCTGTTTCTTTAGAAAAATATTTTATCCATTCCATGATTATTTTTATATAATAGAATGTCTCTCAGCATAAAGAAGGATAATCCTGAGGCTTTTATAGGTAAATGGAGGCAACTTGAGACCATACTCATCATTGAAATAAATCAAACTCACATTTGTAAATATATTTTTGTAGTGTAAAAAAATACTGAAATGGTGATAAGATAAAAAAAAATGTATAATAGATATTGTGATAATGAAAAGGAAAGAAAGTGTTCAAAAGGAAATCACAAATGGGGCAGAGGAAAGAAGAGAAGGAAGAAGAGGGAAGATTATATGTATATAGGTATACATACACACACACACATATATATATATATATGCATATATATACAAGATAGACAGTTATACTACTAATCTCTGTTAGTTCATCTAAAAGAACAGTTTGTGCTTTCATTGCTTGTTTGTTTGATCATTTTTTGTGCCTAAATCTTGTAACCAGAACAACTACTTTTAAGGTAATAACATGCAATATATTAATTAGTGTTAATTTCTTACTTTTTTTGAAATTCTGTATAATTTCTATCCTTTTTTCTGTTTTGCTTTTTTAAAATAAAAAAAATTAAAGTTTTAAATTTCATGTTTATTTTCCAAAAATCAGTTTGATTTATTAATTTTACAAGACTTTATCAAGCTGGAGATTTAGCTCAGTGGCATAAGCGCCTGCCTGGCAAGCACAAGGTCATGAGTTCGATCCCTGGTACCACACACACAAAAAAAGACTTTATCAAGTTATCATGAATACAGATTAACAGACTGATACAGACAAAAACATATAAAGACATAAAACTATTCTACTAAATCAAGGTACAATTTTAGCTACCTTGGCTAAGCTCAATTACACTAACTATTTTTCTCTTTTTGTTCCTCTTGTCTGACTTCTGTTTTGCATTTTGTTTATATATTTGGTTTCTCATATAAGAAAATCATGCATAGTTCAACTTGTGTGACTGACTTACTTCACTCAACATTATGGTTTCAAAACATTTTCTTACAAATGACTCAAGCTTATCTTTCCTTATGGGAGAGCAGTACTCTATTAAATATAAATGCAACATTTTTCTTATCCATTAATGGATATACAGGCTGGTTCCAAGATTTAACTGTTATGAATTGTGTTGCTATAAATATGAATCTGCAAGTATCACTGTAATATGATGTCTTTAATGCTTTCAGAAAGATATTTAGAAGGAGAATAGCTGGATCAAATGAATCTAGTTTGGGTTTTTAAAGGAATCTCCACATTGATTTCCATACTGGTTGAACTAGTTTATACTGCCATCAAAAATGGAGAAATACTTCTTTTTCCCTGCAACTGCTTCAGTATTTATTTTTGCTTAATTTCTTGAAGATAGCCATTCTTTCTGGAGGTAGAGGGAATCTCAGGTGTTTTTAAATGTGCATTTCTTGAATGGGAAGTGATGCTGAATTTTTTTTTCATTTATTTCCTGTCACTTTGTACTTCTTTGTTGCAGAAGTGTCTATTCACTTCAGAAGCCCAGTTTTGATTATTCCTTTAAATTTAGGAAATCTAATCTTTTAAAATTCTTTATATATTCTAGATATTAATACTTTGAGTAGCTGAGAAAATATTTTTTCCATTCTGAAAGTCATCTCCTCTTATCGATTGTTTCCTTTATTGTGCAGAAGCTATTTAATGCTTTCTAATCCCATTTGATGATTCTTGGTATTATTTAATGTGGAATCAATGTTATATTCAGAAAGTCTTTGCCTGTGCTTGAGTCTTCAAGAATTTTACCTATTTTTTCTTCTAACAGATTGTTTCTGTTTTAATTTAGATCTTAGATTCCTCTTTATTTTAGTTTAGTTCATGTTAAGATATATGGGTCTATGTTCTATCCTCTGCAAGTGGACAGCCACTGTTCCCAACAATATTAAAGGGACTATTTTTCTTGCTTTGAAGGTACATTGGTACCTCAACTCACATACACTTTCATTTACAAACAATTTTTGTTTGCAAACTCTGTATTGGGTGCAGACACAACAGAGGCTGTCTTTCCCAAAAAAAGCACAAATGTGTCCATCTTTTCCAAAATTGTAGAATAAATTGAGTTCATGAACCAAGGTACCACTGTATTTGGCCCTTTTGTCAAAGATAAGGTAGCTGAGTATGCTTGAATTTGTTTCTGCACCCTCTATTCTCTTCCATTGTGCATAAGTCAGTTATTTTGTCCTGATAAGGTGATGTTTTTATTATCATTGTAGCTTTGCAGTATAACTTGAAGCCTGGAATCATGGTAACCCCTGATGTGCCCTTGCTGCCTAAAATTGCTATTCTAGGTCTCTTCTGGTTCCAAATAAATTTTAGGATTATTTTCTTTAGTTCTGTCAAGAATGCTGTTGGCATTTTGATTGGGATTGAGTTAAATCTGTATGACAGTTTGGGGAGTATGGGCATTTTGACTATCTTGGTATAACCTATCAAGGAAAAGGAACTATCTCTTCATTTTCTGATATCTTCCTTGATCTCCTTTTTCTGAGTGCTGTAGTTTTCACTGTAGTGGGCTTTCACTTACTTGGGTTGGTCAGTTCCTAAGTGTTTCATTTCTCTTGATGCTATTGCAAAAGGTATTTCTTTCCTTAGCTTCCTTTTAGTGAATTTGTTATTTGTGTACAAGAATGTTATTGATGTTTGAGTGGTGATTTCATGCCTTGATGTGCTACTAAATTTGGTTATTACTTCTTGGAATATTTTGGCAGACTTTTTGGAATCTTCTGTGTAGATATTCAGAACTACATAATGTGACTTAAAGTTGATCAATACTTCCTATGGTTTAAACATTGAACAAGATTTTTTTACCTACACAAACATATTCAGACATATGGCATAGTTATTATTTCCCATAAATGAAGTAACAATTTAAAGAGTTTAAATTAATGATTCATATGACATATTTAATGTTTGAATTAGTTGAAAACTAAATTGAGTTGTTTTTTATTAAAATAATATTTGAACACAGTGTCAACAGCCAGAAACAAGTCACTTCATTTTCTTGATTTTTTTCCATGTATTTAATTGAAATAAAAATTTTAATAATATAATCATTAAAGACTAAGAAGTTTCATAGGTAATGGTATAATTTGAATTCAACTAATTATTCTAAGGTATGAGGTAAACAGTAAGTTCATCCTACATTTTCTCTTTTTTTCTACATATTTGGTCATATACTGTGGAGTACTGCAATGGCATTGCTTAAATTTCAACTTTTGTGTGTGTGTTATAAAGCTGTGTAAAGTTTGCAAGAAATTGCTATGAACCTACCCTGTTAGAAGAACAGTCACTTTAGAGAGAAAATAAAAGAAAAATTATAACTGGAACTAGCATATGAAGAATAAAATGGAATGACATTCAGTTTTTGCTTTGGATCATGTTGGTGGCACCAAAAAGAGCAGGAGTAACAGTGACTAATTTTAACTCCTAGTTCATGGTTTTTATCACATAACTTTCTGTTTGCTATTCTATGACATCAGTGAATTATACTTCTGCACTTTTTCCTCTGTAATTATAGAGTAAATGTAAGTAAGATTATAAGAGCTATTATCTTGTCAGTACATTTAGCTAAAGTCTTTTTATTTCATGCTCTTTGGTAAAGAACTTTCAATGGACCGCATTTAAAAATATTATTATTCTTCATTGACCCAATAATGGGGAAAACTAAAAAAAAATACATTGTTTGTAAAGTAGTGGTAAAAAATTGACAATGTTTTAAAGCCATTATGCTTACAGAACTTCAGTGAATAGTAACAATTACAATTTCAGTAAGATACGAGGATATCTTTTCTCATGATGTTGATGTAGAATTACAGAAAATCATATATTCAGATACCTAATGCATTTGAAGGAGTTAGGCCAAAATTGATCAACAATTGCTATGCATATGTTTTAGGAAGCATCAAATATATTTTAAATCTAAGTATCTCAGACAATGAGGTAGAATATAAAAATAGCATGGTACTGTCCCTGAAAAAGATACATGAATCAATGAAATAGAATAGAAAATAAACAACCCCAGGCACAGTCAATGATCTAATCTCTGAAAAGGGGATCAAAAACACATGATGTAGCCTTTTTTTTTAGTGTTGGGAAAACAGGTTATATACATGCAGAAGATTGAAGAAAGAATCGTATCTCTCACCATATACTAAACTAAAATCAAAATTACAAGATCTAAATGTTATAAAATAAATGCTTTACCTTCTGAAAAAACAGGTAAAACTCTTGAAAGTATCCTCATAGGCATGAACTTTCTTATCAGAACCCCAATTGTAAGAGAAATAACATTTAAAAATAAACAAATGAGATTACATCAAATTTAAGAAGTTCTGCACAAGAAATCTATAAAAAAATTAAAAATAATAACGTTCTCCCAAAGTAAAATACAGAATCAAGAATTGAGTAACTAAAATGAATAGATAATTCTCAGAAGAAGAAGTAAAAATGCTTAAAAATTATGTGAAAAATGTGAAAAAACAGTTCAACATTTCTGGCTTCTGGAGAAATTCAAACAAAAATAACCCTGAGAGTCTTACAGGAGAAGAAACTCATCTATATTGTTGCTAGGAATGTAAACTAGTACAACCACAATCAGTATGAGGATTGCTCATACTCCTGTATATTCCTGTAAGAGTTAATTAAGAAAACATTTTGCAGTGTCATATACATACCCTTGTTTGGTGCAGCACAGCTCATAACAGCAAAATTTTTGAAATTTATGTCTACTAACAGATACATGGATTAAAATGTGCTATTTATTCACAATGGAGTGCTACTCTGCAATGAAGTATAAATTTGACTCATTTAGGAATATGGAAATTGTAGCCATAATATTAAGAGAAATAAATCAGACATATAAGCTTACATATCACATTGTTTCTCTTATGAGAAACCCAAAGTATAAAACAATTGAAGAGCCAAATCCAAGCTAGATAGTTGGAAGCTAGAAAATCCAAATCATGAAAGTGATGATGGTACCAAGCTATGTAGTGAAGGGAGTGGAGCAGGGAGGAGAAGTGAAAGAATTAAGATATGTTACATACATATACCAGCTCCTTTCAATGAATGTAGTTATCATGTACAGCAAAAGTGCACTGTTAAAAGTAAAAACTTTAAAAATGGACTGCAAAGTAGCTCAGCAAGGAACCTATATTGATTAATATCGCCAACAGTAGGAAATGTTGTGATAAGTCCAGACAGACAGGGGACATAGCACGCACTCAGTAGGAGTTTAGGTTACAAAGGGTCAACAGTAAGAGAAGAAAATCTGGTCAACTCAATGTAAGAATATTTAGATAGAGTAAAATGTTTATATAAAGCACCTAACATCACTCTCTGAGGCATAGAACTAATGGAGGCCTTGCTGACTTCTCCTCTTTTCTTACCAGGCTTGAGTGCAAGTTTTGGGATGTCATCTGCTTTATGAATTTTTTAAATATGAAACTGAATTTAGTGCTTCATGGATGGACCTAATAAATTACTGACTTCAAACCAATAGAAATTCTCTGAGTTTACAGAAGATGACTTTAAAAGTCTTAAAGTTTATTGGCAACTATGGATTTTGACAGAAATATTTCTTTAACTTTGACATACAAAACAAAGGATAGAAACAAAATATCAAAGGGAAATCACTGGCATTCACATAAGTTTACATTGTTACAATTCTTTGTGGATGTAGTTTTTAAGTTTTAAAACTATAAAACTATTGAAAATACATTTGTTTCATATCACCTCCCCACAGAGGTGCATTTTGAAACTATCATACAAATAATTTCAATGTATATAATACAAATAACTAAATTTCATGTGTTTATAAAAATTTTTAGGATTGAACCTAATTAAGACAATTTTCTTTGAAATACTAACAACTGAATTCACTTTTTACTGTCAGCGTACTAGAAAGGAAGCTCAGCAAACATGGTGAGTGGCTCGGCTCACATGAATACTGCGTTAATAAAAAGTGACCAGAGATTGCAAGATGGCTGACTGAATGGCAGCAGGATAAGAGAGCTTCTCTGAGGAAAAAAAAAAAAAACTCAGATGCTGGAATCTGGCAACATGGAGAAAGCCAGACAAAAGGAAAGGAATTCTCATGACCCAGGAAGAAACTGAGGAAAAAGAAAAAGAAAAAAAGAGAAAAAAGAAAGAAGAAAAAGAAGCATGAACAGAGGGCTGGAGCTGGGCAAGCCCTGATCGCTGTACCAGCACGTCTTAGAGTCAGGTGACTCAGGATTGAGCTGAGATCACAGCCCTGCTGAGAGCAGAGGTTGGTGAGCTCCAGACCCTAAGCTGGGGGAGGCCCTGAGATGGGGAGTGGAAACAGCTAGTCGAGCTGCACGAACTTTGGTGAGTGATGGGAACTGGAATCCCCAAACCAGGAGGACTGGTTGGGTGACATTTTGGAGTTGGGCAGGGCTGGCTTGATTCGGGGCCCTAGGCAGCAACTGCTGATGACTCCTAGTCCAAAGCAGATTGGTGAGTTCTGCTCTGCCAGGGCCATGCCCCTGCTTGAAACCCAATAGCCAGGGACGAGGCTTTTCTGGGCCAGAGGCATCCCTAGGGAACACACAAACCTGTTGAAGCATAAACTGGTTGACTGGCATAGGGGGAGGAGCCAGCTCCCAGCCTGCAACTCACAGATTCACTGCAGACTGAGGGGTGCTACTTCCCTAGCAAGTGTGCTGCAGAAAAACTGTAAACAAAATGAAAGGCCCAGAGACCTCCACCACCCACCCGTCTGAAGGGGGCCAAAAACATGACAAGACAGAGAAAGAGCAAAAGGTCCCCAACTGCAGAAACAGGGAAAGTGAGTTCAACAGAGGTAAATGTAGAGGAGGTTGAGAGCAGCAAACCTGTAATGTCAGAGACAGCCTCATCAGAAATAAAGAAATACATCCGTAACCTCATCGTCGAATTTAAATCTGAAATTCTAACTCAGGTGAAGCAAGATATAAGAAGACTAATAAAAGAAGTCCTGGGTAATCCTCTAGCAGACACAAATGAAAGAATAGAGGAACCCAGAGAAAGGAGAGAAGCCTTTGATGGAGAATATAAACAAAACCTAGAATATATGAAACAGATCCAAAGAGAATATCAGGAAATTAAAAACTCCATTGAAACCTGGCAAAACCTTTTAACAGAAACTAAAGACAAACTTTCAAAACTTGAAGATAGATTTGCAAAGTATGATTGTGAAAGGCAGGATCTCTTAAAAATAACAAGGAACCAGGAAGCAACAATACAAAGGCTAGAAGATGACAAGAGGATTTATAACCTAAGAATAAAATATGTGAATGAAGATGCAGCTGTAATGCTCAGACCATTGACTAACCAAATGTGCTGCCATCTTGTTCTGTATGCACCATTTTAAAATTAAGTTTCTGTTTCCTACTTAAGTTTCTGTTACAAAAGATAAGTTTCTGTTTCTTACATAAGTTTCTGTTTCATAAGATAAGTTTCCTTTTCCCCGAACTGACGCTCCACTTGCTACCCTCAATAACAAACCAACTTTCTCCCCATGTTCTTACCACCCCGAATTCACCAATCATTGCTAATCTTGTCCTCCCCATACCCACTATAAAGATAACCACCCTTAGTTGTTAGGCACGCAGTCTCGAGATCAATCAACAGAGACTGTGTCACCAGGCTTGGCAATAAAACTCCTTCACTCTTGATTGATTAGCTTTCATTTCTAAATCATCATTGCCCTATTACATTTGGGGGCTCATCTGGGATGGAGGCTTAGGCCCCACCCACCCAAATTGGACTATTTTGATCATCCAGACCCCTTCAATGGTGAGTAAATTTTGCCTCTTCTGGAGGGTTTTGATGGCGCGCCATATCTAGGTTCTATTTGGAGAGGGGACACCCTCAATTTGGGAGTTGGATCGGTTGTGTAAGGCCAGAATAATCGGTTTGGGCTGACAGCCCACTTTGCTTTGTATTTGTGTTCTGCCTCACCGCCCTGACCTGCTCCATTTGTTTTTGAGCCCTCTGGTTGAACTAAATCTTATAACCAAAAACTTGCAGTTGAGTGAGGAGTTTCTCTTTTGACTACAGTCTGTCATTTGTGTCATTTGTGTCTGTTGTCTGCTGTTATTTGTCAGTTATTGTTAAGTCTCTGTTCCTTAACCTTTGCCTTTAGGAGAATAAATCATGGGACAGACCAACACCAAGGAACCACCCACTCCCCTGGCCCTGGTTCTTGACCATTTCAAAGACTTCAAAAGACATGCCTCTGGCTATGGGAAAATGTATATAAAGGGAGATTAATGATTTTTGTCACGCAGGAATGGCCAGCAGTGACCTTCCACTTCCTCCTCCCCTCCACCCAGTCTGATCCATACACGCAGCCACCCCTGAGCAGAACCCCAACTGAGAGCCTCTTCTGAAGCTATTTCCTTCTGCCCCCTGCGAGAGGTACCAGTGCAAGGTGGAGGCTCTATGTTTGTTTACACCCCTTTTTCCACCTCTGATCTCTACAATTGGAAAAGCCAAAACCCTCCTTTCTCTAAGGACCCTGATAGTCTGATAAATTTCCTAGAGTCTGTTTTTTCCACATACCGTCCCACATGGGATGACTTCCAACAAATACTCCGAGTTCTTTTCACTGCAGAGGAACGACTACGTGTCCTCACTCTGGGTCAAAAGAGTGTTCGAGACCCGGACAGAACCCCCTCGATAGATCTACAGAGAGTAGAACATGCCTTCCCTTCTTTGCATCCTAATTGGGACCCAAAGGTAAGGAGGCTTTAAAACAATATCTCCAAAGGCTTCTAGATGCAATTCGAGTGGCTGCAAAAAAAGCCTACTAATTTGTCAAGAGTAACTGAGGTAAGGCAATTGGCAGAGGAAATGGTTGCTAGTTTGGCCCGCCAAGGTCATAAAGTGACTCACCATGAATTTCTGTGGGGCCCTGAATGCTCAGAAAATTGGGCACAGAACCACACATAGGAAAGGCTGTTTGGGTAATGGCCCTCTACCCAGAGGGTGAAGGACATCTCTTAATAGAAAACAAGAACCCAGTTTCAACTAATAGTGAGTTACTTACTTGGTGGCATAGAGTTGTTCCCGAGGTCTGGGCCAAAAATAATCCTCCTGGGTTGTCTATAAACCAGGTACCTCTGGTAATAGAACTGTTGCCACAGGCTACCCCTGTCAGACTGCGGCAATACCCCTCAGCCTCCCCACCCAAAAAGGAATTAAGACTCACATTCAGAGACTAAAGAAAAATGGCATCTTAATTCCTTGTGTTTCTCCCTGGAATACACTTTTGCTTCCAGTACAGAAGCCAGGCACACCAGACTATCACCCAGTACAAGATCTGTGGAAAGTCAATAGGCGAGTGGTGATTTTGCATCCTACTGTTCCTAACCCTTACACCTTGCTGAGCCTACTTGACCCGGACTGTACCTGGTATTTGGTACTAAACCTCAAAGACGCTTTCTTTACCTTGCCGATTGCTCCGGTAAGTCAACCTATCTTTGCTTTTGAATGGACAGACCCTGATACGGGGGTCACTGAACAGTTAACATGGACTTGACTGCTACAAGGGTTCAAGAATGCCCCCACCCTCTTTGATGAAGCACTAGCTAGGGACCTGCTGGGATTCAGGGAGTGCCACCCAGAGGTCACACTCTTATAGTATGTGGATGATCTGCTGATAGCCTTGCCCACTTATAAACTGTGCTTAAAGGCCACCAAGTAGCTGCTGATGACTTTGGATCAGCTGGGGTACAGAGTCTCAGCTAAAAAGGCACAATTATGCCAGGGTACTGTAACCTATTTGGGCTATAGGTTACATGAAGGCAAAAGGGCCCTATCTGACCAGAGAGTCCAGGCCATATTGCAAAACCCCTATATGATTCCCTAAAGGGAGATACCCAGAGACCCCTGGAATGGACTATTGTGATGAGGCCTTCCATCAACTTAAGTGAGCCTTAACCTAGGCCCCAGTCTTGGGACTCCCAAACGTGACCAAACCATTCACCTTATATGTTAAAGAACAATGAGGTATCGCAAAAGGGGTCTTGACTCAGGAACTAGGACCCTGGCAATGACCCATAGCTTACCTCTCAAAAAAGCTTGACCCTGTGGCCAGAGGATGGCCACCTAGTCTCAGAATTCTGGCAGCAGTGACCTTACTCTTCAAGGAAGCCAAAAAGCTCACATTTGTACAAAGGCTCACCATAGTATGCCTTTGCCACTGTCCATGTCCACGGGGCCATATATCAGGAAAGAGGTCTCCTAACCTCAGCAGGACCAAAGATCAAAAATGCTCCCCAGATCCTGGACCTCTTAGCAGCCGTATGGCTACCACAACAAGTGGCTATCATCCATTGCAAAGCCCACCAAAAAGGGGATGATCCAATCATATGAGGAAACAATTTGGCTGACCACACAGCTTGAGAAATAGCCACTGCATCAGAGGGGACCACTGAGGATGCAGTGGTTTTATTGCTGATCCCTCCGACCTTAGCAGAACCGGTCTATACCCAAAAGGACCGTCATTTGGCTGCCCAGTTAAAAGCAAAGCCTAACCTCCCAGGAGGATGGTTCCAATTACCTGACAAACTGCCCAAAACATTAGGGTGAAAACTGATCTGCCAGACTCACCAGTCTACTCATCTAGGGGGAACAAAGCTTGCTGAGAAACAGATTTTTCATTCTCCACCTGACCAAGTTGACCACATCCATCAGCTCCAGATGCCCACAATGTCAACTAGTTAACCCAAAGAAGCAACAAAACATGGAAACTGTCAGATACAAGGGGACTACTCCAGGAGAACATTGGGGAATTGACTTCACTGAGATAAAAAAGCCTGGCCTCCAGGGACATTGATGCTTACTGGTGTTGGTTGATACCTTCACTGGCTGGGTAGAGGCATATCCTACCAAGTCCGAGTCAGCCTTAGTGGTAGTCAAAAGGCTCCTATATGATGTAATCCCTCGATTTGGCTTGCCCTATCTATGGGGTCTGACAATGGCCCAGCTTTCATAGCTCAATTTACCCAAAAGCTTGCCCAGAATAAATCGGACCCTAGAGGAAACACTTGCTAGGTTGATTCTGCAAACTGGTGATAATTGGGTTAGCCTCCTTCCCTTTGCTCTCTTAAGAGCTTGCTGTATCCCCTATATTGCTGGTATAACCCCCTTCAAAGCCCTTTACGGTCATCCCCCTCCTTTAATCCCTAGGCTCTCGGAAGATAAGTTAGCTGAACTCACTAACCAAGATCTTATGAAGTCCCTACAGACACTTTAGCCTGTATTAACTTCCATCCATCAGCTGTTCAGACAGGAGCATCTAACCCCTTCTGAAGAGACTCATTTCCAACTGTCCGTTGATCCTGGAACATTGGTTCTGATTTGATGACATCATTGAGAGTCCCTTGAGCCCCACTGGGAAGGACCTTTCAATGTGGTGTTAGCACACCAGCAGCGGTTAAGGTGGCTGAAAAGACGCCTGGATCCACCATTCTCACGTAAAACAGGTTGACGCCACAGGGAAAAAAACCCCAAGATAAATGGACTGTGCTACAGACTGGTAATCCCCTTAAGATAAAATTGACTAAGAGTAACACCAAAGTCCTCCCACAATGAACCCTCTAGTTGTTATTGTTCTTCTAAACCTGTTGCTACAAGCATGGGGGAGGTTTCGGACCACCGGTTGACCCCAGGGGGGCCTTAAGGGTGACATATGGAAATCCTTGTGACTACAAAGGGGACACCCTTGTCTCTGGCCAACCCGTTCCCCCATATACCCAGAGTGTAGACTGTGGAAACAAAATGGCTTACTTACACCCCAAGAGGGAATAACTGGGTTTTCCATGAGATGGCTCTGTGCCAACAAGCCTCAAATGAAATTTACTGCAAAAACCCAATGCCCATGCACCACTTTTCAGGAAACCATGCATTCAAGTTGTTACCTGCTTCAAAGCACCCACAAAGCCCTAAACTTGACCAATCCAGACCTAGCAAGCAACTGCTGGTTATGCCTAGCCCAGGGAACACATAGACCCCTTGCCTTACCTGCGAACTTGACATTAGCACAGAACAATGCTAACAGCTGCAAATTAAATATCCCCTTTAAAGTATAGCCCATCCATTTTAAAAAGGGGGTAACCTATATCCAGGGAGTGCCCTATAATAATAGTTCTAAAGCCTCTATAGATGTTGGTAAATTCTCCTTTTGTAATAGCACAGTCATAAACTGAACCCAGTCCCCATGCTTGGGTGAAGGAAAAGTCTTTATCTGTAGAGAAAATTTGGCCTACACTGCCCTACTAGCTAATTGGTCAGGGCTTTGCACCTCAGCTGTACTGCTACCCGACATAGACATAATACCCGAAAACAAGCCAGTCCTAGTCCCCAGCCTCGACTTTGTCTCAAGCCAACTGAAGAGAGGCATCACATTAATTCCTCTAGTAGTTAGACTGGGACTCATGGTCACGCTAGCTGGCTCAACTGGATTAGGCATATCTATCCACTCATATGTAAAGTTGTCAAATCAGTTGATAGATGATATTCAAGCTCTGTCTAGCACCATCCAGGATCTCCAGGACCAAATAGATTCTTCAGCTGAAGTAGTTCTACAGAACAGGAGAGGCCTTGATTTACTTACTGCAGACCAAGGAGGCACTTGTTTAACATTACAAGAGAGATGCTGTTTCGATGCGAACAAATCTGATATTGTTAGAGATAAGATTAAAAATTTACAAGATGACCTAATCAAAAGAAAGAAACACTTATGTGATATCCCCTTTTGGAGTGCTTAAAATGGCATTCTCCCTTACCTCCTTCCCTTGTTAGGACCTTTATGTATGCTCCTTTTAGTCACCACTATAGGACCCTGTATCATAAATCGCTTATGCATCTTCATTACTGAATAGATGTGGAGTACTTGGCTACTGGTCCTGAGGACTCAATATGAGCTCCTCCCTCACTAAATGAGCCAAGGATTTGGCTCAAGTCACAACATCAGAGGGGAATGTAATGCTCAGACCATTGACTAACCAAATGCGCCGCCATCTTGTTCTGTATGCACCATTTTAAAATTAAGTTTCTGTTTCCTACTTAAGTTTCTGTTACAAAAGATAAGTTTCTGTTTCTTACATAAGTTTCTGTTTCATAAGATAAGTTTCCTTTTCCACAAACTGATGCTTCGCTTGCCACCCTCAATAACAAACCAACTTTCTCCCCATGTTCTTACCACCCCGAATTCACCAATCATTGCTAATCTTGTCCTCCCCATACCCACTATAAAGATAACCACCCTTAGTTGTTAGGCACGCAGTCTCGAGATCAATCAACAGAGACTGTGTCACCAGGCTTGGCAATAAAACTCCTTCACTGTTTCATTTCTAAATCATCATTGCAGTATTACAGAAGCAACAAATACAAATGAAATAAAAAATCTATTCACAGAAATAATTAAGGAAAATTTCCCAAACATAGGTAACAAAAGTGAAGTTCAGATAAATGAGGCATATAGAACTCCAGCCAGCTATAACCCAAACAAATCTACACCCAGACATATAATAATCAGGATCCCAGAAATCCATCACAAGAACAGAATATTAAAAGTGGTCAGAGAAAAGAAACAGATTACCTATAAAGAAAAACTCATCAAAATCACAGCAGACTTCTCAATGCAAACCATCAAATCATGAAGAGCTTGGAGTGAAATATTCCAAGCCCTGAAAAAAAATAACCTCCAACCCAGAATGATGTACCCTGCAAAACTGTCTCTCAAAATTAATGGAGATACAAGATACTTCCACAACAAAGAGGAACTGGGGGAGTTTGTGGCCACCAATCCAACCCTGCAAAGAATAATGAAGGACATTCTAGAAAGAGAGAAGAAAACCACCAGGGTTCCAGGAATAATGGCAGAAAGGCCTCAAAGAAAGGGGCAGACAATGGAATCAAGGAGAAAAATAAATAACAACAGAAAAATAGCATGGCAGAGATAAAACAGAGAAGATTGGTTATATCACTGTTTTATCTTGACTGATTTTATTTGAATCTGGTATGCTTGAGAGTGTCAAGTCTGAGAGTAGGGGCAACTACTCTGAAGATGACAGGATTCAATAGAATACCCATTCTGGTTTGATTGTTATCTCCCTTTGAAGTCCTATAATGTCTCTAATGTTTAGATTTTATCAATAATGTAAAGCAATGCTAAGTTTATATTATATTTGATGATATAGACAATTTTATTGTAAATAACTGGAGACATCATAGTGACTACTGTAGATCACCTAATGTTGTGTTTTTGTATGTTCTTTTCATCTCATGTTTCTCTAGGAATTTGTATTGCTGACTTGTTTTTATTTGTTTCTCCCTCTAATACAGAAAGGCTAGGTATATGTGTAGAGACTTATACATGTGTAGAACTTCTAAGTAGTTTATGAGAATGGATTATAGTTATTGTAAAGGAAAAAAAAGGAAAGGAGAATATTCTAAAGGATATAACTGCATGTATGTTTGAATGTGTGGAGTTAATAACCATGTTGCTAAAGTTTTAGTTGGATGGATGAGCAAAACTGACTGTAGTCTCACTATTTGGATGTTCACTTTGTGGACTTTAGTTTTGTAACTTGAACAACTGCATCTAAGAGGAAAGTATATAATTATCAACTAGTGATTTTTACTGGTTACTATTTTTGTTTTTCTGTTTTGTTTTTGAGGTTTTGTATTGTTTCTACCCTCTTTCTGCTTCAAAATTTTTTCTTTAAATAAAACAATTAAAAAAAAAAGCAAGAGGAGGAAAAGAAAGTGCTCTAAAAGAGATAACTATGTATACTTAAGTGTGTAGGATTGATAACCATGTTGCTAAGTTTTTGTTGGATTGGTGAATAGAACTGTTTGCAGCCTCACTGTTTGAATGTCCACTTTGTATGCTTTAATTTTGCAACTTGAACAACTATATCCAAGAAGACAATATGTAATGTATCAAATAGTGATTTCTTACTGTTTTTTTTGAAATTCTGTATTGTTTCAACCCTTTTTTCTGTTTTGCTTCCCCCCTCTTTAAATAAAATTTTTAAAAAGTGACCAATTAGAGAAAATGGATTAATTGTGTGACAGTGTTTCCTTTGGATAAAACATTTTGGGGAAAAGGCATTCTTTTTATCTGCTTTATAATTTTCACATACTTAGAGTTTTCACATAAGAATCTACACCAGACATCAATCTCATTAATATTTCATTGGTTTGTAACCCTGTACAAAACCCAACCTGTAGTGTGATATCACTGTCCCTGATGGTAATCTGATGTGAATTATTAGGAGAGATAAAAGTATATTTTATTACTATGTTATAATTTACTATATTTTCCATGTTCCATTCATATTTTATATAATTGGAATAAGGATTTGAATAGTTGATGAGTAAGAGGTTGAAATCAAAACTTGGTAAGAAATATATTTTAGGAAAACAAATTCAGCCAAAACATAAGATTAAGAGGATTCAAGTCCAGGAAGAGTTGAGAACACTTTGGTATGGAAAGTGCCTGATAGGATATCTATAAGATGGGCTCAAATAACACTAGGCCAGTGGATATTTTACTTGAATCATATTAGATTTCTGAGTTTTGAACTTTCAGAGCCCTATAAACAATTAGATTTTTGGGTTAGGAGGTATTTTTTTTTTTTAATTTAGGGCATATACCTTTAAAATTTGACAGAAAATTTGCATTCTTAGTTTTGAAAAGAATTGATTCAAATACATATTCTGATTTTAAAAAGGAAGGAAAGAAGAAAAGGAAAGACAGAAAGACAGGAAGACAGAAAGAAAGACAGAAAGACATACAGACAGAAAGAAAGAAAGAAAGAAAGAAAGGAAGAAAGAAAGAAAGAGAAACAAAGAAAGGAAAGAAGAAAGAACAGATGTGGTGGTGCAGGACAGTAATGCCAACACTTGGAAGGCAGAGGCAGGGGAATATCTGAGTTTGAGGCCATCCTGAGATACATAGTGAGCTCAAGGCCAGTCTGAACTACCTAGAGAGACCCTGTCTCAGGAGAGAGAGAGAGAGAGAGAAACTGAAGCATAGAGAGGTAGATTTATGTCTTTCAGGATGCATTGTGAATTGGTATTAGATCCACATGGTGGAGTGATGCAACATTAATCAAACCACTAAAATGTTTTGAAGAGAATCCACTTCATGTTGTTTTCTGCAAGAAAGGGGTATTGATCATCCTTTAAGAAGGATGTTTTTGAACTATTTTCATTTTAGGTTCATTTCTAGTATTCTTAGACTACCAACTCAAGAAACTGTCATGACCTCTTCCTTGTAAACACTGACATTTCCTGCTAAGGTAGCTGTTCTTTGTTTATGCTGAGAGATGTCTTACAGGTAACAAAGAATATATGACAGGACTTAGAAAAAGATAAGATATATAAACCTTCTGTATTTCTACAATGTGCCCTGAATTAATCTTATCATACTGTCAGGATCATTGCTTTATAATATGAACTCTCTTCTCTAGTGAGCTAAGTTATTGTCTTGTATTCTTTGATTCCTTAAGACTTAGGAAAATATCTGAAGCTTAGTAGGAGCAAGGTATTTATTTGTTGAATAAATAAAAAGGGCAGAGATTTCATCTATTACCCACTGTAGCAAGATGTCAGGGGAGAGTTTGAAATTTGAATGTTTTCAAGTTAACAGAAAGATGGGAAAAAATAACATTTTATAATAGAATCCAGTCTATTCCATGTATTATGTCAATGTGCAGTGTACAATGAAACATTACCAGATAAGGGGAAAAAACCCAGAAAATAACAAGAAAGGGCCAGGGATATAGCTCAGCAGCACAAGGGCTTGTTTGGGAAACGCAAGGTACTGAGTTAGATTTCCATTACAAACAAACAAACAAACAAAAAAAAAAAAATCAAGACAGAAATAGCGAAAGAGAAGCAACTATGATGATGAAAATTCTAGAGCTATTAGAGACAGTTTTTAAAAACTATTACAAATATGTTCAATGACATAAGGAAAGGCACACTCTAATGTCAAAATAGATGGAAAATTTCAACACAAATGAGTATGGTGAACATTAGATAACTGATCCAACATATGTTCATTTTCTTTCAAATGATGCAACTATACCTTTCTTTACAGCAGAATAGTACTCTGTGGTGTGTTACTACCACATTTTCTTTACTCATTCATCTGTGGATGGATATATGGGCCACTTTCAACATTTAGTAATCATGAATTATATTGTTTGAACATGAGTATGCATGCATCTTTGTAATATGATGAGTTTATTTCACAGATTATATTTCTAAAGACAATATATCTTATATTTCTACTCATTTAGATGAAAAATGGGATATGGATAATTCAAAAAAAATTGTTTCAAGGCATAGAAAAATCACAGTTAACAAAACAAGAAGTCTTTTCTCCAAAAAAGTATATAAAACTAACTAATAGGAAAATCTAAACCTGAGAAGCACGATAAAAAAAGAAACATACTGAATTACTTAAACTGTAAATTGGAGACACAGAAGAGGAAACCAGGGAACTTGAAAAGGCTCAGAATGTATTAGCCAATCTAACAAAGAGTAATTGTTTGAAAAAAATAACAATCTTGAAAGAGATGCTACAAAAATCTAACCTATATGACTTTAATGAGATTTATAGAACACAACAGTTAAGAACATTATAATGTGTATATTTACTTAGAAAAAAAGGAACTTTTGCCAAGATATACCATATTTTGGAACCTAAGATAAGCTTAATTCCTCTGAAAAGATTAAAATTTTAAAATAAATGTTCAATGACTGAACAAAATGGAAATCAGTAACAGTGAATTTGTAACTTTTTTTTAACATTGGAGTTTAAACTATATGTACAAATAACACATGAACAAAAACTATAAAGAAAATTAAAAATATTTCTAATTTAACTATAAAAATGATATCACAATGTTAAATTTTTTAAAGCCATACTTAAGAGGAAATTTACAATACTTAATGAAGTTTAGAGTCAGTTACCTAAATTTCTACTTCAAGAACCAAAAAATGAAAGGCAAATTAAACTCAGAATAAGTAGAGTAAAATGGTAAGAGCAAAGCATCAACACTAGTGATGATGAAAAAAATTGAGAGTTTCTCACAGGATTAAGCATATACATACTTTGTGGCAACAAATAGATTTCTGGTTATTATATGTTAGTTGTGCTGTACTTATAAATAACAATTTGATTCAATGCAATTGGTATATTAGATGTTTTAATCATCATATAAATATAAATTTTCATTCGTTTATGTGGTTTGTCCATAAGAAACACTAAATTTACAAAATCAAACAAGTTTAACTGAGTTGTGAAGCTATACATAGACAGCTCTACTGAAAATTTCAAAAGTTTACCATCTCTCAGAATTGAAGAGACTAATGGCTATATTGTTGCCTCCTCCAATGTATGTTTAAATTCCCTTTCTATCTTTATTGCTAAGCAGAACATGTTAATATTTCTTCAAATATATTTTTAGAAGTAAAAGACTGGTTAGATTAGAGATAAAAATGCTCTTTTTAATAAGACACTAGGTGTACACAGACACATATGTGTACAACACTGAAAAGCTAATAAAAATATATATTCTTTTAAAAATTATGTCCTAATTCTCTAAGAGAATGAAAACACATCTATAGAGCAACATTTAGGTGGCCATTTATAAGATCTCCCATAAAACTAATTAAAACTAACAAGAAATTTTTTTCTGTAGTTTAGACGTCTTCTCTTTATTTTACATAAAAATATCACCTTGCATATAGTTTTCTTATAGTCTAGTTATTGTAGCCAATGAAAAGTGTATTGATGTAAATTTGATGTTATACTTTCATAATATTCATTATGGAAATTGATGTGATTGAAAAAATTGTTCTGCAGTATTTCAAATCTCTAGAATCTCCTTGCACATTGAATGTGTTTATTTATTCTTTTATTCATTTTCCTTTCTCCTTTGTTCTTTTATTAGTATATGTTTATATAAATGAAGTTTACAATCATCTTGGGGAGTTGGTACATATACAAAATATAGCTTCTTTTTTAATGCCCTTCTCTTTCTCCTCTCTTCCTACATTCCTTCTGTAATTCCCATTACCCCATTTTCACTCTTGTTGATATTATTAGCCCTGTTTATATTATTGTTTGTTTATAACATATAATGTTTACATTCATTGAGGTTCTTGTACATGGGATATCATTCCCTCTCCTCCTCACTCCTCACCATTGGTCTCTTGTACCCCTTTCCATTTTCAAGAGATCCATCCCCTTGTCACCTTCTATCCAATGTTTGTTATTTTGTTTGTTTGCATTTTGCCTTACTCAAATGAGGGGTACTACAGTGTTATTTAAGCTTGTGTGTTTGATTTCTTTCAGCAGTATATTTTCCAGGTGAACTCATTCTTATACAAGTGTCTGAAATTTGCCTTTCTTTATAGATGAACAATATTTCATTATGTATGGATACCATACTTTCTTTTTCCATTCATCTTTTGATAGACATACAGGCTACTTCCAGGGATTGGCTTCTATAAAGACTTGGTATGCATGTATCACTCTAGTATAATCTCTTATGCTTTTTGATAAAGGCTAGAAGAGGTATAGCTAGGTCATGGAATTACAGTATTACTTCTTTGTGAAATCTGCATTCCTATTTCTGTAATGGTTGTACTAGTTTCATTCCCACCAATGTTGTAGAAAGGTTCCTTTTTCACCACACCTCATCAGCATTTGTTATTTTTTAAATTTCTTAATGATTGCTATTCTTTCTGGTATAAGAGGGAATCTCAGTGTTTAAATTGCATTTCTCTAACAACCAGAGATATTGAACAGTTTTTCATGTATTTATTGACCATTTGTAGTTCTTTTTCTATGAAGTGTCTGTTCAAATTTCACTTGTCTGTCTCTTGAATTGGTCTTTTATTTCAGGTAGACTATATTTTTTTTTCTTTTAATTCTTTATTTACTCTTAAAAATAAGTGGCAAAATTTTGTTCCCTTCTGTAGGTTGTCTCTTCACTCTACTAATTGCTTTCCTGAGAAGAAGTTTTTAATTTTTCTAATCCAATTTGTTGATTTTTTAAATTTTATTTTTAGAGAGGGTAAAATTAAACATAACAAAACAGATCATAACAATGTAAGAGACATTTCAAAGCAAGACAACTGGAGATCTTCACTGTCCATTTGTTGATTCTTGCTGTAATTGTTTTTACAAGTGCAGTCTTGATTAGAAAATGTTTTCCTGCACCATTGATATCGTGTTTTATTTATTTTACCTTCTAATAATTTCATGTTTCCATTTTAATGTTTAGATCTCTTATCTATTTTGACTTTAAATTAGTAGGGGGTGAGAATTTTGTGTGTAGTTGCAATCTTCACCAGCTCTGCAGCTTCCTCAGCACCACTTTTTGAATTTGCTATTATTCCTTTAATGTATGCTTTTAACACCATTGTCAAAGACCAAGTGGATGAATGTATATGGGGATGTTTCTGTGTCCTCTATTCTATTCCACTGATCCATGTCACACATACTACTAGGTTGATGTGCAATGAAAATAGAAATTGACAACAGTTATAATCACACAGACACTAGAAGGACCTGGAAAATTAACAACATACTTCTAAACAACATATAGGTTACAAAAGAAATCAAGTATGAAACTTAAAAATGTTTTGGAAGTTAATGACTACCTATACCACTCACCAAAACCTCTGATTCACTACAAAAGCTGTCCTAAGAGAAAAGTTCATTGCAAACAATGCTCATGTTAGGAAAATGGAATGAACTCAACTAAATAATCTTAGGAGGAATCTTGAGACATTTGAGAAACCAGTCAGGCCCAAACTAAAATTAAGAAGAGGGATAATAAAAATGAGAGCAGAAACCAATGAAATAGAGACTGAAAAATTAGCAAAAAAGTCAACAAATCTAAAAGTCCAACAAATCTTGGCTTGCTCTTTGAAAGAATAAACAAGATTCAGCTGGACTGTCAGCAAGACAGAAAGGATGCACATCAATACAATTTGAAATGAAAAAAAGTGAAATCACAGCAGACATTATTGAAATTCAGAATGTAGTAGCTACTTTGAAAAATTATATTCTAACAAATTAATACATTTTTAAAGAAATGAACAGATTCCTAAACTCATACAAATTAACCCAAGAAGAGATTAAAATGTTGAAAAACCCAGTAAGTTGTGAAATAAAGAGAATAATAGAGTCTGCCAAGAAAAAAAGCCCAGGACTTAATACATTCACTGCTGAATTCTACAAAGCTCTTAAAGCTGTTATATCACCAATACTCTTCAAGCTCTTCAACAAAAAAAGAAACTATAGACTAATCTTCCTAATGAATGTAGATGCAAAAATTCTCAACAATATATTAGCAAATGGAATATAGCACATCATCAAAAAATAATACATTATGATCAAGTAAGTTTCATCCCACAGATACAAGGATAGTTCAAAATATGTAAATCAGAAAATGTAACACAGCACATAAACATGAGCAAGGTAAAAAAGCACATGATCAGGCTGGGGTTTTAAGTGCCTGCCTGGCAAGTGTGAGGTCATGAGTTCATTCCGTAGTATAAAAAACAAAAAAAACAAAAACAAAAACCATGATCATATCAATGGATGCATAGAAGGCTTTGTCAGAATTCTACACCACTTCATTACAAGAACTCTGAAGAAAATAGGTATAGAAGGACCATCTATATTAAAATTGATAAAGATTATTTATGATAAATCAACAGCCAGCACCATATTAAGTGGAGAAAACTAAAAGCATTTCCCATAAAATCAGAAACAAGAGAAGGATCAGCACTAATATCAATTCTGTTCAGAATAATACTTGAACATTAGCCAAAGGAATTAGACAAAAGAAAAAAATGAAAAAGTCTATATAAAGGAAAGGAAAAACTCATATTGACATCATTTGTTTGAGTCATTTTGACTTCAGTTTAGTGCATGGTGATAGAAATGGGTCTAGTTTCAGTCTTCGACATGTGGAAAGGCAATTTTTCCAGTACCAATTATTAAAGAGACTATCCTTTCTTCAGGGCACATGTTTAGACCCTTTGTCAAATACAAGGTGGCTGAATGTCTTTGTAGTTGTGTTTGCATCTTGTAATCTGTTCCCATTGATTCTTAGGTCTATTTCTTTGCCAGTACCATGCTGATTTTATTATTGCAGTTTTATAGCATAATTTCAAGTCTGAGATTGAGAAGCCTCCTCTCTTGCCTTTTTGCCTAGAATGCCCTTTGCTATTGTAGGTTTCTTCCATTTACAAGTGAACCTTAGGAATGTTTCCTCTAGATCTGTAAGGTATGTTAATGGTATTGTGATTGGGATTGCATTAAATCTATATAACAGTTTGGGGGCATGGTCTTTTTCACAATATTGGGTCTTTCTAACCAACAGCAAGAAATATCCTTCCATCCTTCTAATATCCTCTTCAATCTCCTTTTTTAGAGAAGTATAATTTTCAGCATATAGGTCTGTTACATTTTTTGTTAGGTTGATTCCTAAGTATTTCATTTGTTTGGATGCTATTGTGAAAGGTGCTATTTCCATAATTTCTGTCTTGGTGAGTTTGTTATTTGTGTACAGGAATGGTATTGATTTTTGAGTGTTGACTTTGTATCCAGCTACACTGCTGAATTTGTTTATTAACTCTAGTAGTCTTTAGATGGAGTTTTTGGGGTCTTCTATATAGAGTATCATGTCATCTTCAAATAATGATAATTTAACTTCTTCCTTTCCTATCCTTAATCTTTTTAATTCTCTCTTTTGTCTGATTGCTCTGGCTAATGTTTCCAGAACTATATTGAGTAGGAGTGGTGATAGTGAACATCCTTGTCTTGTTCCTGATTTTAGATTGAAAGTTTTCACTTTTTGTCCACTTAGTATAATGTTGGCTGTTGGTCTGTCACAGACGGTCTTTATCAGATTGATGTAGATGACATCTATTCTGAGTTTCTGTAGGTTTTTTTTTTTATCATGAACAAGTGTTGGACTATATCAAAAGCTTTTTCTGCATATATTGAGATGATCATGTGATTTTTGTCTTTGGCTCTGTTGATATGGTGCATTACATTCATTGATTTGCATATGTTAAACTATCCCTGCATTCCTGGGATAAATTCCACTTGGTCATGATGATTTGCTGCATTTTATTTGCCAGTATTTTATTAAAAATCTTTGCATCAATGTTCATTAGTGAGCTTCGCCTATAATTCTCCTTTTTGATAGGACTTTCTCTTGTTTTGGTATCAGAGTAATGTTTGCCCAGGTATGAGTTAGGGAGGATTGCTCCCCTTTCAAATTCACTGAAGAGTTTGAGGAGTATTGACATTAAATCCTCTCTAAATTTCTTGTATTCAGCTGTTAATCCATCAGGACCTGGTCTTTTCTTTGTTGGTAAGATTTAATCACTTTTAAATTTCAGTAGCTGATATTGGGTTATTCAAAATTATTGTACCTTCTTGAGTCAGCTTTGGTAATTCATACTTTTCTAGAAATCTGTCCATTTCCTCTGTGTTTTCCACTCTATGTGAGTAGAGATTTTCAAAGTAGTTGTTCATGATCTTTTGAAATTCCATGGGATCTGTAGTATTTTCTTTATTTTCAGTCCTTATTGCATGAATTTGAGGTTTTTTTTCTTGATAAGATTGGCTAGAGAGGGGCTGTGGATTTAGCTCAGGAGTATAAGTGCCTGCATTGCAAGCATGCATTTGTGAGTTCTATCCCCAGTACTGATTAAAAAAAAGATTAAAAAAAAAGATTGGCTAGAGGTTTATCAATTTTGTTTATTCTCTTAAAAAACCAGCCGATTATTTCTTTGTATAGATTTTTTAGTCTCTATTGCATTAATTTCTGCTCTGATCTTTATAATTTCCTCTCTTCTATGAGTTTTGGGTTTTTCTTACTCTTCATTTTCCAGAAGCTTGAGATATAGCATTAGGTTGTTTATTTGTCCTCTGTTTTCTTGATGTGACCATTCATTGCTGTATATTTCCCTCTTAGGACCACTTTCATTGCATCCCATACATTTTGGTATGCTTTATCTGCATTTCCATTGAGGTGTAGGAGTGAAGTATTTCAAGCCTTGAAAGAAAACAACATTCAATCCAGGTTGATGTACCCTGCAAAACTTTCTTTGAAATTTAATGGAGAAATAAGATACTTTCATGACAAAGAACAACAGATAAAATTCATGTCCACCAAACCAACTCTAGAAAGAGAACTGAAAGACATGCTAGATAAAAATAAAAATGCAATTTTCAGGACAACAACAGAAAGAAACCACCAGACAGGGAAAGCAATTAAGTAAGGGGAAAAAGCAGAAAATGAACAGCAGTGAAATAACATGACAAAGTTGAGTCAGTACATATCATTTATACCCATTAATATAAAGGGCCTCATCTCACCTATTACAAGAAACAGGTTGAGAGAATGGATCAAGAACAAGATCTAATCATATGCTGTATACAATCAACACATCTGACTCAAAAGGAAACTCATAGACTAAAATTCAAAGGATGGAAAACAATATTCCATGCCACAGACACCCAGAAAAAAAGCAATGGTAGCTATTCTATTTGCAGACAATGTGAACTTAAAACTAAAAATGATCAAAAGAGATAAAGAAGGTCACTACATATTTCTCAAAGGAATAATTCAAGAAGGAGAGCTAACAATCATAAACATATATGTACCAAATACAGGATGACCCAACTATATAAGACAAATATTAATAGATATGAAAAACAAAATAAGCAACAACACAATTGTAATAGGGGACCTTAATACCTATTGTCAAAAGGAGATAGATCAGTTAGACAAAAAGTCGGTAAAGAAAAAACTGAACTGAATCAAACCTGTGAGCAAGTGGACTTAGTAGACATTTTCATCCGATCACATCCAATTAGTAGACAATGTTCCATCCAATCACATCAGAATACATATTCTTCTCAGCTGCACATAGTACATTCTCCAAAATAGACCATATATTAGCCCATAGAACATTCTTAAGTAAATGTAAAGGGATTGAAATTATCCCATGCATATTATCTGACCATAGCGTACTGAAATTGGAAATTAATGGCAAAGGAAATTGCAAAACTTGCATAAATACATGGAAATTAAATAGCACCCTCTTGAAAAATCAATGGGTTACAGGTGAAACTTAAGAAGAAATTAACCAAATTATGCTTTATAGTTTACAATATTAAAAGTAGTTAATGAGTACAAGATCCTTCTCCCTTAACTTCATTTTTCTCCTCTATTTTTTTAAAATTTTGCAACAGATGGAGAATATTTCAATTTTATTTCACTTTAAATTTTAGTCTTTTGATATTTTAATAAAGACCTGCAGAATATTAAGTAACAATTCAAGTCTTCAGTAATTTTTGCAAATACGAGATATTATTTTGTATGTGTACTTCTACACTTACAATTCTTCCTCTTTTGCTTCAGATATTATTAAAATCAGACTTACACATAAAATCAGACATATATTATTTAACTAACACAGTACATATATCATTAAAACAAAAGAAAACCAGAACCCATTCCAGGATGTTTGAGAGCAACTTTTCAAGGCTGGACATATCAAGATTAAGTCAGTTCCTCAGGTTAATGAGCTTTTGATGTACCAAGTTCAAAACCCCTGTCAAAATTGTTAACTCTTCTGGAAAATACTGGATGACCAGTGAAGGGAGAAGATATCCCTCTAAGTCAGTTCAAAAAGACACTAAATCTCCCTCTTTTTCCCCCTTAATCAACAGGCCACTTCCCCTCTCCCCCTACCATTAAATTCCCTCAATTCCTACTCAGTGGGGCCAGATATGAACTTACAGTTTTTAATAAGGAAGTTTTCTTTTCTGGCTAGATGAGCTGATCTAATATTGGCTTTTGTATGCTCAGAGCAGTGAGCCTCTGCTTGTCATAATATTCACTTTGTATTTCAAGTTTTCACAGTTTCCTCCTTTTCAAAGGGGGGAAAAACTTTACTTTTAAATAATTATTAATGAAACCTAAAATTTAAAAAAATGTATGTATATTTGCCTCTGGACATCTGTTAGGAATACCTTTGAAATGAGACATCAATCCTTTTTTTCTGAATTCTTCAACTATCTACTCTGCATGTGCAAAAAACAGAAAAAAACCATAAACAACTTGATTTGCTGTACATAATTCCTAATCTAGCTAATTAAAAACTAATGTAGCCACTTGAAGATGTCTAACTTAGTTTTCTTCAAATAATCATCTTCAAAAATGGAGTTTGGGTTTGAAACACAGAATATATGAAAATATTTTTGTGACACATCCAAACATCTCACAAGTACATGGAATGCAATATCTAAGTTTTATTCAAATCTGTCTACATTTCCCTCAGACAGTTGCCCTGACAAATAATGTAAATATCAACTTTTGAATGAATCTCCAATGTATTTATTTGCCTGAGTTCTTGTGTATATCTAATTATTCTCAAGGTATATTGGAATATTCTTTCCATGTAACTCTGCAACTTGCCTTTCCATGTAAATAAAAATAACATAGATAGATTATGGAGATCTATCTATGTTATTAAAGATTCACAAAATGTCACATTAATGATATATGTAAATTTTTGAAAAACTATTTGAGATTGGCTTTAAAATCCAACAAAACAGACCACCAGAAACACACCTTTAGTCAATAAATAAAAATATACATTAACAAATGAATTAATAAATAAATAGCTTATTTTAGCTGAGAATTCACCTCAGACCATTTGAGGGTTGACGTGAAATGGAGGGATAGAACTAGAACTTTTGTAATTTTTGAAAGTTATACAAAGCAGCTATTTTCCACATTATTAATTGTTTTTTAGTTTTACTGAAGTGTTTTGTAAATGTCAAAATTATCATATATATTTAGAGGATATACTCAGTCATATATGCAGAGTCTGCCAAAAACGTATACATACTTCACAAAAAGAAAAGCTTGTATAAATATATTAATACTAAATTTATTGAGATATCATGGGATTAATACAAGTTATCTTTGGTCTCTATAGTTTCAAGGGCTGCTTAAAGTGTTGGCCATCAGGTTCTAGAGATTTATCAATGTGGTGAAATGCAGCATGAGTAAACTTGGTCATTGGCATTTCTGCACATGCATTTTCATTTTCATCCCTAAGGACTGGGAATGGAGTGGGCTTCCTGTGATGACATTCTCTAGGGTCCCTCATATGAGAGTAACACTATCCTTTGAAAAGATATCATACTATTTTTCTTTTCCTGAGGTGTGTATTCGTGAGTACAGTTTTTGGTGATCTCTCATTCTCACCTTCCCTCTCTGCATATAAATAGATGTATTTTTAAATATTTAAATTATCATATGAACTATTAAATTGCATATGTACTTTTTTGTATTTTTGATTGTTGTATCATTTTTACTTTGATTTTACCTCCAATAGGTGACTTCTTCATTTATTGTATTAAATCCAGTGACCTTCATAGGAGAGTAAATCTTTTTTCATTTTAAGGGGAATAGAACAAAACAAATCAGAACAGAATAATTCAAGAAACACAAGACTTCAAAACAAGAAAACAGAATATCAGCAGTGGCTACCATAATGTTTCTTATTTTCTTTGAAATAGTTGTCCATTCTTTCACACAGAATAATATCAAACATAACAAAATAGTATAAAACCAATCAAAAGAATCAAAGCATTACAGGATTTCAAACCCAGATAACAGGAAATGAAAAATTGTTAATATCTCATTTTCTTCAAAACAGTTGTCCATACTATCATACAAAATAAAATCAAACACAGCAGAATAAAACCAATCAAAACAAAAGAATAAAGGCATTATAGGACTTCAAGATAAGATGAAAGGAAATCAGCAATGGCTACCATAATGTCTCATTTTCTTCAAAATAGCTATTCATACCATCACACATAATAAAACAAAAAAAACAAAATAAAATAAAACCAATTAAACCAATGAATGAAAGTATTATAAGGCATCAAAACAAGATAATAGGAAACCAACCATGATTACCATAATGTATCCCATTATGCTTAAAATAGCTGTCCATACCATCAGACACAGTAAAATCCAACAAAACAAGACAAAACAAAGACAAACCTAACAAAATGGTGAAAACAATACAAGAGTTCAGCATTAGACAATAAGAAATTAACAGTAGTTACCACCTTCCCCTTGTAGATGTTTCCTATCCCTTTTATAATATCTATTGTCCTGTTTTTTATGTTAGAGTTCATCCATTTGAGTTCAAATAGTTTCACTCATGAACATGATCTCCAGTTGCATCCATTTGCCTACAAGAGCTTTGAGATTATGCTACTTTATAGCTGGGTAGCTTTGCATTGTATGAAAACACCATATCTTTCTTATTCATTCTGTGGTCATGGGCAAGTTAACCTTGCTTTATTCTGGTCTCCTGTTGCATGGAACAATTTTTTTCTCTCCTCTGATTTTCAGTCTATCAATTTCCTTTCCAGTTAAATTTATTTCTTGTATAGAGTATATTGATAGATCTTGTTTCTTGATCCATCCTCCCCCATGTTTTCTTTTATTGGCGAATTGAGGCCATCTACCTTAATAGTTACAACTGTCATGCATCATTTGTCTCTGCCATGTTATCCTCCTGTTGTAGGCCCTCCACTTTTAACCTTCATTCAACTGCCAGTCTTGCTGGTGATTCTCCTCTTCTGCTGTGCCTGGAACCATGGTCATTTTTATCTCTCTCTAGAATATTCGTTAGCACTCTCTGAAGGGATGGTGTGGTAGTGATGAATTCCTTGGGTTGTTCTTTATAATGAAAGTATCTTACTTTTCCATCAATTCTGAAAGATAACTTTGCAGGATATATCAATCTGGCTGGAAGCTGTTTTCTTTCAGGACTTGGAATACTTTGAACTCTTCTTGACTTGATGGTTTGTGTTGAAGAGTCATGATTCTGATGGGTTTTCCTTTTTAGGTAATCTATTTCTTTTCTCTAACAGCTTTTAATATTCTGTTTTTGTGCTGATTTCCTGGGATCTTGATTATTATCTGTCTGGATGTAGATTTATTTCACTGATGGCTAGTTGGAATTCTTTATGCCTCACTTATCTAAATGCCAAATCCTTTACCCATGTTTGGGAAGTTTTCTGCTATTACTCCTGTAAATAACCTTGAAGTTCATTTGTGTTGACCCCTGCTTCTTCACTGATATCTATTACTCTTAAATTATGTTTCTTTGCATCATCTTGCAGCCATTGAATTGTTGTTTCCTGATTCCTTTTTATTTTTAAGAGATATTTTCTTTAATGATCAGTAGCTGCAACTCTGTCTTCATAGTTTGAAAGTCTATTTTCAGTCTCTTTCAAGAGTTTTGGCCAACTTTTGATTTAATTTTAATTCCTGGAAATCACTTTGAATCTGTTTCATGCATTGTAATGCCTTTCATTCAAGGTTTCATTCATTTTCCTATGCTCCTCTTTTTATCTGTCTTCTTTAGATATGCTGATCAATTCTTTCATTATGCCTGTGATTTCTTCTTTTACCTGAGACATTATTTCTGATTGGATTACTTTTACAGTCTCAGTCTCATAAAGTTGTTTCCTTACTTCAGTTGCTATCCTCTCAGAGATTTGAGATGTGTGACCTCCATTTTCTTCCATGACTGTATCTCCCAGACTTGTTCTGTGTGAGCTGGAGGTCTGAGATTGCCTTTTTGCTCTTTTGTCTTGACATTCTCCTGGGTTCCTCCTAACAAGCTTGTTGTGGAGTCCCAGGCACTTCCAATGTTGGCAATCCTCTTGGTGATGTAAGGGACAGACTCCTTGGTTCCTCTTACCCCAGATTTACAGGGAGGTAGCAGGGCATGGGGCAGGCTTCATCTGACCTGTGCAGCTACACTAGGGCTTTCCCATCACAAGGGGTGCTTGGAAGTGGGACTGCTTCCCTCATCTTGCATGTTTACAATGGAACACCCATGGTGGTGGCAAGCACACAGGGGCATTTTTGATTCTTCTGGTGGGTGATTGCTGTCCAAAGGGATCAAGGCCTCCAATGGTGGCCTACAGGTGCATGGGGCTTATTGGGCTGTGTCTGCTCCTGCTGGCTAGAAGAATCTTCCTTGTGGCAGTGGCCAGCAGGCTGAGGCTGATCTGCTGGCTCTTTCTGCCCACACTGGCTGTCAACAGGAAGTAGCCTTCTGGTGGTGGAGGCTAGCAGGTTGAGATGGATCTTCTGGCTCTCTCTACCTGCACTGGCTGCCCACAGGCTTGTTAGGTGATATTGATGGCTGAGCATAAATATTTTGGAGAGATTTGAACTTTGAAATGAACACTAGTTTATAACAGTATTTCAGAAAACATTTCTGCTCCAGCATTTTTGAAATTCTTCCGGTTCCAATTTTTCTGTTCTAATTTGCAGTTCATTTATAATTTTGTGATCCTGTGTATGATTTCGCAGGTGTTTTGACTTTTTAACCTTTATTAATTGTAAATAGTGAAATGTAAATCATTTGCTTTTTAATAGGCATGAATTTTTAAAGTCTTGTGTTTTCTAAGAGTACCATTGAAATAGTGAATGATGACATTGATATTTAAAATTTTAGTAGGATCCCTTCTGATTTTTTTTGTTATTAATTTATTATGTATACATTTAAAATTTAAATTAAATTGATTTTAACTAAATAAAAAATACAATAGGCATATTAGTGGGGTACCTTACAATACTTTGATATACCTATACTTTGTATGTTTAAACCATGTTAAGCCTACTCTTTCCTCAAACAGGCGTAATTCCTTCATTGCAAAAATATTGAATTTTTTTTTTTTTTTTTGTACTGGGGATCGAACTCATAACCTTGTGCTTGCCAGGTAGGCACTTAAGACACTGAGCTAAATCCCCAGCCCCAATGTTTTTTTAAAAACATAATACATCACTACTATCCAGCACTGCTCTACTATGCAGAAATACTCCGCACTTTCTCCTATTTAACTGTACATTATTACCCATCAATTAACCATTTGTCATTGTTCTTTCTCCCGTACTCATACTTTTCAGGGTTTTTTTTCTCCTTCTAGATTTCTGTAAAAAACTTGTATTTGATTTTATTTAATTTTCCTTTGTCTCAAAATATGATATGTTTGTCAGCTTTTTCTTCCTTTCTTTTTGCCTCTAGTCAGGAAATGTAAAAATATTTCAGAAATAGATTTCCTTCCTCATATAACTTCCTTAGATTCTGAATTCACTATATTGATTATAGTATAGTGCTTTTTAAACATAATTAAATTGTTAATATTTTATTTAGCTTTGTAAATGAGAATTGTCTACTACTTTCATTTTAGTGGTGAAGTATACTTTATAGGTTTTGGAATAGCATTTAAATTAGTCTTTTATAATGTATGGGATATCTGCATATCATCTTTTTCTCTACTAAATATATTCATAGACATATGATATAGATATTCATTTTAAGTTCAGCAAAACACATTCATACCCATTTTATGGATGGTGCATTTATTTATAAAATAAAATCTTTTCTTTCTTATATGTTTAAAATACAGTAAATCTATTTGTTTTTTTATGAATTTAAAATTTGTTTATTTTCCTCCTGTCTTTTATTTTGAAGTCCAGAATTCTCATAAGTTTTGTGGCTCAGAATTCATCCTGTATCAGCTTTTTCTGGGACATGATAAGATGTTCCAGTATGTATATTTGGATAATATTTTATTTCTGGAAATTGAAAAACAATTATTTTTAAATATATTTAAAATCTCATGTGTTCCTCATTCTTCTTCAGACATTGCTTTTTGAATCCTTATTTATTCTTGTATTAGCTTACCTTTCTGCCCTCATTACCATGCCAAGTTGTCTTTCTCTTTCAGATTGCTTCTGGTGAGATCTTTATTTTCCAGATATTTACTTTATTTCTTTTTTTCTCATCTCTGCCAACTCATGTGGTTCCTTGTTTGTTTCACTCTATTGTTTCATTGTATATTTTCTAAAGCCTTTTATCTACTTTGAGATATACTTGGTCTAACAGGAAATTTGCTCTGTAAAATATTGCTTTATCATGAAATGATTGATCATAATTTTATCTTTTTTAGGTTCATCATTTTTCTTGAGTTAATCATCTGATATTTGTTTTTCTTGGGACAGCTAATGTTTTATCTCTTACTATAGCTCTGCAGATTCTGAGTTCTTTCTTTTTTAATTTGATTGTGTTGAATTCTTGCATCAGTAATTGCAAGAGGAGCATATGTGGTCAGGTATTTGTTTCACATGAGCAGGAGTTTCTTCTGGTTCATAAAGAAATTTCTTTTAAGATAGGATTATGTATAAATGATTCTTCTGGCTCTTATTTTTGGCTGACTCACAGAGATCAGAAGCTATTAGGACTATCACAATGCAGAAAATCTCTCATGTCTTCTATCCCACCAATAGACTGCTTCCTTCACATACGGTTTGCCACTATAACTCCTTATTCCTGTTGGGCCTCTTTGGCATCCATGTCCTACCAATCTAGGTCCAAAACACTTTGTACTAATACAAAATAATTTGTAAGTAAGGAGTTGTTGTATTTCTCCTTTAGCATATAATTACTTTAGAAAGTTATATTTTGCTGACTTTGTCTGATACCTGTAACCTTGAGTCTCTTCCTTTAGCATTCATTTCTCTTTAACCTTGTGATTGGGGTTATCGATATTTTCTAGATTCACAAATACTTAATTATTATCCTTCTATTATTTTTACTTCACATTTTCATGTTCAAAAAGAGAAAGGATAAATTAAATCTTTGTTTTATTAGGACAAAGAAATTGAGAATCATGTTCCATGGATAGGATTTACTTATTCACTTAACATAGATTATGTAGATTGTTTCAAATTATTTTGTCCTAGATTTGATTATGATGCTCCCTCTTCTAGTTAAATTTAAATAAATGAGTTCCAGGGTTTAAGACTTTAAATTAATTCAGAATCAATACAAATTGAGAAATTCGGCAAAATATGCTCTAATGTGCTTTTACTAGAAGTGCACGAAAGTCCATAAACTTCATGTCCTCATGGACATTCTTCATGGATTAATACCTTTAAATATTTGACAATTTAATACAAAAAAAATTACCTAGGATTTTTATTTTCACCTCTCTTTGAGATTGGAAGAAATGTTTTTTACTTGTTTTCACATACTCAATGATCACTCTCAGTACTCCACACAGTTTACTTCAACTGTGATCCCCAAAATATATGTGCAGATTCTGCTCACCAAGAAATTATTCAGAAGATACTGGATGTCCTACTCCTTACTTTAATTATGACAATATAAGGAAAATAGCATTAGATTCCACAAGTTATAATCCCTCAATATTGTTGCCTAATTTGGATACCAGTCATAATCTGAAGGTTATGACCTGTACTTCTGACTAACCAGTTATAAATCAGGATTCTCACAGTTCTTGCCTTGAGTTCAATTAATTTAACAGAGTGGATCACAAAACTAAAAAAACACTTCCATTACATTCACCCATTTATTGTAAGGGTCATTATGAGGTGTATGGATATGAAACTGCATGGAAATGCTATACATGTGTGTAATGCTAAATCTGTGTGTAAGCACTTTCTGTACGCACCCTATCAATACCCCTATCTGTTTAGCAATAATAACCTAGAATCTCATCAAATCTTGCGATTAACAAATTTTATAGGGTTAAATCTCCAGTCTCTTCACCCATACACTTTCCAGAAGGGACAAATCCCATGCTAAAACTATCTAGGAAGCCTATCCTAAGCCATCTTGTTAGCGTAAACTCGATGTTATCAACATATCCAGCTTCTTTTAGTTACAGATAACCTGTTTTATTGTGCTTGGTCATAACAAAGTACCATGGACTAGATAGATTAAGTAGCAGAATCTTGTTTCTCTCAGTTTAGGAGACTGGCAAGTCCAAGATCAAGGTGGTTGCAGGTTTGGCTCCTGGAAATGGCTCTTAGCTTACAGATAGATTCCTTCCTTTTCTGTAGTTAATAACCTTTTGTCTACACATGTACATAAAGACAAAGGGCAAGCAAGCTCTATGATGTTTGTTTATGGGGTTTATGCAATCATAAAGGTTCCACTGTTATGACCTCAGCTAAACATCATTACGTTCTATAAGCTACATCTCCAAACACTATCAAACTGATGATTAAGAATTTCACATATAAATTTAAGTGATGGGGATAGGGAGACACAATTTTATAAATAGCAGGAGGTTCAAGAAACTTTTTTGTTTATATTTTGGCAGTTATTGATTTTTTTCTCTTAAAAATTAGCTGTTTGGAAGCTTTTGACAGTTTATGCTCTTTTCTGTTGTAATAACATTTTAAGACTTTTGTGTCTACTAAGAATATTAATTAGTAGCATCCATATTGTTATTTTTTCCACATTTTATCTACTTTATTCAGTTTTGAAAGAAACTTAGATACCTTCTATCTTAGTTATTTTTTCTAATTGCTGAGACAAAGTATCCAACATCCAACAGTAAAGAATGAAATGTTTATTTTGGCTTATGGTTCACAGAAGTTTCTGTCCATAATCATCTGGCTCAAGGCATGGTGACACTGCAGAGGGGCATCACAGAGAAGCAGCAGTCTATGGCAAATGAGGGCAGGTAGAAGATAACCAGGAGGAAGCAAGCAACAAGTTACAAGGCATGATCATAGTTGTCTCTGTCCTTTGTATCTCATCTAGCCTACCCAGTTATAGGGTGGTAGCACTCACAACCTTAATCCTACATCCCACTGTAAATAAATCTTAGCATCATGTCCTTGTTCCCTAGCACCTAGATCCAAACCCCTCTGAATAGCCCTAAAATGACTGCATGAGCCTTTGGGGGCTGGAAGCATCTAGATCTAAACCATAACACCTACCATTTTCTCTATATTTTCTCTAATTTTTGTGTGAATTTTATTCTAAGCTCAGTCATCATTCATAAAAATTAAGAAAACACACATTTTTTCTAGCAAAATTATGTTACTATTAAAAACTATTTCTTCAGTTCATCTGAATTCATTTATTATTCATCTTTACTGAGTCTGTGACATTTATTTAACCTAATGATTATGAGTTGTGTTCATAATAATTTGGAAAAAAAATTATTCCACAACTACAGTTGTTTACATGTCCTATAAATCATACAATTATCCTGCTTTTTTCACTGTTACAGAATCACATATGAACAAATAAAAATGTAAATTATCAAAAATTTCATAATGTTAAAAAAGATTATTGTCTAAAATTCTAGTTTCAACATACCCAGCTAATTTTTTATGTTTTTATCCTACAGGATGTTGACCTATAAATTTGAAGTAAGGTATTTTCATATTTTCCCAACCTTTTGTCACAGTGTTGGTTTTCCATACTGCATGTTTCTTTCTTCTTCATTGTCTAACCTGCTCCAGCACTTTTAGCAGATGCATGTGGATGTCAGACTCACTGCCTTTCCATGGACATTAATGTTACTTCTGCTAGGTGTGATGTGATTGCTAAAGCTTTTCCACAAATTGATACAAATGCCCAGTTTATATGTTCAGATCTAGCTTTAAAATATTCCCCTAGAAAAACAGTCTTCAGGACATTAAATTCTCCCTTCGAGCAATCAAGAGGAGGAAATTCACAGTTAAAGCTCAGACTCACAAAACTCAGACACAATGGGAGGCTGAGAGGTAGCATTAAGGTGGCTCCCCACTGAGACTAGGTGCAGCAGGCTTTGAGTTCTGACAGTAAACTTGTGTTGACTTTGCTCAGAATCGACATTTTTATTTTATGAATCATCTGATGTGAATTCTCTCTCATTTTACCCCATTTAAATTAATAGGAAACCTTGCTGTGCTGTGCCGGAGGCCTATTGTGTATCTGTATTCGAGGAAGCTAAACCCATGATTCTTTTAACTCATTTTATTTTTAATTCATAATGCTTGAGGATGTCACTGCTTATTCCTTTCTCTTCATGGTTTTTAAAAGTTTTTTGTGAACATTTCCCTGAAGATTCATCCTTTTTAGGAATGATGTCTTATCTTCCCCAATTGCAAGGTTTCCTGGAGTTCCTCCATTGTTCCACTCTCTGTGTGGCTCAGATACAAATTTTCCACAGATTTTCTGTAATGTGACCTCTGTCTACTTCCCAACAGAAAGCTGCATGATTAGTCCACTTGACTGGCCACTGTGGTCCCAACCTCCTTCTAGTCAATGTGTTGATCCTTCATCAGCTGCTGTACATGTATTGTCTTATCTTTTCCTATGTGGCTGACACCTGACTTTAGTGTCTCTTACCAACCTAAATACTCCGTTCATCAAGCTCTCTCTGTTGCCTTGCTCACTTTCTATTCTTTGTTTTAAGAAATTCTAGTCAGAAATTGTAGCTCCTTTAATTTAAATAAGACTTGAATGCCCTGTCTCAGCTCAGCAGTTTGGGACATTTTACCTGTTTATAATTTAAACAGTAGCTCTCAGTGGAAGAACGTTAGGGTACTGACATCTTAAAGAGTAGTGGAAAGAGCTTTCATGGCATTTTTCTAAAATATAAATATTAAATGAAAAACTAAATTTCAATTCAGTTTCTACCAATCCAAAATCTAAATATGATGTCATTATTCTTAAAAATGATAGATAAAAACTATTACTTCATATAGTAAACCATAGGAATTTTTAAGAAATGAATAAAATATAGAGAGCAGAGAAGAGCTTTATTAAAAAGATCTCTTACTTTACCTTTTGAGACTATTTGTGACAGTTAATCTTCAGAAAAATTAATGGCATTTAGTTGCATCCAATAATTCAAACCCCGATCAAGGACATCTTTGCATATTGTCTATGGTGTCTTCCTTAAGTTTTCATTTTTGAATTCCTAGCTTTCTAGATAATGAATTTAGTCTTCCTTTAATTTTTGAAAGAATATTGCATATCCCATAAGAGCACTCATATTTGCCCCTTTTACAACTACTTGCCTAATAAAAGTTTCTAAGGATACTCTGAAAAGTGTGGAAGACTTCAACAAGTGATGATCAAATACAAAGCACCATAATGACTGGAAATTCTTGAAGAGTTAAAGAACTAATTAAGGCCTTCATATCTCCCAGACAAGGCATCTTACGTACTTAATTATTTTTGTTTCTTTTTGATCAAAGGCTGATGCTTTCTCAAAAAAATGGTTTTCTCCCTTCTGGATATGGATGACAACATTTAAAACTTTTCACCAGTAACTAAAATATTTTGTTGGATCAGGGACAAAAGAGAAGTTATTAGATAATGCTATTGAGTAGAGCATGTGGACAAGCATTAGTTTAATAAATTCATCAGTATAGCTGCTTGAGTTTATGTGCTGTGCTTGTGTGTGTTGGTATGCACATGTGTATGGATGAATGTGATAGTGACTGATGTGTGATGGTAACAAAAGACAAAATCTTTTATAATCATTCACTAACTGTGTCACCTGAGAGCTTAAAAGAACTGCACATCATGGCAGATTTGAGGGCAACACATTGTTTGTAAGCATTAAATTGAACAGAAGCACAATGTCTAAATTTGGACACAGACAAAATATTCAGAACTAAACATTGAGATACAGAAAATAATTTATGCTAAGAAGAAACTTGAACTGTGATCACCTAATCCTGATAAAGCAGACCATTGTGCTATAAACTATAAAGTACATCTTACAAAATGAATTGATTGGCTTAATGTCTGTAAATAACTAAACTTTCCGAATGCACACATATTTTGAACAACCTGACAAGTCAAGGAGCAAGCCCAAGAACAAGAAAAAAATTTCAAGAAGTATGGACCATGAGATTGTATAATGAATGGTTTGTAGAGATAATTTAAAACAAGAAGGTCATATATTCACATTTTACATACATATTCATATATTCACATTTTTATGTGATCTCCTGACAATTATCCTAGGTCCTAGACTTTCATTTTAAGCCCTAAGTACTCTTTCACCTGGATAGAGGTTTGCTAATACGCAGGTACTGATGATCCTCACCATTGTCCCCACAACATGTCTCTTGATCCTGATACCTTACTGATGGTTTCCAATATTTGTATTTAGTCATAGAATCCCAGGACCTTTGAATGCTCTTTGATTTATCTCTTTGATTTTCTCCATCACCAATGATTCATCAGGGGCTGCCAATTCCTTCACCCTACTGTCTAACGCTGCCCTCTTCTCTCATACATTACCTCAACCCTGGTTATGTCTTATTACTGCTTACCTAAACTGCTGCTATAACTCTTCTTACTGCCTTCAGTCTTACTTCTAATCTACTCATTGTACATTCAGCTGCCAAATTAATCTTTCTAAAGCACAGCTTTGATGATGTCACCTCTGCTCAATAACCTTTAAATTCCTCTTCTTTGCCTGTCAGACTGCCCTCTAACTTTCTAGCCTTTGAGTTTATGATCTAGGCTTAGTTTTCTTGATCTAGCATTGATATTTTTCTCTTTTTGAAACTCTAAATTTAGCTATTCAGCATTCTGCAATTAATCTTAGAAGCTTATTTTTCTCAATGAGTTTTGTAATTATTTATTCCTACCTCAAATGGTTCTAGTATTTTAGAGCTATTTGCTAACATTCTCTATGGCCCTTCAATAGTAGTTTTATAATCATTAAAAAATTGCACAAACACTGGCTAAAGTGTCCCCACAAGTACACATGGAAACTTGCAGGTTATGATGAGGAGGAAGAGGTGGAAAAAAAAGGGAGAGGGCAGAGTAGTAGGGAGTCACAAGCCAAGAGCAACGACATTCAAGAAATCTGAGAATTCTAAATTTGAATTTGATCTTTCACAACATCATGAAATTATATTCATTGAGATTGAATGATAGGACATACTTTATATAATAGTCAACTTTCTAAACATTTAGATTCAGGAATATGTATGCCTCTACTTAGATACTTGGTGTGAAACTCATGATTACTTAAAGAAGGCCTGTATTTTATCCATGGAAACTAATAGTTGACCACAGTGTCTGTAATCTGATAAGCCCTTATTATTTGTTGACTGTGAGGGAGGTGTGTGTTTTCCTTTCTTTGAAATTCTAAGTAATCTTTTTCTATCTTTCTGTGATAACAGTGCGCTATAATTTGTTGCATTTTATTTGTATGGGTAAGAATATTGCAATCTCTGCCAAGAGAGTTTGCATAATAAGGTAAAGACTACATTTATTTAATAGTAATATAGGTTAAAAATTTACTTACTGGATAAATAATAGAAACTCAGAGGATGCCTTAAAGAAATCCAGAGGCTCATGGAATTTTAGAATTATGATATAGTTTAGCCAAAAGGAAACTGACCCAACAAAAATCAATCACTTTAGTGCTCATGACTACTAGTGGTATCAGGCTAGAATTCAAGATTTCCAATTCCCTTCTAAGTGCATATGGTGTTGGTATATTAAGTCACACATTAATCAGCAAGTATCATGAAGACATAATATTAATATACTCAGTATCTATAGTGACATTTCTTTCTCTACTACTTCAATTTGTAAAGTGGAATAAATTAAAAGATGTTAATTTTATAAACGTTGAAACTTTCTAGAGGAACCTAGTTTGTTTAAATACATAATTGGCACACACTGAAATTTTAGCCAGTGTATACAGTGTTGACATACAGTTAATCCAGAAGACAGAAGAATTATGCTGCAGTAGTTTTCTTTGCAAAGATTTAGCAATAACATCATGCAGAACAACCAATGTCATAAGTGTTTGTATAAGGCATTACTGTGAACAAATATTGTCAGGTCATAACTAATTTCTACAGCAACAAGTCATTTGCAAAGGTTTACAACTGTAAAATATATTTAAGCATATAAAATACAGAGTGTTTGCCCTTGGAAATACATGTATCTATATATATCTGCATCCGTGTTATTTCAACGCATTTTAAGATAGCTATCAAATACATGTAATTGGAAAATTATTTAAAATATTAAGCCTCAAAGAAGGATCTCAATACTATCACACTTGTGAAGTCATTTCTTTAATAAAAGACAAAATGCAGTTTCATTTCCTTATTTCCAGCTATTACCTAGAGAAAATCAGATGACATTGTTTATCACTGTGTGCAGGTTACTTTTGTTAAGAAAATATTAGGTGACTACAACTTAGCAGAAATCAAGGTATGGCAGTCACTCCAAAAAGGCTATTTCCTTTTAATACATCAATAGGTCTTGTGAAAGTATTTAGCCTAGGAATTAAATATATAAACAGTTTTAGCATTTTACTTCTGATTCTTTTGTTTACATTTTTTCTCCTTGACAATTCTCATACTGAAAGGAGTCAAGAATGGAGGTAGGGATACTTTTAAATTGAGTAAAGAAGACTAAAAGAGGTATCTAGATATCTCTCCTGATTCAAAACTTTAAAGTGATTCTTATCTAGAATGAAATTATGAGGTGTGTTCATCCAAAAAGAAGAACTTAGGTTTCTCATATTAATTTTCACATAATGATGTCCCAAGTACATCACACAATAATAAAATGCACAGAAAACAAGTCTGATGGTATAGGCAACTACTTTGAAGACAATAAGACTTACTATGATACCCATTATAGTTTGACTACTACCTTCTTTTGAACTTCTATAATGTCTCCAATGTTTTGTTTTTATTGATTAAGTTCTGTACTGTTATGTTCAATTTTATTATAACTGATGATATGAGCAAGTCTATTGAAGATAACAAGAGACATTATAGTAACCATTGTTGATCACCTTGTATTTTGGTTTTAAGTCATGTACTATGTCCATCCTTTTCTTTTGACTGACTCCATTTTGTTTTGTTTCATTTGGCTTTATTCTCTTCAAAATAAATAAACAAATAAATATAATAAAAAGCACAGAAAAAGTTGAATTATATAAGCAAGTACTCACACATGTCACTTCAGTCATTCAAATATATGGGTTCTAGAATACAATGCCCTCAACTGCTCTGAAGTATGAAGATTTTAAACTTGGTGTGATTTAAAATAAGGTCACTGAAATGTGTTGCTAAGATGGAAATGACAGTAGAACCAATGCATTTCCAGGGTATGTTTATAGCACACCTTGCAGAGACTGTGGTGCAGGGTTCTGGGGTAGTTCTCCTCAGAAACTTTAGGGAGCATTGCTATGTACTCCACTCCTCCCTAGAGCAGTAACCCTGATTCCTGCAAAGCGGCTGCTACCCTTTGGTTCTTTAGCTCAGCTTGATGGTTCAGCTTTGAGATATTACCACTGACAGGAAGTGGAGACATGAGCCTAGGAGGCAAAATCCAGAGAACTACTACTTGTATTTCTTCCCACCTAACTTAGACACCTGCTTTCTTTTCACTTGGCTTGTCTGTACCCTTGCTGTGAGTCTAATGACTTAGATGTGCTCTCATCACCTTTCTGCTGCCTCCCTGGTATTGGAAGTTGGTGATGTTCTGGCATGTTCTCTTCCATTCAGAGGAACTCAGCATTGATCTTGGTTTTATGCCAACTATCTAGTTATCAGGATACCAAAATACTTCTCTATACAGCAGATGTGAAAGAAGTTCAAATTTATTTGAATCAGCACTCCATTTTAAAGTCCCATAGTCCTGTTTTATTGAGTTGCACTTTAAAAATATTGGATTATTTTATTAAGTGATGGATAACATAATTAGACATGGATTAATCTCACATACAATATGACACTAAATAGAAATTTTAAAAGTTTAAAATGTATGCACAAAATTATAGCCTTGCTTATAAATGTTGCATCTAGAGAGCCTGTGTTTTAGCATTTTCTCTTTTGCCAGCAGATGATATACTTTGTGTGTAAGTTTGTGTCTCGCACCATTACTTCTTGCATCCATATTTGTGAAGTGATGATAATGATGGTGTCTATCGTGTGGGATTTTATGAAGCTTGAATGAATGATGTATTTGAAATATTTTGTGTGAGTGACATAAAAAAGGTTAAATAATCATTTTAAATGTTATTTATTTTCTCTAATATTTTGCTTAATAATCTCTTCATATGAATTATATTTTGGTGTTTTGATGTTTCACATAATGTAAATAATTCTCTGTGTAATATACTTTCCTAAACAGTTTTCAAGAGGTAAATGAAATGTTGGTGAGTTCAATCCCCAGTACAAAATTAAATAAATAAATAAATTGAAATAATAAAAAAGAGGTAAATGATTTCCATGTGAACACTGGAGTTTTAAATTAGTTTACTGTCTTATGCTAGCTGCATACTGAGGTTATTTCCAATACTTCATTGCAATATATTTATATAATTCTTTGTAGATTAAAAATAGTTTCCATATATGAATTAATTTGTAGGAATGATATTCCTGTGTTAAAGGGCACAAGTACTGCTGGGAGTTTTTAGTTCTTTCATCTTCTAAAATGTTAGCGAAACTTTATATTGCCACTTATATTTGATTATATAAATTAAAATAGCAGCACAGTGGGATTATAATTTAATGCCTTTATTTCATTTGTAAATAGAGAAAACTTGTTTAATAAATTTCTATCTGTGCTCTAAAGAAGGGAGACTGATCTAATTGTCAGTTAGTAAAAATCATTGCCCCATTATCAGGTTTATTTTTTAAATTTTTAAAAAAATTTACAAAGAATAAAACAAAACAAAACAAATCACAACAGAACAATGCAAGCAACACAGGACTTCAAAACAAGACAACAAAAAACCAACAATGGTACCACAATGCTTCTCATTTTTTTCAAAATAGCTGTTCATACCATCTCACACAATAAAATCAAACAAAACGAAACAGAACAAAACCAAAACAAAAGAATGAAAGTATTACATGACTTCAAAGTAAGACAACAGGAAATCAACAATGGCTAACATAATGTCTCTTATTGTCTTTGAAATAGTTGTCCATACTTTCACACATAGTAAAATCAAACAAAACAAAATAGAATAAAACCAACTGAAACAAAAGAATGAAAGCATTAAGGAAATTCAAAACAAGACAATAGGAAATCAACAATGGCTACCATAATACATCCCATTATCTTCAAAATAGATATGCAAACTACCAGACACAGTAAAATCTAACAGAACAAGATAGAACAGAGTCAAAACTAATAAAATTATGAAAATGATACAAGAGTTCAAGACAATGCAATAAAAAATTAACAGGAGTTACCACCTTCCCCTCTTAGATGTTTCCTCTCCTGCATAGTATCTATTGTACTTTTTGGATCACACTAACTCCTTCAGTTTTTTATGTCAGGGAGATAACTCAGGGTTCACCAATATGAATTCAACTCATTTTGCCCATGAACATGATCTCTAGTTGCATCCATCTACCTATGAGAGCCTTGAGGTTACTCTACTTTATAGTTTTCAATTGTGTGAAAATACCTTGTCTTTCTTATACATTCTGTGGTTGATGGGCAAGCTGCCCTTGCTTTTTTCTTATCTCCAGTTGCATGGAACAATTGTTTTCACTGCTTTGATTTTCAGTCTATGAATTTTCTTTACAGTTAAAAGTATTTCTTGTATACAATACATTGATGGGTCTTGTTTCTTGATCCACACTCCCAGTGTTTCTTTTTATTGGGGAATTGGGACAATCTATATGAATGGTTATAGCCAGCATACATTGGTTGGTCTCTGCCAGGCTATCCTCCTGTTCTTCACCTTATACTTTTCCCCTTTGTTCAACTGCCTAGCCTGTTTGGTGATCCTCCTCTGCTGTTGTTCCTGGAACCATGCTCATCTTTATCTCTAGAATATCCTTCAGCACTCTCTATAGGGTTGATTTGGTGTCCATGAATTCCTTCAGTTGTTCTTTATCATGGAAGTACCTTATTTTTCCATTAGTTTTGAAAGATAGTTTTGCAGGGTATATTAGTCAGGGTTTTACTAGAAAAAAACGGATATAATATGAAATTTACAAATGTATAAGAAATGACAAGATTGGCTTACAATGGTCAACCACAGAGTCGGATGAGGAAGCATGCAGAGAATGTCTGCATTCTGGAGGCTGAAGGATTCCATGCAAAGTCTGGAGTTCACCCTAGTGTCTCATGCAAGTTCACACCAGCATAAGGCTGAAAGATCTACAATGGAAGGCTAAAGAGCCTATGCCAGAAAACTGGAGTCTACACTGGAAGCCAGGAGATGAAGTCCAAACCAAAAATGAAGACTGGACCCTCTCCAAAGAATAGAGTGCATTCATTTTCCCTCCTTTCCTTTTATACTGTACAGGTGATGAGTCATCCTAGGGTGGGTCTTCTACATCATAGGGTGTAGAGTTGCTAAACCCATTTAGTTAGGCTTCTAAATGTCTCAGATTTACACAATCCATCAACACGGTTATATCAATTTTCTTTCAGGATTTGAAACACTTCATTCCATACTCTTCTTGACTAGATGATTTGTGTTGAGAAGTCTCCCTTGATTCTAATTGGCTTTCTTTATAGGTGATCTATTTCTTTTCTCTAACAGATTTTAATATCCTATTCTTGTGCTGAATTTCTGGATCTTGATTTTTATATGTCTGGGTGCAGATTTACTTTGCTGATGGCTAGTTGGAGTTCTGTATTCCTCACTTATCTGAGTGCCAGATTCTTTTCCTGTTTCATAAGTTTTCTTCTATTACTTCTGTAAATAGCATTTTAAGTTCATTTGTATTGATTCCAGCTTCTTCACTGATACCTATTACTCTTAAAATATTTTCCTCTGCATCATCTTGCAGTCACTCAATTGTTATATCCTGGTTCCTTGTTATTTTTAAGAGATCATTCCTTTCACGATCAGTAACTGTGATCCTGTCTTCAGTGTCTGAATGTCTATTTTCAATTTCTTTCAAGAGATTCTGCCAACTTTGGACTTACTTTTTAATATCCTGGATATGTCTTTGAATCTGTTTCATGCATCATAATGCCTTTCTATTTAGTTCATTTGAGGTTTCATTCATTTTCCTATGCTCCTCTTTTTTTTAAAGCTATGTCTCCTTTAGATATGTTGAGCAATTCTTTCACTATGCCTGTGATCGATTCTTTTACTTGAGACATTATTTCTGATTGGATTGCTTTTACAGTCTCATGAAGTTGTTTCTTTACTTCAGTTGCTATCCTCTCGGAGATTTGAGATGCGTGACTTCTATTTTCTTCCAAGACTGTATCTCCTAGACTTGTTTGTGTGAGCTGGAGGTCTGAAATTGCCTTCTGCTCCTTTGTCTTGACATTCTCCTGGGTTCCTCCCAACAAGCTTGTTGCAGAGTCCCAGGTACTTTCTATGTTGGCCATCCCTCCAGCATGTAGAGGAATGCCACAGACACCTGAGTTTCTCTAACCTCAGATTCTCAAGGAGCTGCTGTGTCATAGGATAGGCTTCTTCAGACCTGCGCAGCTACACTTTGCTTTCCCCAATGTCCAAAACAGCTTGGTAGTTGAGCTGCTTTTTCTCTCAGCCTGCATGTCTCCACTGGGACTCCCACAATGGCAGCAGGCACACAATGTTTTGTAGGTCTGATTCTTCTGGTGCATGCTGGCTGCCTGAAGGAAGCAAAGGTCTTTAATGTTGGCCTGTAGGTGCAAGGGCTTATGTGGCTATGTCTCTCTGCTCACACTGGCTGCCCTCAGGAAGCAAGCATTCCAATGCCAGAAGCCAGGAAGCAGAGCCATATCTGGCTTCATCTCCCTGCTCATGCTGGATACCCACAAGAAGCAAGCCTTAAGACAGATATCAGTGCCTAGCAAGTGGAGGTGGATCTGGCTGGGTCTCCCAGCCCTTGGTGGATGGTTGCAGGAAGTCTCATTATTAAGTTTAAATTTATATGTCACTGTTTTTAGCAAGGTGTTCAAAAACTTATACTCTAATTCTTCTTAACTATCTAAATATATCATACAGAGGTACAAATTACCTATGATTAATATGATCATCATATCTATCTAAATTTTACAAATAAGCAATCAAATAAAAAATAAAAAATAAAAAGTATTATCTGTTTAATAATTTTAATTAATATTATTTCAAAATTGATAGTTATGTAGTTTCAAATTATTTCATTGACCTTCTTTACTTCAAATTCTGCCCTGTGATTTCTACCTTCATACAATAGTATTGCAAGTTTCAACTTTTGATTCAGTAAACAAATAGTTCTTGGTCCTCAAAGGTTGCTAAATTCTTGAAATGTAGAGATGAATGATAAAGCAGCCTTGACATCAAAATATCTCAGTCTGTTGAGGGAGAGACACATAGAAGGAGACCACAAGAAGATTCTGAAGAGTACATGTTCTAAAAATATAGATCAAAAAATTGTCTAGGTGGTGAGTGAGATGGAAAAATATATTAGTCTATTCTCTGTTATTATTTTAAGAAGTATCTGAAACTGAGTTTTCTATGAAAATACATAGTTTTCTTAGCTTATAGTTCTAAGATCTACTGGTTTTCTCTCTTCTGCTTTTGGTCAGGAATTCCTGGTGAGTGAAATCACAATGACAAGTATATAGGCAGAAGAGATTATATAGCATGAGAGGAAGTTTTATACGAGGGTTGGGTTTGCTATCTCTAAAACAACCCATTCTTGTTGGAAATAACTCATTCCATGAGACCACTGTTAATACCTTCCAAAGGCTATGCTTCCAATAATCTAATTACTTCTCTTTGAGCCCCACCTTTGAGATTCCACTATTTCCCAATACTGTCATACTTGGGATCAAGTGTCTGTGATCAAAATGTCTATAGCCAAAAACCACATCCAAACCAATGCACAAAGCAATTTTTTTAAAAAAAGGGATAGAATGTTATAATGTCATGGCTTACATTGAAAAAGTTGTTTGATTTCCTGTAATATATTTAATACTAAAATATATATGCTAATTTTGGCATAATTGTGTTGTCACACATTTTGTGTCATACATTATGGCTTTGTGATTATATAATAATGAATCTTTTTATTCTCAAACCTTCTCCTTGATGAAGTTAGTGACTTAACATGAAACCAGGACAATTGGCATATGCATAACACTTTCTAGTATTAGCATGCATCTGTATTTACAAATCTTTAACAAGTCTATTCTAAATTTCTCTTCCTTCTTCCAAAGTCACATCATTTAAAAGTGATATATCATTCAAATTCAGATACACAATCTACTCGTTCCATATCCTATTTCCTACCATTGTAATCTATGATGAGAAAGTTATCATTCTTACCCTTTTGTCGAATCAAAGATTGGCAGTTCTAGCATAGAAAAATAAAGGATCACTAATTAAATATGAATTTCAGATAAAAATGACTTTTGTATAATTATATATGCTGACACATATGGAACATACTTATACTGAAAAATTCATTGATTGGAATTCAAATTGAACTGGATGTTCTGTATTGCACCAGCAACTCTAATCAAATTCTTAGATTAGAGCTCACTTAAGACTGCTATAGCATGGATGTTTTTTATTGACCCTAACTTCTAAGACCTAAGTCTTCAATAGAGTATGGTTCCTCCCAAATAAAAATCAGTACCGGATAAATCTAACTAGAAACATGGACAGGAGCAAGAACAGTGATGACATACATAAGAAAATAGAAGAAAACCAGTTTTACTTCCTCCACAGGAGAGAGTACCACCTTTCTAAAAACTGCGCTGTTGAGGCATGTGAAAAGCGGCTTTAAATGGAGACCAATAATATCAAGTCATACTATTTCCCAAGATCTTTCACCTTTTACAACTGCAATACAGACAAAGAGATGCAAGGAAAGGAAACATATTTCCTTAGATTGTTACATTGCTAAGAAAATGGAAAATAGCCTTGAGTATTCCCCAAAGCAGTACTTCTCTGCTAAAGTGTGACACTTGGGTTTTACAGGACTTCAAATGTGGGTAGGAAGCATGTGTGAAGCCCTTGATATATTCATCTTGACCTCTTGCGGAGTGTAATTGTTGAGAGAAGAGGGAATCACAGTTATAAAGAGTCTTTGCCAGTGACAAGTTCCAGAGTGGCCTAAATCATAGAGGCAGAACTGTGTACTGAAGACAGAGGGAACAAAGTCAGACAGGAATCAAAGTATGGCATTATGTACCTGGGCAGTGGGTGGAGCTACATGGCAAGAGAGGCTTCACTTGTACATGACCTAACTTTAGGGTACAAATGGCCTGTAAGTTTCTGAAGATGCTTAAGCACAAAAAGAGAAGAAAAGCTGCATTCACCTATCACCCTGAGCAAAGATGTAGGAGATAAAAACACAGATGTTTTACTTAAAAGAACAGAAGGGGAAGACTCAAGTTAGTTCAGTGTTTCATTTATTCCTCATAAAAGCCTCTAGTCAAGGGCATTTCTAGACCTTTAAAGATTTTATACAACAATGAATGTTTAAAATTTTTTCTATTGCCTCTTTTATTATTAGATATGTGTACTTAACATTAAGCTTAATAATTATCAATATATCATACACTGTACAATATATATCCTGAACGTAACTCTGCAAACACTTGTACAACACTTGTACTACTTGAGGCTTTTATTTATTGTGGCTGAATAATTGTATGCTCTACCCTCTCATTTCTTATGCAAAGAAAATCCTTGGCTTTGCAAAGGCTCAAAAAATTATACAGTGTGTTACCTTCTAGATTTCAAGAAAGAAAACAAACTTAAAGGCTCAAAATAGAGAATCACAATGTGAAAAGGCTGTGAGTGTGATGGCACATATTTCCATCACAGCTTCTCCACAGGTCGAGACAAGAAGATCATGAGTTCAAGATCCCCCTGGACAATTTAGACAGGCATTATCTCAGAATAAATATGAAGAGAATTGAGGAGGTATCTCAGTGTAGAGTGCTTGCAGTGTATGTGCAAGTCTCTGAGTCTAATCCATTGTGCTAACAAATATATAAGTAAATAAATACACTGTTAATATTTAATTCTGTCAAGTATATATTTATCTAACTGATCTAAAGTCAAAATAGTGCTCAAATTATGCTCATTTTATATTAGCATTTTTTTTTGTCTTTTTGAGGCAGGGTCTCACTGTGCAGTTCAGGCTGAACTTGAACTCACTTTGTAGCCCCGGCTGGTCTCAAACTCGCTAAGGTCCTCCTGCCTCAGATTCCTGAGTGCTGGGATTACAGGCGTGAGCCAACATGCCCAGCTATATTAGCATTTTAAAAATAGCATTTTTTCATAAAATTAAAGTGATATAGAGAGGAAGCTAGGAAAAAGTGGGTTGAAATATAAGGGGATGATCTCCACAGAGGCATCTCAGTTTTGATGTTAACAATCAAGATATATGAAGAATAGTGCACTAATAAAATTTTGAATTAAATATCTTCCATAACCCTGGGCTTTTAAATTAATAAAAAAATGTACCATACTGAAAAAGCCAAAATGGAGTAAAAAGATATTCAAAGTCTCATGGGATATTTACAAAAATCTTTGTATTACACTATTAAAACTGAGCGATCTATCTTCTGAAAGGTCAAAGGTAATGTTAAAATTTTAAACAATCTTAACCATTTAGAAGGTAAAAATATTTTTTTTAAAGTAGTTACTAAACATAGAGATCAAAAGTAGCATTGTGAACTTTAATGTAAGTTTTGTGAGTAGTATATCAATTCCAACAACTCAAAACTTAATATTGGGCTGGGGATTTAGCTCAGCGGCATAAGTACCTGCCTTGCAAGCACGCAGTCGTGAGTTCGATCCCCAGTACCCCCCACCAAAAAAACCCAAAAAAACAAAAAAAAAACTTGATATTGTTGGTAAATAGTCAGCAAAGGCCAATTGGTTTTAGAGTAGAGACAATCATTAGAAGACACCACGCAAAGCCTTGTTTATACACAGCAGCAAACCCTGCACACCATATATTACATAAATATCATCCTAACAGAAGTGGTTAAGACATAAGGAGAGTGTGATTAATTTTACTGATAGAGATAAAATATTTAGGGAAATGAAGAGGTATATCACATTTTCAAATGCAAATTCAAATAAAAAGATAACTGTTCTTTCTAAATTTGTAATGGGGACAAAATGCTCATAGAAAATAGTTAACCTTCATATAGACCTCATAGTTTTGGCTTTAGTTAAGCTTCTACTATGAAATGAAATTATCGAAAATTTTCTGTGAACATATTTTGAGCAGTATTACTAAATCATTAATTGTTACTTTTGAGAGATTAATGTTACTTTGCCTTTCATTGTCCAGATTAACTGAAACTCCAGAAGAATGAAGGCACCACTGAACTTCCTGCCTAGAAAGACTTGCCACAAGACTAAGATTTCTCAATGAAAAATTATAAGCAGTTTTGAGCCTTAATAACAGTTACTTACACCAATGGCCTCACTTGCAGTAATAATGTGTCACTGAGTTGTTTTTGACCTGGGCAGATATATATATCACATGTTATAGGTTATGTCTAGATGTAGTCCCAAAACTTCATCTGGTCACAGGTGGGGAATTTCAAAGGTGGCTGGATTAGGGTTTGTGAAAGTACATTAAGGGTGAGATGCTGAGATTAAGAAGATGGATAATGGAAACTCCATCCTGGATGTAGGTGGAACCAATCAACAGGGTTTGAATTTGGAAGAAATACAAAGGGATAGACTGCTGCTGCTGCTGCATCTGTAATGCTGGGATTAGGAGGATGGATACTGGAAGTGAGCTACCTTCTGTCAGCCAAGCTCTGCTTTGGCATAGAATGTTTATTCTCTTTGATGCCCTTCTGCCATACCACCCTGCCTTGGAGTCAGCCTACTATGGACATAAACCTCTGCAAACTGTAAGCTGAAATAAACCTCTACAAACTGTAAGCTGAAATAAACTGCAAGCTGTGATAAGCCTACTAGGGACAAAAACCTCTATGAACTCTAAACTACCTTTACTTATGGTTGTCTCGGCAACAAGAAAGGTAACTAAGACAGACTTTGATACTGAGAGTAGGTTTTGTTGCTCTCACTGTACCTGCCATGTATTTCAAGAACCTTTGGAATGGGCTTACAGGATGACTTTGTAAAAATTTGGTGATGCTGACTGAAGAAGCAGCCATGGAATGCTATAAAATGAATTTAATGGGAGATTTCAGTCAAAGATCAAAAGGCCAGAATGCTGATAAAAGTGCTACCAGTGAAGGGTAGGCTCACAAAGTTTTAGTTAGGAAAAAGAACCACATTGACTGTTAGACTTTAGATCATGTATGTTAGGCTTTGGCAAAAAAAAACAAAAAACAAAAAAACAAAAAAACTCGTCTGCATTTTGCTTATGTCTAGAGATTTTGACTGAGACTGAGATAAATGTCAGTGAGCAATTTATCTGGCAGAAGAAATTTCAGGGAAGTCTAATGTTGAGGCAGTGAAATAGCCACTGTTGGGGCATTTAGCCAGATCTATGTGAAAACCAAGAACAAAGAGTACAGGAGAATGATTTAAAATGTTTTGAGTTTGGCCAGAAAGGAAGGTCCAGTAAAGCTTTAGACTGAACATCAGGGCAGAGAAGCCAGTTGCTGAGAAGGAAGATGACAATAGAAAAGATAACCTGAAGACACTAGAATCATCAGGACCTCCCTTTGCAGCATCAAAGTAACAAAAATTAAAGACTGTGCTTTGAGAAAAGGATTCCAGAGCATCATGTTTCAGAATGTTGGCCATCTAGGAATTCATTTTTCGGGATTGGGGTCAGAGTGCTTGGTGATCCAGACACAACCCCAACAACCAAGAGAGAAAAAGCCTGTCTACTGCTCCAGCAGGCGGCAGGCCTTGGCATCATCTTCATGCTACTGGTTTTATGTATATGAAGAATGTAAGAGTTGTGAGCTCATGAAGGATTCCACTCAGGTTTCAGAAGATGGCCTGGGAGGTCAGGCAGTGTCCCTAAGAGGACAATGTATGAAGTGATAAATGTGAAGCTGAAAGTCAGTGGAAATCCCAAAAGTTTGGAGAAGCTAGAAATGTGGCTCTTCTGAGGAAAGCTGCAAAGAGTGAGCAAAGCTGGCCCAAGAGGGAAGCTGTGGAACTCTAATCACTTGCAGTGCCTTATTGATGAAGCAACCCAAGTCCTTTGGGTTCATATTTTGTCACAGACTGCCACAGGTGACAGACTTGGAACTATGCAACTAAATGTTTGTGTGCAGGATTTGGGACTTGGTGAGGTCCTATTCCTTTCTATACCTCTATTTGTATCTTTTGAAATGAAGATGCTTATCTTGTGCCTTTTAAATAGGAGTGTAGGTTGAAAATATTTAACTTTCTTTTCATTCAGGGCCTAACAGTGAAAATTTTGCCTTAAATCTTAGAGGAAACTTTAGATTTGGACTTTTCACCAGTGCTGAAACTGTTAGGATTTTGGGTTATCTTAGGGATGAACTAAATGCCTTTTCTCATAAAGAAATACACATCAGTTTCTGGAGGCCAGAGAAGAATTTTATGGATTATACTTAGCTGCCCCCAAAGACTCATACTGCCACAGGTGGAGAGTTTCAAAGGTGGGTGGATAAAGGTTCCTGGATGTGAATGAAGGGTGTAATGCTGGGATGAGGAGGATGGATACTGGAAGCAACACCCTGGCTATAGATGGCACCAATCAATTGCTTACATCCTGGATAGATCACAAAACATAAGGGGACCCTGTCTTAGTTACTTTTCTTATTGCTGAGACAATATACCCATTATTACAAATTAAGGGAAAAAGTGTTTATTTCACCTCATAGTTTATAGGGGTTTCAGTCTATAGTGAGCTCACTGCAAGTCAAGGTGGGCCAGCAGAGGGGCATCTCAGGGGAGAAAGAGCTCATCAGGTGGTAGCACAGACTGAAGGCAACAGTCAACAACTAATGGCAGCACCAGAAGCAGCCCGCCTCCCCTTTGTATCCCTTCCAGGCTGCTTAGCTTGTGAGTGTTGCCACACTCACAGTGGGCCTTCCAAATATCCACATCTAGTATTTTGCTAAACCAATCAGTGGACATTTTTGTAATCAAATTCCATGAATCCCAGCTTCATACACCCTAAATCAACAATCTCTTATAAACTCCACTAATGGCCCTATAAGGCTTTGGGGGAACATTTAGATATAAGCCAAAGAAACTCCAGGGAAGGAGGATATGACATTGGAACACTACATTCCTAACCATTGATATTGTGACTTTGTGTGATCTGCTTTCCCCTTGAGTATAGCTGACCTGTGTTTTGCTTCTGTAGAGGAGGAAGCCTTCTGGATTCTTCAGTGGGATTATGTAAATCAGACTGATGAAAAGCATATTAATAAGAAAAATCATAATTGTACTAACATTTATATTTTGCATACACATGAGAATACTCAGAATATGGCGTTGACATATCTTAGTAGGAAAAAGAAAGGAATGATAGGATGTTTATGGAAAAGCAAGTGGCATTGGGAAATATCAGTGAGCCCTTAGCAAAACAGAAGGAGATAATGAGAGTTTGTGACAATGACTGTCTGGATGTGGTGGTGACTTGTCTCTCAAAAGATTAAAGTTGCTCTTGGCAAAAGAGTTTACTAAAATTGTGTCCTTATGAGAGGCTCTGTTTTTAGACAGATAAATAATTTTTCAAAACTCTAATTCCTTTATTTCAAAATAATCCTTATGGTAAAGCATTATTCTCATAACTATACAGCATCAGGTAAGAATTTTCTTGCTAGTTCTGCTTCCACTTTTCATGGCTTTGTTCAAGCAAGTGACTTGTGAACTGCCTAGAGAGAGGTCTAGTTGGCAAGAAAATAATGATGACCTTTTGTGGCTAAAGGCAGACTCTGGTCCACAGCTGCAAGGAAACTGGAGCCTTATGTTCTACAGCATCAAGGACATGAAATCTACTAACAACTTAAAGAAACATCCATCCTCTCCAAGTCATGCCTCAAGATGACAATGTAGCTTGCTGACATCTTGGCTGCAGTCTCAGGTCCTCTCACAGAGGACTCTGTATCTGGATCACTATTCATGGAAATGTTTAGATAATGTCCACCTCATTTCTAACCAGGAAGTTCCCAACAATTTGTTACACACAATAAAAAACTAAAACAGAATAAATACTTTAATTGTTTAAAGATATTCTTTGTGGAAGACTAAACAAGCCAGCTCTGCCTATTGTTTAAAAAGCAGTAATTATCAAATAAATCATCACATTGAACATTTAAATGCATGTGCCTATTGCAGATTGAATGACACTGGGAAATGTTTACTGTGTTTATAAATTAGTGTAAATCTACATAAAATCAAAAGAAAAGAATACTTACCAAGATATTAACTATTATATCTGGAGAATAAGCTTATAGCTTATGTCTATATTTTGGCCTTTCTTTTTCCTGAAAGTTCTGCTTTCAGAAAGTACCTTTGTTCAAAAAAAATACCTTGTTCTTCTATTTGTTTTGATCATAAGGTAAAACCTGCATTTATTTCATGAGACATTAATGCCAGCATCTCTTCAGAAGAGGTACATTGGTATTTAGCATAGGATCTGAAATTGGCTTCTTGATTGAGAACCCTGTCTTTTCTGTTTAGAAACACTGTGAATTTGGTAAGTTACTAGATACACACTTTCTAATTTTTCCTATCTAAATAATTGGGAAAGTATCGTAACATATTTTCCTATAAGTTTGTTATAAATATTAAATAAGTTAGAGTTTCTAAACTGCCTGACTAATGATAATCAACTGACAAATTTCTAAAATTCAATAACTAAGAAGATAAGGATGGCAGTCTGATTTCAACATATATGTTGTGTGTACCATGTACATCCCACATTAGTCAAATGATGTAGGATATATATTATGAAAGTAGTAGGAGAAGACTAGGGATTACTATTTTTCATGTTTTCACATTTATTTGACATTTATTTTCTATTCTTTTTTCTTAATAGAATGAAATAGTAGAACTTTGGAGCTGAGAGGACCTTGAACATTATCTAGTCTATTATTTGTGATTTTCCATATCTATTTTATGAGCACAGCTAGTGACGTAACTGTGGGAAAGTTAATACTAAAACCACTCAAAATGTCTGCTTTCTATTTCATGTAAAAGATCACAAAATCTAAGAATTAATTCTCTTATTGTCTGTCCACTTCTCTCTTCCCCTTTGCTGTCTCACTCTTTTCTTTCTCTCCACACATACACACAGTACATATTTGTGCACATGTTTGTTTTCTATTTCTTGAGCTACAAGCTCACTTATCAGTGGTGTCAAAGCATTTCCTTTCTTGGTTTCTTCTTGAAGTAAATGTTTATTATGAATTTTTAAAATCCACAACCAGAATGGGATTTCATAAAAGAAGTGCTGACAGAAACTTATTTATGCTCTTGAGAATGCAACACTGTGCATAATAAACATTTAGTAAATTGTTAAACAGCATATAATGAAATGTTAACATAAATAAAAGAGAGTACTTAAATGAATTTTCATTCCATTTGTCTTCCCCTTGCCAAACTGTAGACTCATTTTTATAAATAAAAAGAAAATAGTGGAAGAAGAAAGTGCAAAATTCACAGAAAAGCCTAAGCCCATCCCCCGTTCCAGTTCTTTCTTTTGCTCCATGCTCTTTTGTTTGTGTAAGAACTTGGTTTTTTTTTTCAATGAATAACAGTTGTAACACCATTATAAAAATAATAGCAACAACAGCAAAGACAAAATGTAGTTCTACAAGAGAAGCTAAGTCTAACATTTATAAACAGGTACACTGTGAAACTGTAGGCTGTTTTAACTATTTAAGGAATCTTTCCATTCATGGCAATAATATTTCACCAGACAGTAAAAAGGCTTTCTTTACAGAAGTCTTTAAAAAAAACTTGCGTGAAAGTTTACTGGAAAAGAGAACAAATAGGTATCACTTGGTACATTCATTATAAAATATAATCAAAGTATTATTTTTGTTCAAAACATGAATAGCTTTCACAATTAGCTAAGTATACAAAATATGTAAAAACCAAGCTTTAGAATTACATGTTTGAAATCTACTGACCAAATTGTCAACAGATTTGAGAAGAAACATTTACATAGAAGTATACTAGTGGAAGCTTTAGAATGAATTTCTCTTTACCAAACAAAGTTATCTGATACAGGTTGCCTGTAAATACCACTTGGGAACCAGTATGTAAGTTTTCTAAATACTTCATTTTCCTATTTTTGAGGGCTTTGTGAGTTTACTACTTCGATACCATGAGTTCACTGAAATTTATTTTTGTATAGATGTATATGAGTTTAGTGGGATATGTATGCATACATATTTACATTTGCATACTTGAATAGTTTAGTTCTTTGATTTTATGCTTTTGTTCAGGACCCAGTGGGATTCATTTGTGTGGTTTCATTCTTAGAAAATGCTGAGATTTCTTTTTACACCAAGATTTTGAACTCAGGGTTTAATGGAATGCATTATATTTCATTAGTTGCTGGAGAGTTTATAGTTACTTATTTCCGAGCTCTGACACTATTTTTTGTAAGTAGAAATTATACTTTCTGAAATTGTCTCCACTACTTAACATCTAAAACAAGTAGGAAAATTCGATAAATTCTGGAGAGATTAAAGAGTAAAGATTTCAGGTGTATTTGGAAAATTTTCAAGTATAGGCATGACTTCTTAAGTAGGTGTCAATGAGATGGCTGCACACATATTTTTCATATCTTCTGCCTTGTTCATCATGTCTTCTTTTACAGTCTGAGGTCAACAGCAGTTTCTCAGAATAGAAATATAACTTCTTCTTCCACTCCTATTTCTTCATATGATGGCTTCTTTTCTTCTCATTGTATACAGTAAGATTTTTGTCTGTTGTACATGGTTCTGTTCCACTACTGTGAGCTGGCATAATTTAGATCACATAGACTAAGATAAATTGTATTACAGAAATGGTAATCTGTGCCCAGAGAGCAGTCCATAGCCTCTACTACAGGTTAACTATAGGAAACTGAAGGTACTATATTACCTGCTTGGATATGTAAAAAATAAATACCACATGTAAAGTGCACATAGCTCATAAGTGCTGTATACCACCACTCTATCTTCCTTCTTTTCTGTCTTTTTTCACTTAGGATGATGAAATAACCTTTATTTTATATCCTAAAAAGTCATATTTGGAGCCAATAATTGATTTTAATACAAACAATTCAAATTTATTTGATGATATTCTGTATATGTGTTTATGTTGCTGTCAAACAGTACAATAATTCTCAATTTCTTAATTTCCCTTTGACACTGACTAACTGCTCAAAGCCACAAAAAGGTGTCAATCATTTGGGGAGATTTGGTGGAACTGGGTTAGTGTCTTTATACTATAAACTTTATGTAGCATGAACAGTAAAATGTTCTTTATTTATCAGGAAACATGTTTCTAAATGTTTTAAAATATAATACAAAAGAATTACAAAAACAGGAAAAATGTAAGAAAAGTTATACTTCTCAGAGGAGGTCAAGAAGAAAAAGATGTACTTCATCTCTAGGGACTAAAGGATAGAAGAGAATCTTTCCATTAGACAGCTCAGTTGCCAAAAAGTAATTCATAACCAACTATTTCAAAGAGTAAGCTGTCAGTAAACAGAAGATGTACAAGATAGGTGAATGGAAACAGGGCTGCTGATTTATCATTTACAATTTGGAAGCCTAATAACAATCCTCCATTGTTTTTTGAAATATTAAAAAACATACAATATAGATGTCATGTTGTCATTCTGCTATAACACAGTTCTGCAAATTAAGGTTGTATTTAGAGATTTTATTTACTGATAATTTACATATGGTATTTTGGTTGTTGCTATTTCAAAACTTAAGCCTATTACTTTGGGATACAAACATATTTGATATGGTTTCTTTTTATGTAGATAATGATTACTTTATAAACATTTTGTTTATTTTTACATGTTCTTACTTGCTTAGCTATTTCAAGTGAAATCTGAAGGTAGTTTTTTCCACTAAAGAGAAAATGTTAAGAAATACCAGTTGCAGTTAGCAAAGAGTAGTTTTTTTTGCATAAAAATTATACTAAGTAAAAATGTAATAAGAGAGTTTGAAAAAAATGTATCATTTGGTGGTTTAAGAATATACTTATTATTGTAAAAATGGACCTGACAAGTATAGAACTTTGATCTTATTTTTTTCCCACTTATTCTTAGAAGGGTAAACAAGGTTAGTTATACAGAGAAGCTCAGAGAGCACATTTTAAAATAAATGTAATGATCATGTTTTATGTAGTCTTCTCTATAGTATAAAAGATACATTTGGACTAGTAAACATGCAGTATTACTCTTTCACTTAAAAATGAGGTTCAGCAACTTAAGATAACTTTTTCCATAACAAAGAGTAATGCTTAGCTTAAATTTTCTGTACATGAAAATAATTAGAGGCTGGGGATTTAGCTCAGCGGCATAAGCACCTACCTGGCAAGTGCAAGATCATTTCTATCCCCATTAAAAAAACAAAACAAAACAAAAACGAACAAACAAACAAAAAAAGAAAGTAGTTAGATTTGGAGGAAAAGACTTTCTGGAAATCTTTTTTTTCAAGAAGAGCTGACAAGAAGATATGGGAAGAATAAACCTATTGGAAAAGGAACTGAAACATGATGCTCATGACCCAGATGCCTGAGAGAAGATCAGAAATGAAAACTGAAAGAACTTACTCATTACAGTCTGTGTAAACCCTTAGGATGACTTTGGGTGATCACTAACAATATATAGGACAATTATACAGAAATATTTCCTGAAGTCACTGTTCATACATTACGGCCACACAGAATTATGTTAATTGTCAATTAGTAGAAAATAAAAATATATAATATGCCCGATATGTTTCGTAACTGTTATGGTTTAGATCTGAAATGTCTAACCAAAATCTCAAATTCATTGGATTATGTGGGTGCTATATTCCTTAGTGGATTAGTCCTTCCTGAATTCAGTAATTAAATGTGTTATTAGTGAGTAGGACCTGATTCGAAGTGGCAAATCACTTGGGAGCATGACCTGGAAGGGTACATCTCTCTCCTGGCTCATATCTCTCCCTCTGCTTCCTGGCTGCCAGGGAATAAGCAGTTTTCAAAAGCCTTCCACCAAGTCTCCCCTATTTGGAGCCAGCCAAACATGAAGTAATGCTGTGGGCCAAAATAAACTTCTCATTTCCTAAATTGTGTGTCTCAGTGATGGAGGATAAGATAGATTCATTTCGCATGATTAAAAACATAGACTAAGGACCTGATAAATGAAATATGTGGTCAAATATATGCAGTAACTTATTAATATGAAATAAAAATTGCTTTTATACAGGGTGTAGTGGATCTATTTCTAATTTCAGAGAGAGATTGATTAAAAATTGTAGATTATTTTAGAGAAAATATGCAAAGACATAGACATGTATATAGGTATTTTGAGGCAAATACTGAATCTCAATAAATACATTTAAATATTATATATATCTAAGTTATCACTTCAATAGGCTTTTTACAAAGACATTAATCTCATTTTATAATTAATTTTTCATAAAATATAGGATTATTATTTACCATTTGCCAAAATAATCTTTCAGAAAAAGTTAAAATTATGTAATAGTACTTTGCTCATATCTTGAATAAAATTATATTTAACTCCACAGATTTAAAAAAACATTTTTGAATGATAAAAGCAAGTACATTTTTGATGATATTGGTAATCAGTTTCACAGGATGTCACATTAAAATGGGATGTAGAGTCCTATGTATTACAAAAGAGTTTACATATTATATCTTTAAATTATATGACTTTTGGGTTTTGTTTTTCCTGAATTCTCTAATGGTTTTTGAATTGTATCTGTATGGAAAATGTGAGAATATCATTTTTTTCTCTACATCCTGGAAAAAACTGGGCAAAAGGGATTATTTATAGATAGAGCTCAATCTTGTTCTCCCCATGGGGTAAGTAAGGCAAATTGGAAGGGAGAGAAAAGATGTAATGATTTACTACATGAACAGTTCCAATAAACTAAATTATTATAATTTGGGAGGTGTATAGCAATGTGGCTACTTGGTAAATTCCAGAAGCAGATATTTTATTTGTATTAGACTACTACCAATGCTGTAATAATGACTCTCATCTACATGTACCTAGAAAATATAGCTTCAAAAGTTAGGTTGCAGAAATACGGGATATATTCATTAAAAAAAAATCTTCACTATGGGTTATTCTGGCCTTCTGACTAGGGTAGAGAAATAAATTTTGTTGTAGTAAAGGCTCAGTACTTCAGACTCACTTCTCATCTCTTTATTTTCAAAGTTACTTCAGTTGCATTACTACTGCATATGAGTTTTTTGAGCCCAAATGTCCACAATCATAAACACAAAGTCTCAGTACTGTATCATCTTTAATAGCCATGGTAGCTTTCATTACCAGTCCTTTCTTTTTAAGAAACTGTTTTATCTTTATTCAACTTTTTTCATGCAGCCTGTGTCTCCATTATTAACACATTCTATTTTTAAATGCTAAAGTATGTTCAATATTAGATAAGAAGAATGTATATATAATTCTAGTCAAGTATGTAAATATTCCAATATTAGAATCATACTATGAAATTGCTAATTAAACTCCTTGCTGTTTGTACATGGGCCTATCAATGACTAATATTTTATGTTGTCAATCAACAGTTTCTTCCTAGATGGGTTGGACAAAAGATATATCTGAGGGACGAATCTTCATTGGCAGCAGAGAAATTGCCCTGAACCAAAACAGAAACCCCACTGCTACTTGAAACTTAACTGCCAGAAATTGATTTGGTTGTCACTAGTATTTCCCTTCAAGGGCAGAGCTTTAAGGCTGAATTTATAAATTTTAAAAGGCCAAAATTAGAAAGCCATGGCCAGGGGTTTAGCTCAGCAGCATAAGTGCCTGCCTGGCAAGCAAGAGGTCATAAGTTCCATCCCCAGTACAATAAATAAATAAATAAATAAATAAATAAATAAATTCAAAATTGGAAAGCTAGGAAACATTTAGTCTTTTAATTATTTCTTAATGTTAGGAAAGTCATATTATACTCAGGGTGGAAATACCAATTATACTCTAGAAAAATAGGTAAAATAGTAGCTAGAAGAAGCAATTAAAGTGCAAATATAAAGTGGGAAATCTGTTTTTAAATGTGCAAATCATAAATATTAAAGGGACATTTTACACTGGTAAAATACACTATATATGGAAATTCTTAGGCCTCGGTGATGCATATATTGAAATTTTTACCACTTACACACCTGTAAGTGAAAAAAACTACATCATTAACATAAAGTTTCTAAAAGACAAGCTTATCAAAAAGCTAAATATTGAATCATTGGCAAGATATTAATAGTCAAACTTTAAGTGAGAGCTGCTGATTCCCTCTGAATAGATTCAAATGCTTAATGAAAAGAGATTCCTTTCAGCTACTCAACAAGCATCTTTTTAGGTATATTAACTTAACATTCTTTCCTTGCTTCAATGAAGCTTCACAGCAACACACAGGGGTCCATATTTAAGGCAGGGGGTAGAAACAGTCACAGTAGGTTGGAAAAGCTCATGATCCATTTCCACAGCTTAGCCTGAGGTAAAGCATAGCTAACCTTTGAGATACCACAGAGAAATTTAGAAGCAGAATGATTTTCTTCAGAAAGCAGAAAGTGGTAGGATGTTCCCCACCCTGTTTTTAGGCCATTCCTTGAGAAGGTGTTTATAAAATGATATGTGGACCATTCATGAACACTTTGTGAAATAAGGAAAGGAATAGAACAATAGCTCTCTGGAACAATTTGCTAGGCAATTTTCATAACAATAGGACATAAAATACAAACATTAATGGCATAGATTATGGATTTCAATTTAAACCCATAGTGTATTTTCATCACAAATATTTTTCAATAGAATTTGTAAATATGACCTACCTTTTTTCCCCATTGCATTATGCTTTGTTGTTATTACTCTCAATTTTGTCACCTGAATATCACTTACTTCAGACAAATACAAATATTCTTGATTCTGTAAGGGTGAAAACTAACCTCTTGGTAGAGAAAAAATTCTGTCTCTGCAAAGTTCCTATTACAAAGAGAAAAATATGAGTTTGAAAAACAGAAAAGTTCAATGTTTCAAGTATGTAGAGAATTTTAGGAGTCCATATAGAAAGATCTTATCTTCCAGGATCCCTGAGTATGCCCATGCCTGTGCAGTGTGCAGATTGCCAGGCTTATGCTTTTCACACAGATAGTTGAACAGGTCAAAGGAACCCAGGTGTGACTACCAGGTAGTCCTGAGACAAGGGAAGTGTTTGCTGTTTGGCCTTAGACTACTACAAACTTGGCTTTGAGTTTCTCTTTAGCATTATCTGTACAGATATCATCTCTGGTCCATCACTGTACCTTGTGGAAATAACATTGAGGTAACTGGCCCCAATGTGTGCTGCTCTCTTGCTACTCTTTCTATGTGTATAATTTAGCTTTTCTCTGACACAGGAATCTGGTGTTTTCTGTCAGCATCCAACTTAGTCTATTTTCTGCAGCTACAGCAGAATACTAGGTACCAGGACATTTAGAAAGGAAATAAATTTATTTATTACAGCTTTGGATAGTGGAAGGTCCAACATTAAGGAGCCAACTATGCTAAGGACTTTTGTGCTGTGTCGTAGCATGATAAGAAGGCAACGAGCACAGGTGAAGAAGAGTGAGAGGAGAGAGAGAGAGAATTAAAAATTACCCACATGAAAGAGAGTTGGGAGCAAGGAAACATATCCAGGAGAAAGTTGATTTTTATGTCAGATTTACTCCTGTGATAAGAAGATGGAACCTCAAGATCTAATGACCACCTAGAGGTTTCATTTAATACTGCCACAGTGGCAGTTAAATGTTCTTTCCTGTTTTGGAATGGGCTTACAAACCACAGAAACATCTCTGAACTGTGGAAAGCTATTAGCTTGCAAAGAGAATAAAATCCACAAAAAATTGATCCAGAGCTAAGATGGCAGATTGATAGGTAGCACAGCAGAGAGCCTCTCTGAGAAAAACAACTCAGATGCTGGAATTTAACACCATAGAGAAGACCAGACAAAAGGAGAGAGATTCTCATGACCCAGGAAGAAACTAAGGAAAAAGAAAAAGAAAAAAAAAAGAAAGAAAGAAACAAAATGGATGGAGGGCTGGAACTAAATGTGCTCTCACTAGAGCTGGTCTTGTGCTGTGCTGAGTAGAGAGTTGGAACTGGACACACTGCAATTGACTGGGTCCTGTGCTGTGCTGTGCATGTCTTAGAGTCGGGTGACTCACAATCAAGCTGAGGTCACAGTCCTGCTGAGATTGGGGGTTGGTGAGCCTGAAACCCTTGGCTGGAGGAGGCACCACAACAGGGAGTGGAACCAGCGAGGCTACACTGATCCATGGTGAGTGCTGGAAACTGGGCCCCCACAGAGGAGGTGACCAGCTTGATGACATATTGGAGTTGGGCAGGTCAGACTTGAACTGGCAACTGCAGTGGCATCAGTCGGCTACTCCTGGTCCAAAGCAGACTGGTGGGATCTGCTTGGGCTGTGTCACGTCCCTGATCAGGACCCAATACCCAGGGATGAAGCTGTCCTGAACCTGTGACATTGGCAGGGCACAGACTAATGTGCTGAAGGTACTCACTGGCTGACTGGCTCAGAGGAGAGGGGCCAGCCCACATTGCCCCTGCATGCACTTCATAGATCAACAGCAAACTGGAGAGGGCAGCAATCCCCTAGCCAGTACACTTCAGAAAAAACATAAGTAATACAGAAAGGACCTGAGAGCTCCACCATACACCTGTCTGAAAGAAATCAGAAACATGGCAAGAGAAAGAAACAAGAAATAGCCTCCAGCCACTGACCCAGGGAAAATAAGTCCAGGAGAGATAAATACAGAAGAGATTGAGGGCAGCAAACATGCAATATCAGACATGGCCTGAATGGAAATAAAGAAATATTTCTGTGACCTCATTGATGAACTTAAATCTGAAATTCTAACTCAATTGAAGCAAGCTATAAGAAGATTAATAAAAGAAATACTAAGCACTTCTCCAGAAGACACAGATGAAAAAATGGAGGAACCCAGAAAAAGTAGAGAAACCTTTGATGAAGAATATAAACAAAATCTAGAATACATGAAACAGATCCAAAGAGAATACCAGGAAATTAAAAACACCACTGAAAGCTGGCAAAATTTCTTGACAGAAACTAAAGACAGACTTTCAGAACTTGAAGATAGATTTGCAATGTGTTATCACAAAAGGAAAGATCTCTTAAAAATAACAAGGAAGCAGGAAGTAACAATACAAGGGCTAGAAGATGACAAGAGGATCTGTAACTTAAGAATAAAAATGTGAGCAAAGAAGCAGGGACAAATACAAATGAAATAAAAAGGCTATTCACAGAAATAATTAAGGAAAACTTTCCAAGAACAGGAAAAGGAAATGATATTCAGATATATGAGGCATATAGAACTCCAGCCACCTACAACCAAAGCAGATCTACATACAGATCTACATCCAGACATATAATAATCAAGATACTAGAAATTCATCACAAGAACAGAATATTAAAAGTGGTTAGAGGAAAGAAACAGATCACCTATAAAGGAAAACCCATCAAAATCACAACAGATTTTTCAACACAAACTATCAAATCAAGAAGAGCTTGGAGCTAAGTACTCCAAGCCCTGAAAGAAAATAACCTCCAATCTAGATTGATGTACCCTGCAAAACTATCACTCAAAATTAATGGAGAAACAAGATATTCCCAGAACAAAGATGAACTGTGGGAGTTCGTGACCACCAACACAACCCTACAAAGAATACTGAATGATATTCTAGAGAGCAAGAAAAAAACAACAGGATTCCAAGAACAATGGCAGAAAGGCCTCAATGAACAGGGCAGATGGTGGAATGAAGGAGAAAAGTAAACACAATGACAGAAAAATAGCATAGCAGAGATGAGGCAGAGAAGATTGGCTATAATCTCTAACACAGATGGCCTGGATACACTAACAAAAAGAAACACAGGCAGAGTAGATCAGGAGATAGGGTACATTGAGATACTCTAAATAGGAAATACAATCAACCTGAAAGAGGGCTAATGAACCAAAAGCAAAGGTGAGAAAACAATGCTCTATGTGACAGAGAACCAGAGAGAAATAGGGACAGCTTATCAAAGAGCTGCAGATAGGCGGGAAACCCATGACACTTTTGTGCAGTGGAGAACTACTAGTTATGAGGAAGGAAAACCTTGAGTCTTTAGTAAATAAAGGAATACAGCTCATGATGAGGCTCAGGGGTGAAAGGGTTCAGAAACACTTAGGTAGATAGCGGGTTGCCCCCCTTATCTAAGGACCAGGGGAGTTGGTGGAGCCTGAAATGTACAAAACACCCTGGGAAGGTGGAGGGGGAGGAATTGTCTAAAAAGGGAGGGCAGAGGACATTATTAATAGTGTATCAGGATTTAAAAGCCACATTATTTTCATTGCTTTGCTTAGTTTGATTTTATTCTGTTCCTGTCTGTCTACTTGTACTAGATTTGAAAGCACAGACAGGTACCCAAAAAATAGGAGGATATACTATGGTAACTATCCTTAATATCCTTTTAAGTTAATCTGAAGCCTGTATTACTTACATTGTCTTACTATGACTGATCTTATTTGAATCTGGTTTATTAGATTGCTGTTTTATCATGAGTGAATTTATTCAAATCTAGTATGCTTGATAGCATCAAGTCTGAGAGGAGAGGCAACTATTCTGAAGATGACAAGATTCAATAGGATACCCATTCTGGTTTGACTATTAACTGCTTTTGAAGTCATATAATGTCTCCAATGTTTTGTTTTTATTAATATTGCTATGTACTGCTATGTCCAATTATAATATGCCTGATGATATAGATAATTCTATTGAAAATAACAAGAGACAATATAGTAACTACTATGGATCACATAATTTTGTGGTTCTATATGACTTTTTTGTTTGTGTTTTTCTAGGAATTTGCTTTGTTATCTTGTTTTGATTTATTCTTCCCTCTAATACAGAAAGGCTTGGTATACATGTAGAGATTCATACATGCATAGAACTTCTAAACAGTTTATGAGAATTGATTATAGTTATTGTAAAAAAAGAGAAAAAAAGAAAGTATCCTAAAGGACATAGCTGCATGTCCTTTAGTGTGTAAGATTGATAACCATATTACTAAGTTTTTATTGGATAGATGAACAGAACTGATTGAAGTCTCACTGTTTAAATGTCCATTTTGTATGTTTTTCTTATGTAACTTAAACAACTACTTTTAAGAGGGAGATTATGTAACTGTCAACTAGTGATTTCTTACTGTTTTTTAAAATTTTTATTTAAAGAGAAAAAAAGCATGTAAAGGGTAGAGGTAATACAGAATTTCAGAAAAAAGATAAACAATAAGAAATCACTAGTTGAAATATTACATATTGTCCTCTTAGAAATAGTTGTTCAAGTTACAAAATTAAAGCATACAAAGTAGATAGTTAAACAGTGAGAGTGTAAACAGCTACACATACATGAGTCTCTACATGTATTTCTATTCTTTCTGTATTAGAGCAAAAAACAAAACTTTAGCAAGACAAAACAAAACAAATTCCTATAAAAACATGAAACCCAAAAGTCATATAAAACCACAGTACAAGGTGATCTACAATGATTGCTGTGTTGTTTCTTATTATCTTCAATAGAATTACCTATATCATCAGGCATAAATGAATATAGCAGTATAATTGAACATAGCAGTACATAAAAATATTAGTACAAATAAAACATTATAAACAGTATAAAACTTCAAAGGCAGGTAATAATCAAACCAGAGTGGATATACTAGTGAATCTTGTCATTTTAACTGCAGTTGCCTATACTCTCAGACTTGATACTATCAATCATAACAGCTTTGAACAAAACCTATACATACAAAACAGTGATCCAACAAACCAGATTCTATTACAATCAGTCATAGTAAACAGTGTAGATTTTACAGAGCTTTAGATTAACTTAATAGGAAATTAAGGATGATTACTGTACTATATCCTGTTATTTTTGGGATTACTATCTGTACCCTCAAATCTAGTACATCTAGAATGACTGGAACAGAATATAATCCAACTAAGCAGAGTAGTGTGAGTAATGTGGGTTTTAAATCCTGGTGCACTATTAACAAGATAGTGTATCAAGGCCATCTATGTTAGAGATTCTAGTTATCCTTCTCTGCCTCATTTCTGCTATGCTATTTTTTCTGCCTTTGTTTGTCTAGTTTTCTCTTTCATTCTACTGCCTGCCCCACTCACTGAGGCCTTTCTGCCACTGTTCCTAAAATCCTGGTATATTTTTTCTCTCTCTAGAATGTCCTTCAGTATTCTCTGTAGGGTTGGATTGGTGGTCACAAGCTTTCCCAGTTCCTCTTTGTCATGGAAGCATCTTGTTTCTCCATTAATTTCTAGTGACAGTTTTGCAGGGTACATCAATCTGGGATGGAGGTTATTTTCTTTCAGGGCTTGGAATATGTCACTCCAAGCCCTTTTTGATCTGATGGTCTGTGTCAAGAAGTCAGCCATGATCCTGATGGGCTTACCTTTATAGGTAATCTGTTTCTTTTCTCTGACAGCTTTTAATATTCTGTTTTTATATTGAATTTCTAGTATCTTGATTATTAAATGTCTGGGTGTAGATCTGTTTTGGTTGTAGGTGGCTGGAGTTCTGTATGCCTCATATAACTGAATGTCATTTTCTTTTCCCTTGCTTGGGAAGTTTTCCTTAATTATTTCCATGAATAGCCTTTGTAATTCATCTGTATGTATTTCTGCTTCTTCATTCACATTTCTTATTCTTAAATTGTAGATTCTCTTGTCATCTTCTAGCCTTTGTATTGTTACTGCCTGTTTCCTTGTTATTTTTAAGAGATCTATCTTTTCATGATCATACATTGTAAGCTTGTCTTCAAGTTTTGATAGTCTATCCTTAGTTTCTTTTAAGGTGTTTTTCCCAGCTTTAAATGGAGTTTTTAATTTCCTGGTGGTGTTTTTGAATCTGCTTCATGTATTCTATATTTTCTTTATATTCTTTATTGAATGTTTCTCTCCTTTTTTGTGTTTCTCCATTCTTCCATCTGTATCTTCCTGAGAGATGCTCCCTGAGAGCATTTTTTTTATTACTCTACTCATATCTTGCTTTGCCTGATTTAATACTTCAGTTTTGAGCTCATCTACAAGGTCCCAAAGATATCTTTTATTGTCCATTGAAGTCATGTCTGATGTTGCGTGTTTGCTGCCCTCAGTCTCCCTTGTTTTTCCCTCTCCTGGATCAGGGCTCTTAGGGTTCTGGGCTGGGGGCCTCCTCCTCCTCTCTCTCTTGTCATGGTCCTGGCTTCCTCCACACAGGTTACAGTGCAGGTTCCAGCCCCCTTCCCTGTTGGCCACACTTCCTCTGAAGCACAATGGTGAGGGACCTCTGCCCTCTCCTGACTGCTCTTGTCACTGAGGTGCAAGCAGCGGCTGCCTATGCCTGCCCCTCCCCACTGAGCCAACCAAACTTCAGGGGTGATCATCTGGTTGCTAGGTGCAGGGAATCAATTTGGGACAGCTCATTGGGTCCCGGCCAGGGGCATGGCCCAGTCCAAGCAAATCTCACAAATCTGCTCTGGGGAGGGAGGAACCAACTGAAGTCACTGTTGCTCCCAGTTCAGCTCCTTCTGCCAGATTCCAATATGTCACCCATTTGATTGTTCCCTTCCCATGGGGGGGGGTCTCAATCACAGCTCTGACCATGGATTAATGGAAGTTCCTTTGCCGGCTTTGCTCTCTGTTCGGCTCACCAACCCCCGACTTCAGTGCTGCTATACTTCCTGTGAGCAGCGGTGGGAATGAGTTTGGGCAGCTCTGCCAGCCGCCGTGGAGTCAGGCTGTTGCAAACTTGGCAGGTCGCTGCAAACAAAAATGCTGTGTCCTGTAATTTTTAGTTCTTTCAGTTGTAGTCCTGATGTATTTGACAAGATTTTTTACATTTTAATTTCTTCCTGTGTCGAGAGGATCCATCTCCCTCTGTCTGGGTCCCTCCAGGGTGTTTTATTCTGGCATATGAGTTATTTCTCCCAGGAGGCTCTGTATTTTGTTGCTCACTGATCTTGTCTTCTTCTCTTCTTACTGTTTTTGTTGAAATTATGTATTATTTCTACCCTCTCTTTTTTTCTTTAAATAAAAAAAATCCACAAAAATTAAAATCTGGAAAAATTTTCCCAGGTATTGACTATTCAAAGGTGAAAACAGAAAATTTGTTAAAATAGAAAAAGTCAGCTTTAGATATATAGTTTCTAAAATCACTTATATATAGACAGAAATTGAAATTGTGGGCATAATGTGATTGACTAGGGAGTTATCTAGTTATCCTTTTTGTTTGAACTTTGATTCAGTTCATTACATAAAGTCCTAGAAGAGGAAGATAGACTTGGCCAAAGAGAAGAACAGAAAACAGGAGGTTATCATTTTGTAGAATCTCAAAGAAAAGAATTTTTCATAGAAAAACACATATGCAACATTCTTGAAAGATCAAGTAGTATCAGTTTAATAATGTTCATTCAATTTAGCAAAAGCAGGAAAAAAATATGGAGAGTTTCTAGACTGTCAGTGAATTTAACAGTTATATGAAAATGTTGGGAATTAGTGGGTGAACTCATAAAGGGAAAAATCTAGAGTGTAAATTTCTCTACAATCCAAGAGGGAATGCTATGGGATGGGAAGTGGTAGAGTGAGCTGGGATTGGAAGGATTCTTTGAAAGCACCAGTTATAAATGCCTTTATGTAGAAGAGGAACCACTTTGCACTACCAAACAGAAAAGAAGCAGGGTGATTGTAGGCATTTCAGGTATTACTGTTAGGTAGAAAATAAAATTCTGATGGCTTTTTTTTTCTCCTAAAAAAGAGAGCAAAATGTGTACTGACACGTGTCCTAAACCTTATCTGGTGCAGAAGCTTAAAAAATATGTCTTTAAAAAACATGAATGAGTCAAACAGATAATTAGGGTAATAGAGTCTGATGAAGTTAATGGCAATTCTCAAGGTCATGGATCCATAAGAAAATTTCATGAGTGAATCTTCAGTAGAACTTGTCTTCAGCATATATATATATCTGAGCTTAGCTATGTGAGAAATTAATACTTTTAATGTGCATCCACACCACCTGGGTAATATTTCAAAATGCTAATGCACACAATGAACTTCAGATCAACACAGTAAGAATCCTTTTAATAAGAGAGAGGCATCTATCCATATTTTCACAGCTGGAAAACAAAAAGGAGAACCATTAATGCAAAGAGTAAAATGGTAAAGAAATTTCAGAGAAAAGCCTCAGGAACTGTGCTAACCAAGGGTCAACTCATATTCGAAGCTGTGGCTATTCTGGGTGGAAGCCCTTACAGACTGCATTCTATGGAGTATACATATACACAGAGAGAGCAGCAAGAAGCAAGTTTACTTCAAATTCAATCCAATAAAACAAAACAAGGAGACTAGTGCAACATTTTGTTATGAACAATGTACACAAACAAATCTCTTAAAATAAATGTGTGTTGTTCTACAAAAGTGCTTCACAGACATTCATGGTTTTAATTAGTGAGTCATTCACATACTATAATCAAAACAACCAAATAACATTGAACTTAAACTTGATTAAGTAATTATTTTTTCAGATGTCATACAAACTGAATAACAATTATTTCATATTTGATCCTGTAAATCACTTAAAAATACTTTGTCTGGGCAGTCTGCTCTCAGCAACCTACAGTTATCCAGGAACCCACAGTGAGGCCTGCAGGGACAGAGAAATTGTGCCCAATGACTTACCCACACACCAGGAACTGTAATTACTGTAGCTAGTGGTAGCTATTCTGTTTGCAGATGAAGTGAAGCTCCTGGGGATGGGGAAACTGCACTCAGTGATTTGACCACACCCAGAAACCATCTCTGAAGCCCATAGAAATCAGGAGTCTGGACCCAGAGACCCCCAGCCATCAGCAACCTCAATGAGACATGCTGCTGAAGGCACTGCCAGTGCAGGAAGCAACCAGGGCTTGTCACCCAAATGATTCAAAGTAACACAGGAAAATGCCAAAACAAAAGAACATAATGCCTTCTCAAACTTCCAGCCCATCTAGATCAAGTACAGGAGACAGAGATAAATGACACTGGAATTTACATACTTGAAATTTCTTAAATGATAGCAACAGAAGTAAAGAAACAATTCCAGGAAGATGTAAAGGAAATCAGATCAGAAATAATCTGATTAAAAACAGGTTAAAAACAGCAGTGATAAATATAATGAAAGAATTGGTGAGTATAACCAAAGAACACATAGATATAAAAATAGAGGAGTATAGAAAAATGATGGAAACCTTGTATAAATAATGCACTAAAAAATTAGAATACATGAAACAGATTCAAGGACATACCCAGAAAATAAAAAATTCCATTGAAAGCTGTCAAAATCACGTAAATTCAATTAAAGACAGACACTTAGACCTTGAAGACAGGATTGTGGCTAGTGATCATGAAGGAAAGACCTTTTAAAAATAACAAGGAATGAGGAAATAATTCAACAGCTGCAGGATGGTGCAAAGAGAAACAATATAAGTTGATAGGTGTCAATGAAAAAGAGAGATAATGCAAATGACATAAAAAGACTATTTGCAGAAGTATTAGTATAAAGTTTCCCAAACAAGAGAAAAGAAACTAACATTCAGATAAACAATCCCTATGGAACTTCAATTAGCCATAACAAAAATAAATCTACACCTCAGCATATAATAATCAAGATCCCAGAAGTTCAGCATAACAAGTGAGTATCAAAAGCTGCTTAGAGAGAGAGAGAAAAAAGGATCACTTATAAAGAAAGGTTATGAGATTCATGAAAGACTTTTCAACATAAACCATAAAGCAAGAAAAGCATGGAGTGAACTATTTCAAGTACTGAAAGAAAACAACTTTATCATGCAAAAAGAATGTATCATGCAAAAAACTATCTTTCAAAATCAATGGAGAGCTCAGATACTTCTCTGAAAAGGAACAACCAAAGAACTTCATGACCACCCAACTAACCTTACAAAAGGTACTGAAAATCATTCCAGCATAATAAAAATGATCACAATTTCAAGAACAACAGAAAGAAACCAATAAACAGGACAAGCACTTAAGCAGAAGGGAAAAGTAGGGAACCAACCGAAGAAAGACAACATGACAGACAAAGCAATACATATCAGCTATAATCATTAACATAAATGGTCTCAATTCACCAATCAAAAGAAACAAACTGGCAGAGTGGATTAAGAAACAAAATCCAGAGCCTGCCCCAGGCCTAGGCTGCCCCTGACTGCTTCTGATGGCCTGCCCTTCCAGCAGGGACATCAGAAGATTTCAGCAGGCTCCAATCAGTGTGAAAAAACTTGGAACTTTGATCCCAAGTGGTGAACCTTGGACTAAAGTGGATTAACTGTGTCAGTGTGGTAAGTATGCCCCTAAAATAGAGGTGTACAGTGGGTAAATAGGGCCAGTAGTAAAACCCCTCCAACTAACTGTAAGAACTTGGTGAGTCTGAAAAGAGTGTGGGTGACTCATCCTACACATAGAAAGCATCTGGCAGAGCGAAAATAGCAAAACAAAAAATCAAAATGCAGTCTCAAACATCAAGTCCACCAAAGCAAGCAAAAGAGACATTGAAATAGAGGACCTCCAAAGTAACACATTGGGAATCTCTGAAAAGATAGCAAGTGAAAAAAAAAAAAAAAAAAAAAAAAAAAAAAAAAAAAAAAAAAAAAAAAAAAAAAAAAAAAAAAAAAAAAAAAAAAAAAAAAAAAAAACTCCATGAGGCTATAGAGGAAATCAAATTAGAAGCACTCTCACATGTAAAGATAGAAATAACAACCTTAGTAAAGGAGTTGTTGAATGCAGCTAAAGAAGAAATAGAGAAAAAAAAGTACAGAAGCATGAAACCTTGAATGAACAATATATAAAACAAACAGAACTCATGAAACAAACTAAAAGAGACAATCAAGAAACAAAACATTCTACTGAGAGGTTGCAAAACCACCTAAATGAAGCTGAGGATAGGATTTTGGACTTTGAGGACAGGGTCGCAATCAATGATCAGGAAATGATAGAACTTTTAAAAATAACAAAGCAGCATGAAATGACAATCCAGAAGCTTCATGATGATGCCAAGAGCAACAATATAAGATTAATGGGCATTAGCAAAGATGCAGGAGTGCATGCAAATGACATACATAAAGTATTTACAGAAGTAATAGCAGAAAATATCCCAAACATGGGGAAAGAAGCTGATATACAGATAAATTAGGCATATAGAACATCAACCAGTCACAATCAACATAAATCCACACCCAGACACATAATAATTAGGATCTCAGACATACAGCATGAAAACAGAATACTAAAAGCTGTCAGAGAAAAGACGCAACTCACCTATCAAGGAAAGTTCATTAGATTCATGGTAGACTTTTCAGCACAAATCCTCAAGTCAAGAAGAGCTTGGAGTGAGGTGTTTCAAGCCCTGAAAGAAAACAACCTTCAACCCAGACTGATGTATCCAGCAAAATTTTCATTCAGATTTAATGGAGAAAAAAGATACTTCCATGACAAAGAACAATTGAAGAAATTCACGTCCACCAAACCAACCCTAGAGAGAGTACTGAAAGATATACTAGACAAAGATAAAAATGACCACAAACCCCAAAACAACAACAGAATGAAACCACCAGGTAGGATGAGTGATTAAATAAGGGAAAAACAGAAAGAAATAACTGGAACATAACATGGCAAAGTTAAACCAGTACATATGAGTGATATGCATAAATATAAATGGCCTCAATTCACCTATAAAAAGAAATAGATTGACAGAATGGATTAAAAAACAGGATCCCACAATATGCTGTATACAAGAAACACATATGATCCAAAAGGAAACTCATAGATTAAAAGTCAAAGGATGGAAAACAGTATTTCATGCAATAGGAACCCAGAAAAAAACAGGGATAACTATTCTATTTGCAGACAACATGAACTTCAAACCTAAAATGATTAAAAGAGATAGAGAAGGTCACTACATACTCATTAGTGGAAAAATTCAAGAGGAAGAACTAACAATTACAAATATATATGCACCAAATACAGGAGCACCCAACTATATAAGACAGATACTAGTGGACATGAAAAACCAAATACACAAGAACACAATTATAATGGGAGATCTTAACAGCCCATTGCCACAAAGAAATAGATTAACTAGACAAAAAGTCAGCAAAGAAATAACAGAACTGAATCATACCTGTGAGCAATTGAACTTAGTAGATGTTTACAGAGTGTTCCATCCAACCACATCAGAATACACATTCTTCTCAGCTGTGCATGGGACATTCCCCAAAATAGACCATATATTATCCCATAAAACATTCTTAAGTAAATGTAAAGGTATTGAAATCATCCCATGCATAGTATCTGACCATAGTACACTGAAATTGGAAATTAATGGCAAAACAAATTGCAAACCCTGCATAAATACATAGAAATTAAATAACAACTTTTGAACAACCAGTGGGCTACAGATGAAATTAAAGAAGAAATAAAGCAATACCTACAATTCAATGAAAATATAGAAACAACATACTATAATCTGTGAGATGCAATGAAAGCAGTCTTAAGAGGGAAATATATAGCACTAAATTGTCATATCAAGAAAACAGAAGGAGTACAGATAAACAACCTAATGCTCCATCTCAAGCTTCTAGAAAAAGAAGAGCAAGCTAAACCCAAAGCTCATAGAAAAGAGGAAATTGCAAAGATTAGAGCAGAAATCAATGTAATTGAAACTAGAAAAACAATACAAAGAATTAATGAATCGAAAAGCTAGTTTTTTGAGAGAATAAACAAAATTGACAAACCCCTAGCTAACCTTATCAAGAGAAAGAAAGAAAAAACCCAAATTCACGCAATAAGAGCTGAAAAGGGAGAAATTACTATAGATCCCATGGAAATTTAAAAGATCATGAATACCTACTTTGAAAATCTCTACTTACATAGTGTGGAAAACACAGGGGAAATGGACAGATTTCTAGAAACATATGAACTACCAAAGCTCAACCAAGAAGATATAGCAATTTTGAACAACTTAATATCAGCTATTGAAATTGAAATAGTAATTAACAACTTACCAACAAAGAAAAGCCCAGGTCCTGATGGATTCACAGCTGAATTCTACAAGAAGTTTAGAGAAGATTTGATGCCAATACTCCTTAAACTCCAGTGAAATTGAGAAGAAAGCAATCCTCCCTAAATCATTCCAGGAGGCAAGTATTACTCTGATACCAAAACCAGAGAAAGATACAACCAAAAAAGAGAACTATAGTCCAATCTCACTAATGAACATTGATGCAAAGATTCTCAACAAAATATTGGCAAATAGTATGCAGCAAATCATCAAAAAGATTATACATCATGACCAAGTGGGGTTCATTTCAGGAATGCAGGGATGGCTTAAGATATGCAAATCAATTAAATGTTATATGCCACATCAACAAGCCAAAAATCAAAAACCACATGGTCATCTCAATAGATGCAGGAAAAGCTTTCGACAAAGTCTAACACATGTTCATGATAAAAACCCTTCAGAATGTCGGAATATGCGGTGTCTACCTCAACCTTATAAAGACCAGCTATGACAAACCAACAGCCAACATTATACTAAATGGACAAAACTGAAAACTTTCACTTTAAAATCAGGAACAAGACCAGGATGTCCACTTTCACCACTCCTTTTCAATATAGTTCTGGAAACACTAGCCGGGGCAATCAGATAAGAGAGAGAAATAAAAGGAATAAAGATAGGGAAGGAAGAATTTAAATTATCACTATTTGCAGATGACATGATACTCTATGTAGAAGGCCCAAAAGTCTCCATTAAAAGACTACTAAAGGTAATAAGCAAGTTCAGCAGTGTAGCTGGATACAAAGTCAATGCTCAAAAATCAATAGCCTCTTTAAATCAAATTTTAAAAATGTATAATTGCTATTGTAAAAAAAGAGGAAATAGGAAGCACTATAAAAGATACAGCTGCATGTATGCTTAGATGTGTGGGATTGATGACCATATTTCTAGGTTCTTGTTGGATTCTTGAACAGATCTGTTTGCACGCTCACTGCTTTAATGTCCACTTTGTGTGCTTTAATTCTGTAACTTGAATAACTATTTCTAAAAGAACAGTATGTAATGTATCAACTAGTGATTTCTTACTATTTATCTTCTTTTTTTGAAATTCTGTAATATTTCTACCTTTTTCCCATTTTTTTCTCTTTAAATAAAAAATATGAAAAAAAATCAATAGCATTCCTGTACACAAACAAAAACTCACTGAGAGAAAAATTATGGAAACATCGCCCTTTACAATAACATGTAAAAAAATGAAATACTTAGGAATCAACCTAACTAAAAATGTAAAAGACCTATATGGTGAAAATTTTACTATGCTGAAAAAGGGGATTGAAAAGGATATTAGAAAGTGGAAGTATATTCCTTGCTTTTGGTTAGGAAGAACCAACATTGTGAAAATGGCTATACTCCCCAAACTGTTACACAGATTTAATGCAATCCCAATCAAAATAACATTGACATACCTCACAGATCTAGAGAAAACACTACTAAAATTCATTTGGAAACAGAAGAAACCTAGAATAGCAAAGGCAATTCTGGGCAAAAAAGCAAGGCGGGAGGCATCTCAATTCCTGACTTGAAACAGTACTATAAAGCCACATTGATAAAATCAGCATAGTACTGGCAAAGAAATAGACCTGAGGATCAATGGAACAGATTAGAAGGTGCAAGCACAACTACAAAGATACTTAGCCACCTGATATTTGACAAAGGGGCTAAATATGTCCACTGGAAGAAGGATAGTCTCCTTCATAAGTGGTGTTGGAAAAATTGGCTCTCCACATGCCAAAGACTGAAACTAGATCCAAGCCTATCACCATGCACAAAACTAAAGTCTAAATGGATCAAAGACTTAATATTAAAACAGAAACACTAAATCTACTGGAAGACAAGGTAGGTGGAAGTCTTGGAGACATAGGGTAAGCAGAGAATTCATGAACAAAATGCAAACTGCACGGGAAACACTTCAAAGCATCAAACGATTGGGATCTCATATTATTGAAAAGTTTCTGCACCTCAAAGGAAATCACCAACACAGTAAAAAGAAAACTCACCAAGTGGGAAAGAATTTTAGCCAGCAATCCCTCAGACAAAGGACTTTTGCCCAGAACATATAAAGAACTGAAAAACATCAAGCTCCCCAAACTCAAAGACTCTCTCCAAAAATGGGTATCTGAGATGAACACATAGTTCTCAGAGGAAGATATACAAATGGCAATAAATACATGAAGAAATGTTCACCATCACTGTTCATTTGAGAAATGCAAATTAAAACAACATTGAGACTTCACCTCACTCTGGAAAGAATAGATGCCATCAAGAAATCAACTGATAATAAATTTAGGCGAGGCTGCGGGAAAAGAGAACATGCTCCACTATTGGTGGGAATGTAGACTGGTGCAACCACTATGGAAATCCATAAGGAGAATTCTCAGAAAATTAGGATTGGAAGTTCCATTCAATCCAGCTATTCCCCTCCTGGGTATTTTCCCAGAAGACCTGAAAAGTTCATATCACAGTGATATATGTGCACCGATGTTCATAGCAGTACAATTTGTAATAGCTAAATCTTAGAAACAACCAAGATGCCCATCTACTGCAGAGTGGATGAAAAAGACATGGCATTTTTATACAATGGAATATTACTCAACTATAAAAAAGGATGATCTTGAGGCCTTCATAGGTAAATGGAGACAACTTGAGACTATCCTCATTAGTGAAATAAATAAGAATCATATTTACAAATATCATATTGTGTCTCTAGTGTAAAAAGTAAATAAGAAGTATAAGTGTAATAAAAGCAAAATGTGTAGTTGCTGTTGTAAAAAGGAGAGGAAAAGAAATTGCTCTAAGTGATATAATTGCATGTATGTTTGAGTGTGTAAAATAGATGACCATATTGCTGAATCTTTGTTAGATCTTTGAGTAGAACTGTTTCCAGTCTTAATGTTTGAATGTCTACTATATCCATTAATTTTGTAACTTGAAAAACTACATACAAGATGACAATATGTAATTTATCAACTAGTGATCTTTTAGTGGTTTTTTCTCTTTTTTTCTTTTAGAATTCTGTATGGTTGTTACCCTTTTTTCTGTTTTGCTTTTTTTCTTTCTGTAAATAAAATTTTAATAATGTGCAATTCCTGTTGTAAAAAATAGAGGAAATAGGAAGTGCTATAAAAGATATAAGTGCATGTATATTTAAATGTGTAGGATTAATAACCATATTTGTATGTTCTTATTGGATTGTTGGACAGACCTGTTTGCTGTCTACTGCTTGAATGTTCACTTTGTATACTTTAATTTTGTAACTTGAACAAATATTTCTAAAGGGACAATGTGTATTTTATCAACTAGTGATTTTTTACTGTTTATCTTTTTTTGAAATTCTATAATATTTCTATCTTTTTCTGTTTTTTCTCTTTAAATAAAAAAAGAAAAAAATTCAACAATATGCTGTATACCAAAAACACATTTAACTCAAAATAAATTCATAGACTAAAATTCAAGAATGGAAAACAATACTCCATGTGACAGGAACCCATAAAAATCAGGGGTAGCTATTCTTTTTGAAGACAATATGAATTTCAAAGCAAGAGTGGCCAAAATAGATAAAGAAGGTCCCTACAAACTTATCAGGGCAAAACTTCAAGAGGAAGACACAGCAATCATAGATACATATGCACCAAATTTGTAAGCACCGAACTATGTCAGATAAATATTAATGGATGTGGAAAAATAAAATAATAATATTATAATAACAGGAGAACTTAGCACCCCATTAGGTCAACTAAACAAACTTTAACAAAAAAATAACTGAATTGAATCAAACTTGTGAACAATTTGACATAGTAGACAGGTACAGTGTGTTCCAGAAAACAATATCAGAATACAGATTCTCCTCAGATGCACATGGGACATTCTCTAAAATAGACCATATACCAGCCCATAGAACATGCTTCAGTTGTGCTTGGTTTGGGAACACATGTACTAAAATTAAAACCTGCTTCAGTAAATGCAAAGGATTTGAATGGATGTTATCTGACCATAGTGCAATGAAGTTGGAAATTAATGACAAAATAAACCACAAAAGGATCACGAACACATGGAAATTAAATAGCACCCTATTGAACAACCAGTGAGTACAGAGGAAATTAGAGAAGAAATAAAGTATATATACAATCAAATGAAAATGCAAATACAACTTAATGGAAACTCTGGAATATAAAGAAAAGAGTCCTCAGAAGGAAATTCATAAGGGTAAACTCTTATATCAGGAAAACAGAAAGAGCACAAATAAACAACCTAATGCAACACCTCAAACTTCCAGAAAAAGAACAAGTCAAGCCCAAAGCCCACAGAAGAGGAAATTATAAAGATCACAGCAGAAATAAATATAATTGAGATTTAGAAAACAATACAAAGAATTAATGAATGGAAAAGTTGGTTCTTTGAAAGAATAAATAAAATTGATAAAACTTTAGCCAACCTTATAAAAAAAAGGAAAGAAAAAACTCAAATTCATGCAATAAGGAAGGAAAAGAGTTAAATCCTTACAGATTCTGTGGAAACACAGAAGACCATCAATACCTACTTTGAAAACATTTACTCTCATAGGATCAAAAGCACATAAGAAATGGACAGATTATTATAAATATATGATCATCAAAGCTGGATGAAGAACAAAAAAATTCAGAATAACCCAATTTTAGCCAATTAAACTGAAAACTTAAAAACTTACCAACAAAAATGAAAAAAGCCCAGGTCCTAAGAATCTTAGCTGAATTGCACAAGAAATTTAGAGATGATTTAATACCAATTCTTCTCAACCTTTTAATGAAATTCAAAGGGAAGCAATTCTCCGTAATTCATTCTTTGAGGTAACTATTACCCTGATACCAAAACCAGAGAAAGAACCAACCAGAAAGAAAATTACAGACCATTCTTTCTACTGAATCTAGATGCAAAAATTCTCAATGAAATACTAGCAAACCAAATGCAGCAAATCATGAAGAATATTATACACCATGAGCAAGTGGGATTCATCCTGGGAATGCAGAGATGGCTTAACACATACAAATCAATAAATCTAATATACCTTATTAACAGAACAAAAGACAAACATCACATCATCATCTCAATAGATGCAGAAAAAGTTTTTGATAAATTTCAACACTCATTTATGGTAAAACCCTTAGAGAAAATCAGAATGGATTATCTTTACTTCAATCTGATAAAAGTAATGTAAGACAAACCAACAGCCAATAACATAATAAATGGTCAAAAACTGAAAGATTTCACTCTAAAATCAGGAACAAGACAAGATTGTCCATTGTCACATTCCTACTCAATATAGTTCTGGAAACATTAGCCTAAGCAATTAGACAAGAGGGAGAAATAAAAGGAATAAAGATAGAAAATGAAGGAGTTAAATTATAATTATTCACAGATGACATGATACTCAGCATACAATGTCCCCAAAATTCCACCAACAGACTTTTAGACAACAAGTAAATTCAGCAGCATAGCTGAGTACAAAATCAATAGTCAAAATACTACAGAAATTGCATTTCTGAAGAAAAACAAAAAACAAAAACTTGCTGACTGAAAAACATTTCCTACAACTAATAAGGAACCATAAGAGACCTAGAATAGCAAACTCAATTCTGGGCTATCAAGATAAGGCAGAAGGCATCACAATCCCAGACTTGAAATTATACTACAAAGCTGCAATAATAAAATCAGCATGAAACTGGTAAACAAAACAAAACAAAACAAACAAACAAAAAACACCAGACCTGAGAATCAACAGAACAGAACAGAAGATACAGACACAACTACACACACATTCAGCCACCTCATCTTTGACAAAGGGGCCAAACATGTACACTGGAAGAAAGATAACCTCTTGAATAAGTGGTACTGGAAAAACTGGCTTTCCACATACCAAAAACTAAAACTAGATCTATGTCTATCACCCTTAACTTAAAGTCAAAATGGATTTATGTCTATCACCCTTAACTTAAAGTCAAAATGTATCAAAGATCTAAATATGAAAACAGAAACACTAAATCTGCTGGAAGACAAAGTAGGTAGAAATCTTGATGACATAGAAGTAGGCAGAGAGTTCATGAAAAAAAAAAAATCAAACTGCATGGGAAATACTTTCCAGAATCAACAACTTGGATCTTGCCTTATTAAAAACTTTTTGCATGTCAAAAGAAATCTCTCACAGAGTGAAAAGAAAACCCACAAATTGAGAAAATATCTTAGCCAATTGTCCCTCAGAGAAAGGACTTCTATGTAGAACATAAAAAACAATTAAAAACAAATCGGGCCCCTGAAACTCAAGGACCCAATCTAAAAATGGGCATCTGAGATAAATACACACTTCTCAGTGAAGAAATAAACATGCCAGATAAATGTGGGAAAAATACTCAACATCAATGGTCATTCAGGAAATGTAAATTAAAATGGCCCTGAGATTCCATCTCACTCCAGAAAGAATGGTCAAGATCAAGAAATGAACCAATAACAAATGCTAGAGATGCAGTGGGGAAAAAGGAACTCTTCTCCATTGTTTGTGATACTGTAGACTGGTGCAGCCACTGTGGAAATCAGTGTGGAGATTTCTCAAAACTATGATAAGTAGTTCCATTCAACCCAGCTATTCCCCTTCTGGGTATTTTTCCAGAAGAACTGAAAACATCATACCATAGCAATATACATGCATCCATATTTATGGCCACACAATTTGTAATAGCTAAATTTTGAAACAACCCAAATGCACATCAACTGAGAAATGGATAAAAAAGATGCAGCATTTTTATATAATGGAATACTACTCAGTCATAAAGAATAATAAATCGAGGCTTTTATAGGTAAATGGATACAATTAGAAACCATACTCATAAGTGAAATGAATCAGGTATGTATGTGTAAACACCATATTGTCTAGATAGTTTAAGAAACTGAAAGAGTAAATAACATCCAAAAGTTACAATAGATATAGCAAAAGGGAAAGAAACTGCTCAAAGGGAAATAATAATGTTTGATAAATCTTGCATGCCTGTATCTGGTAGCCTGAGCAATTACTTTGAGGATAATTACATGCATTGTTAAATTCCTATTGTCTTGTTTTGAAATCCTATATCATCGTTGTTGTTTTCATCATTTTGCTTTGCTATTTTTTTTTAACTGTTTGCTTGCTTTTTGGTTTTTCTGCCTTTTTCTCTTTAAAATAAAAAAAATACTTTATCTTGACAAATTTTGGTTTTGGATACCTACAACAATGCATGAAATAGTGGCATTCTATCACAAATACAAATTTTGACTGCAATGTGAATATTATATGTAAGTCTAAACTGTATAAATGTCAAATGAAAAATTTCATCATTAATTTTTTATTGAAGTGTCAATATTTAATATTTTGATTCTATTTTTAACTGAACTGACTGAATTATTTTTTGATTCAAACTTTGTTGTTGAAAATTCTTGAAAAATTGCAATAATTTTATTGTGTACTTCGAATAATTTAGTGAACAAATAATCCAATGAGTTTCTGAGAATCTGAATCTCTTAAAGCACCTGCATTCAAAATATCAATTTTAATTGAACATTATAGAGGCAAAACATTAAGAAAACTGTACTAAGAATGGCACCTAAAATTTATTTTTGTCCTATGTTTGCTTGTAATTAAATCTAAGGTCATTATTGGTATTCTCATCATTCAAGGGGTAGGGTAATTCCTATCTTAGATACATAGCCAAAAGTAATCAGAACATACCTACAGAGATATTGGTACACAGACATCTATGACATTGTTTTTAACTGACAAAAAATGCAAACTCAAATGTCCATGAATTAATAACAGAATAAACAGATATAGTGTATCCATATAATGGAATGTTATTTGCTTAATAAAAAGATATGAAAAATTAGTGTAGGCTAAATGAATAATCCTTGACAACAAGATAAATGAAAAAAAAAAGCAAATCACAAAGGCATATATTTGGTAATCCCATTTATAAGAAATATCTAGGATACAGAACTCCATAGAGACGGAAAATAGAGGTCATTAGGAGTAGAGAGAAAATGGGGTGTGACTGTTAATGGGTTTGGGATTTCTTTCTGGGATAATAAGATGTTCTAAAATTAGAGTGGAGATGATTGTGTAATTCTATGAATATATAAAAATACTAAATTACATAATTTTAAAGGGTAAATTTTATTATATGCTAATTACATCTCAAAGCTGTTATTAAAAAAGAAGTGGTATGCAGTTTTAAAAATTAGTAAAGATTCTTGTTAATTTCAGTTTAATTTTATATAAATATACTCTCATCTTCTCTTTTTGCCTGTTCTAGCTAGACTGGATTATAGCTCCCCCAAGATGATGAATTTTTAAAACATCTTTGACGTGCTCCTCCTAAATTTGCTTCTGACTCATCTGTTCCAAAGTACTTCAGCTTTTCTCTATCAATAGTTGCAGTCTTGTGAATCACTTTTCTAAAATTTCTCTTTCTGTCTTTTAAAAATAGCCCTCTTGAACTGCTGTAAATGCTTTAGGGATCATATTTCTGAAATTTTTATTATATGACAGTTTACTATTGTAAGTACAGCGTTTTCCAGGTTTCCTTGCAAATAAGTATTCTCCTCATCTTTACACTTGAAATATATTTTTTGGAATCTTTCTTTACTAAATGATAGTCATAATACCCACAAGGGGCCTATTCCAATGGAAATAACCAAGTAAAAGATGTTGCATTCTAAATATAAGATTAAATGCAAATGCCTTATTAAAAAACAGATTCTTAAAATTATTCCATGGAATGGGACATAAAATATCCAACTGGTTAAATTTAATATACTGTAAAATCTTATTCTGAAATATTCCATGCACCTGAAACAACATTAGATCAACCTACCTCTAGATGTCTATGTCAGGGACTTTTTTTTTAATTCAAGCTATTACTTTCCATGGAATGTCCTTACCTAACTTAATCAATATTTTTATACTATTTTTGAGAATAATTTGCTCAAATTTCACCTCATCCAAGATGCCTTTAAAGCTTCTCATAACTTCTTTATGAACTGATAAAGCATCACTTAAATACTAAAAAACACAGTTTGTACATTATATATTCAACTTCCATACTATCCTAATTGTAATGTTATTTGACACATAGATACTTTGTCTCATAATTAGATTTCAAGTATTTTAGTGCATGACTATTCTGTATGGGGTTTATAGAACATAAGTAAAATGGTCATTATGTAGATAGCTTATTGACAGGGACAGATATATAAAAATGATATGTGAAAATAATTCATGTTTCACATGATGTGTTTTATCTTTTAATTCACTGGTCATTTCATCAGTTTTTCTTTGCAACTATTACCTATTTAGTAATAGCAACAAAGAAAATATTGAGGAAATATAAAATGAGATAAAAGAAAACAGTATATGAACGTTAAAGGAGTTTTTCTGCGTAATCATTATCTATCTTGTGAAAAACTGCAAAAGAGTGAGACAGACTCAACACAAAAAAATGAATCTTAGCTTCAGTGATATCAAATCATCATCAGTAAGTGCATTTTTATAATTTTGGAAGTGACCAGAAGCACAACAGAGTCCTCAAGGGAAAAGGCAATCAGTAGGAAATTCCTAACACTGCAGTTAGTGTTAATTCTTGAAATTGAGTTAGCTGCCTATTATGATAAAGGCAAAGTTTGTAGGAGGAGGCAGCTAAGATTTAGTGAAAGAGAATATATATTTTTACAACCAAAAGAAAATGTGCAACTGAATGAGATGATGTACTTTAGGTTATGTGTGGTTTATTTTTCTAAGGAATTTTAGTGCATAATCCTTATCACATTTTACAGTCAGTGTCTTCAAATCATGTTCTCACTTTCTATTAAAAGCCTCCTTCATTCAGCTGAGTTATTTATTTTAAAACCTCATCGTGCCTCACATTATTCTCTTTATGGGTTTGTTTGTGACATTTCAACTCAGGGACCTTTTGTCTGTATGTGCATTGCCCATTATGTTATTCACCATTCTATGGCGAGGCGACCTTTAAAATTTCCTTTAAAAGACAACTGTTCAGGACCTTTAAATAAAGTTATGCCACTCTATCTTTCCTAGAATTTGATTTTTTGTAATTAAAAGCTTTTAGGGGCTAGGGATGTAACTCTGTGGTAGAGCACATGAGAAAAGGCCCTGAGTTTAATTCCCAGTACCATGGGAAAAGAAAAATAAAAACACATTTGTAACTTAAATGGTTTTTTAAAAAATACTATTTAAGGAACTGTAACATATCTAATTAACAGGATGTCTTCTTTTTTTCTCCCATGGAATTGAGTTTCCTCAGGTGCTCATCAGCCAGTCCACATTCACAGTGGGTTTCCTGTGCATGACAGCCTGCCTCTTGCGCACTTCCCTTACCTCGGGGTTACAGCTGCTACTTCCTTGATACACTACCCCAGGGAGACCCTTTCAGTTCCTCTTCTGCTCTTGTGGTATTCTCCTGCATATGCAGTGGAAACCTCAGTTCTAAATTAGAGAATATGGACAGGGTTTTATTTTAATTTACAAGAAACTATCAGTGAAACACCTCGATGGTGACCAAGGAATTTTTTCCATATTTTAAGGGACATTAATATTTCTTAGTATGCTGAAGATTTCCTTTTCTTTTTTCTTCATTCAACTCATGTAATTTCCTCCTTTGATAAATTGTTATCCTTTAGTTAAAGAAGTGCTATAATCTAATTTGAAAAATGATTCTAATACTCTTAGGGAAAAAAGAAAATTAATCAGTAATGTTAAAATATTTGAAATACAATTTGATATGCTAAGAAACAGAAGTGTATGTGTGTGTGTGTGTGATTTTAATGCAAAATATAGGATGTATTAGTATTTTTCTTCACAGATTTCCAATACAGCTCTAGACAGATATGCTTTTGCTTTGGTTTTAAAGGGTGAAATGGCAGTGCTCAATGAAAAAAATTCAAAAGTAAATTCCACAATCAGGATGCCTACTTGCTGCAAGCCCTTGTTCCACAGGACTTGAGATTATACCCTAGGCAAGCAAATAGCCTGCTGATTTCAACCTCAGTGAGTGACAGGAAACTCTTGGTGACAAAAGATCTAAAAATATACTGGGATTTGGCCATTAAAAGCCTTATCAGCAAGTAACAAAAATCAACAGAGCATTAGGATTGCCAATGTGGGGATTTAAAAAGGTTCCTAGCAAGGGAATATTAATAACCATCCTGATAATCTGTTGACATACGATGCTGGCCGCCTCTGTCACCACTTTCTGGCTGAGAGCTTTAGGTGATGAAAAGGCAGAGTGGGTGGAGGTAGGGAATCAGTGTTAATACTGACTATCTCAGGGCCATGCAGAGGCATGTGGTGAGGAGACATGGACTCCCTATTAGTCTCAAAGTCTAGCAGCAGCTCTGAGGTCAGCAGATGTAATCACCAGATTAGCATCCTCCTGAAGGATGGTTGTATAAATTTCCATATTCTCTATAACACTTTAATAGCTAATCATTGATTTAATATTATGAATACTGATTGCAGCCAGATCATGTTTCATTAGTTCATTGAGTAAGCTCAGGCTTTCCAATGTCCCCCACATACCTTCAGATACAAATAATTTTAAGAAAACAGTGGTTTAAAATATTAGCACTAATTTTAAGGAAACAGTGGTTTAAAATATTAGCACTATTTATGGGTTTGACCTGCTCTCACTGAGGGGATATAAAAATGGTGTGCCAGGATATACTTGAATAGTACTAGTAATTGTTGGCAAGCACAGTGTTTCCTGTTTGGCTTTCCTTATCTCCTGATGCATTCTTTAGTGACACATCAGATAGGTATGTTTTAGTGGCTTAATGAATGACCATAGCTGGGAGTTGTTTTCTACTGTACTCTATTTCTAAGAAAAGGTTAAAAGCAGAAGTGAATTGATATGCATTTTTGCAAAGGCAGATCTATTGCCAATTTATTTTGAAATAAATAGTAGAGATGGGTACTATGCGGTGGGATGCACCTGTAATCCCAGTGTTCTGGGAGGCTGACACAGGAAGAACACAAGTTTGAGCATAGCCTGGGAAACTTAGCAATTTAGTGAGATTGTTTCCCAAAATTAGAAAAAAAAAAACATACATAAAGGATTGGGGATGTAGCTGGGTACAAAGCTGTGGGTTAAAACTATAGTACCAGCAACAAATTGGAGTATCAATTCAGATAGACAAATTATTATTTTCTGTCTGATGCTTAGACTAAGATACTTAGTGGAAGAAAGGGAAATAGGAAGAGATGTTATTACTATTGACAAGGTGAAAAACAGATGAGAAGAAAGTCGAATGGAGCTCATGATACTGAAAATATGAAATATAAATCCAAATGAGCAAGGTAGGTGTCCATCAATAGACCTACAATACTTCCAAACTCTAATAATCTATATATGTCATCAGTAGAGAAACAGTGAATGACCAAATTAATGATGCTTTTATGATGCTTCTCTATGAAGCTAGTTTGCAAAATTTTTAAAGATAGCTTTATGAATCGCAAAAGTGAAATCTTGAATCACACATATGAATCTCATATATGTGTCAGTATTGTTTCTACTTTTCAGTTAAAGTTATTTATAATGGTTCCACTAATAATTTTCTATCAATAATATGGTCAGGATTCATCCTTCTGATTTTCATTACTGACTGAGTGCAAAAATCCATAGTAACAAATGAAGAAATCTGGGAAAATGTTGGTCAAAACACCCCAAATTTTAGCTAGTAGGATGGAGTTCAAGAGATCTCTTATATTTCATGGTGACTACAGTTAACACAATGTAATATATCCTTGCAAATTGCTAAGAGGGTAGATTTTAAGTGTTCTCATCACAAATAAAAGATGCTTGATAAATCTATTTCACTGTGTACATATATATCACAATATTGTGCTGTATGCTATAACTATGAACAGTTTTAATTGTCAGCATAAAAATGAATTATGAAGAAGTAATCCCACACAGGATGGGCAAATTATAAATGATAGTACAGATCCAGTGAACTGGAGGTACAAATAAAATGTCTTCCACCATTTTTTATATTAGGGCCACTTTTTCCTCCCATGTGTCACTGCTATTTCTCATACACTATTTTTTTTCCAAGGCAGAGTGCTCAAAGGCAATGTCGAACGTACAATTACAGAAGATTAAACTGTGTCCTGAATGGGGGACATGAGGTGAAGTAAAAGAAAATTTCTAGTGTGTTTCCTGGAGACATCAGAGATGAGTTCTGTGTTTCTGGAGTCCAGGCTAACAAAGTTTCTCCTGCCCTCAATGCCAATGATCACCTTTCTACATCTGTGCTGGTTTAAAAACTACTATGCTCAATCCATGAGTTTCAACATAGATACAGATAATTCTCATTTAGGTTTTGAGTCAATAATAATTCCTTCTTTTTACATAATAAAAGTTATTTGATATTCAGCACTTCAAAAATTCTTCAATTAAAGCAATTCTTCCATAAGCTTGGCCTTTCAGCTCCTGTATTGCATGGCCACTAACAGGTAACTTACCTATTTCAATATGTGTTCCAGAAAAGGAACTTTAAAAATTCATTAAATGATTACCTTCAGCAGCTCAGCACAGGGGTGTAAGAAATAAAGGTGTTAAGAAGAACCTATGGTGTTATTAGGCAATGTAAATTTAGACAATGAGGTCTAAATTTACTCAAAGTTATGCTTTAAATTTAATTGTGCTTGATGACTTCTTCTCTCTGCTTGCTCCCCATACAATCTAGTAACTAACTATATTAATTTGCTATGTTAATAACAAATTGCCTAATGTTGAATATTTCACAGCTTTGGCAGCTACGAGTCCAAAATTGGATAGCCCCATCTATTTAGCCTTCTAATGGGACCCTCCTTTGGCAATGTAGTACCATGGAAGAAAAACAGCTATATTAAACAATGACCAGTCATTTAGGATGGTCTTGCTTTACAACAACTTACTCTTTCAGTACTAATCTAATCTTATAAAAACTAAATTTGTACCAAAAATATCAATTCATAAATAATGGTGGAGTCCTCTTGGTCTAGTTACTTCCCCCTGAGACTTCTTTTTCAAATGTTCTACCACTTCTCAGCATCGCCTTGGAGAAACCAAGCTTTCTGAACATAAACCTGGGGGGACATATTTTGATCGTATCCAAACCATACCACTAGTGTATAGAAAAACTCATTTGGAATTGTAGACTATGTCAACTACACTAAATTAGAAGAAGTGGCTGGGATAGAAACTTTCCAAGTTGTTGTCTAGCTATAATCCAATTGTGTGCATTGTTCAAAGATAAAATATGGAAAGTATGACTGGAAAGTGACTCTTTTAAGAAAGATCCAGTTCAATGTGTATATGTTATCAGCTTTCAGAAAATCCTTTTGCTACTGATATTAAAATTCAAGATAAATGCATCCTTCGTAATGTTTTGCTTTATGGTAAGAATGTAACACATCGAAATGCCTAAGATGAAAGTCATTCTCTTAAAAAATAAAAAAGCAGACTTCAGCATTTACTATATCAGGAAAATAACACATACAGTACATCGAAGTTTTGAATATTTGTGAATATAAAAATAACTTTCCCTAAGCGTGTTGGAAAAAATGTAAAAAAAAAATCAGTTTAACTCTGAATAGTAAATGTATCTGACAATCTTTAAAGACTTTGTATTCATCAAATACCATTCTGAGCACAGACATAAATGGCAAATATTCCTATGATCTTTCAGTGGCTGCTCAGGAGTTTTGTGGATCACTCTCAAACTGTGACATACCACCAAGGTCAATGATTCAATAGAAAACATTCATAAGCAGTCAATTATGGAGTGTTTGACTCTAAGCTTGTGTCTACAAGAAAAAGCAAACACATGTTTGGAAGGCAATAAACCAATGCATACTAGAGCAGGCATTACAGTCTTAATGAGAGCTTCATACCAACTCAGAAAAATTTTCCATCTGTTATTATTTTTTAAACCCATCTATTTTAGCCTGGTGATTGGAGAAATTAAGTAACATTGATATTTGAAAAAGTAGTAATGTTGCCTTTCTATATGTGAATTCAGTGAGCTTTGTGAATAATAAGTGACATTAACAAATGAGACAACAGGCCAATTTAAGCCTGGCTGAGAGTGATTTTTCAGATTATTAATTCCATAAATAACTTTGGCCTTCAAAATATTGCTGGCATTTAATGAAGATACCCAGTGTGAAGGATATAAATAGGGAGGGAATACAGTGCTAATTGTTGCAGTGTGTGTGTAAAAAGACTTGTTTGCAGTAGAGAAGGTATTATTAAAATCTCAGGGGATGGAGATATAGTTCAGTGGCACAGTACCTCCCTGGCAAGTATGAGATCCTGAGTTCGATTTCTGGTACTTCCTCCCAAAAAACTTATGTACCAAATATCAACATATATATGAAGAAATGAAATCTATGTTTCAGACAAATTTGAAAGATAAAACTTCAATGACAAACTTTTCATGCCAGTAAGTGCATTTTGTATATCAGTGGTGGCAAATCAATGGCACACGTGCTGCAATGGGTTGTTTGTTATCACTGAAAGCTCTGAAAGTTTTGCCGTCATGGGTATATTTTACTCAATAAATGCATACAACTTCTGTATTCTGTCTTGTTCTCTTTCTCCTTGCCCAAGAGACATAGGGATTAAGAATGGTGCACATATTTTGTGTCCACATTTGAAATACACATTTAATGTATACATAAAAAAAAGAGGTGAGCACAGGCTTCTGAGACCAATGGATCTAGTTTTGCAAAATCCAATATGTGCTTATATCAGAAAATAAAGAGATTCAAAGTTTTCCAACTTTCTTAAGGATGGTCTGTTTTCTGTTTTTCATATGACTGATTCAGTTACCAAAATAAAGATGAATTTTAAAAATGTAGTACTGGAAGATGAGTGGGGAAATATATGAGGTTAGAGGGGTCTGTGCTTTGTGTGTGTGTGTGTGTGTGTGTGTGTGTGTGTGTGTGTATTTATACAGTTGATGGTGGAGACTTTTTTTCTGACTCAGTTTTCTTCTTGGTCAGAAGTGGTTTGGAACCACCATACAAAACATTAAACTTAAAAGAAAAACTTGATGGTGAGATCCATTTTAAGAGGATTGTATTATGTAAACAATCATATCTCTGTTTGGGGATAGTACCCATATTCAGTGTTGTTGGAGAAATGTGTGTATAGAATAAATCAGTCTTATGATTTTTTTGCATTTTTTTACTCAAACTTATATATATAATATATTGTATCTCAGAGTGTGCATCTGATTATCTGAAATGTAGAAACTCTGAAACCATTATTCCATTGTATCTTAGGGATCAGACTTCAGAATCTAGATTTCTTTTTCTGATCTTTCTTCCCCTTTTGTGAAACACTGAGTTTAAAACCTCAAATGAATTGTCTGAGGTTGTATTTACAGATTTCTGATAGTCTGAGTAAATGTTGACTGTCGTGGCCTCCATGTATTATTATTCTACCTGGCCAAATAATGAACACAAGTGTCTCATAATAATTTTAGTGAAATGAAAATTTATAAGATTGTTACCAATTGAAATGTGATCCCTAGAATAATGAAAAGGATACTTTTTCCAACCTTGTATTTATGACTCTTGAAACGATGTGTGAGTCTTTTATATGTGGCTATGATCAAAACAAACTATTTTGATAATACTATATTTTACCACTTGAGGGTAGGTTATGGCATAAACAGTTCATTTATATTTTATAGCAAAGTCTTTAACAACATAAAATTCATCATTTTATGACTTTATTATTATGGCTGAAATAATTGTATCAGTTGACAGTAAATACATGATTATAGAAAATGTCTAGAGTGCACACTTTTTAAAAAAATTTACTTTATGCTTTTTGTTATCACTGAGATTCAACAATGTCTATAGTTTAGAGCAACAAAATCCAGTCATTTTTTAATTTCATAGGTCATTGAGTTTTACGACAACCTCAACATCAAGGAAAGCTTGTCTTTCTTATAAAGTATTCCATAGTCAGATGTATGAATATGCTACATTAGAAATTGTTTTGTTTTCTGCTGCAGTGTCCTTATTAGTAGAGAAATAAAATGATCCTCTTGGCCGTACATACACATGTCTATGAATTAAATGACACACACATTTCCTATTTCATACTTCTTATGTGTGAAATAGGTTTGTTTTGTTTGTGAAAACACATGATATTGCAAATATGTATGAAAATATCCATACACATTCTTTTCTTTGTAAATCTAAACAGCCTTTTGCTTTTCAATTTAACTTCTTTATAGTAGAAAATGATTCCAGGCCTCCTTAAAAATCACTTAGCCTATTTCTTCTTTGGTGATTCTTTTTTTCTTGTAAAACTATTGGTGCCTGAACCATCAGAAGTTAATTTATGAATAAATCTTTATTTTTCTCATGGTCTTCTGGAAAAACTATGGAGAAATCACAAAGATAAAAAACAGACATCAAAATGCAAAAGTTTCAACCCTCTGCTATCGGTATTTAACTATGTACCATTTTTCTAGTCAGTCATCTTTCTTGATTTAATTAGGAAAGCTGTAGAGGTATTTTGAATCTAAATATTTACTCTAAACTTATTCAACAATTTCCCTTATTCCTGGTTTTGTTTTCTTTAATTTAACCTACTCATGATCAACAGTTGTTGGAAAGTAATTACTAAAAACTTCCAGAAATAAATAACCTATATGTTTTAAATTTCATGATATTCTGAGTAGTATGATAAAAGTTCAGTTCATAGCACTCTGCCATGCTTGGAACACAAATAATTCCTTTGTCTGATGTAGCCTGCTTTGCACATTGCTCTTCCACTAGTCATTTGGTGACCACCTTAGTTATTGTACTGGCTTCATTATCAAAGCACTTGTGTTCAAATATTTATTTTACTTATTAGTGGTTCCAAAATACAACAGTAAGCGACATCATTATCCTCATGTTGCAGAGGAGTAAACTGATGAGCAGAAAGACTAAGTAATGATCCTATGGCTCTAAATCTTGTAATCCATGCAGCCTAGATAAGACTTGAGGCATATCAGTCCAGTGTCTTGCTCTTAACAGTTTACTAACAGTTAATAAAGTGCTTTGCTTTTGATTCACATTGCAGTTCCCTTAGGCAAATCTGTATCTCTTCTCTTGAATGTGAATGAGGACACTGAGGTCCAGGAATGTACAATGTGTCTGTGAACATTTAATGGAAGGATAAATGGAGACACCAGGTGTATACTGTCAATGACAGAGGGTCATTTATATTTAGAGAAAAATAACACATTTACTGGAGATGGTTTAGCTAAGCCATCCAGCTCTCTTAAGAATTAGTATAATGTAGTCCTTTCTTAATATCCTTTGTAGAGCTTACAAGTTCACTTTCAGAGATAATAAAGGCTATCCTTTCTGTTAATCTAAATAATAATTTCATTCAAGGTTAGGGTTAGGAGAGTAAGGGCTGATGTGGTTAAGCATGGAAATCTTATCTTGTCTTAGAATTTCTGGGATTCTTCCAACCAATTAGCTTTTTTTGCCATTTTTTCTTCTTTGGTGCAATATGAATAAGGAGGTAGTGGCACAGTTTTTAGATTCTTTCTGCTTATTTGTACATTTAAGGGTTAAATTTGCATTTTTTACTTCAGCACTACAATGCTGAATCATGATTCTTGATTGTGTTAGCTAGTGTTTTGTTTCACTTGCCTATTTTTTGACAACTGTAGTTACAGAATTGGGACATAACATTGTGAGCTAGAGTTCAATATATTCATTGTCAGGGCTGTATTTGTTTATAAATTTACCATTTAAATTTGAAATGCTGACAGCCACCACAACTTTTTTTAAGAATAACTCAAAATAAAAAAACAAATCAAAGGCATCACAACACAAATCATGATAAGTTATTTACTTTCCATATCAAAATTATTAGCATCTGCCTCACTAAAAACTTGCCATAAACTTCATGCTCTGCTACCTGAGAAGACAACTAGTGAAGCATAGCATGACAATTCCTTTTAGGCTGAAGCAAGCAAAAGTATCAATGAGCATTTTACACTAGTTCTTCCTGCATAGACTAATTTTCTTTTGTAGAGAGTACAATGGGATTTTATTGCACTTTTGAAAATGTGACAAAATATAATAAAGTGAATATCAATTTTTTTCTCTTACACTTACTACTAAACAAAATGGTAGTAGCATAGCTGAATTTTCACTATCTCAAAAACAGCATTTTTTGTGGCTGTGATTATTTCTTCTTTACGACTATAAGTAAGCCAAAAAAGCTTGCTAAAGACCCTAAAAAATCATTTTAGAAGAATCCATTAGGATGCTTATGATTAGTAACCAGTAATCAAAAATTCTAATATACAGAGGGCCAGAAAAAGAAGATTTAACTCATGAAAGCTGATGCATTAAAGGAAAATGTGGCTTTCTACTGGTTTTTTAAAATGTAGGCTATTTTCAGGTTTTGAACATTAAAGATTTCTCATGATTAATTTTTATATTTGAATCTTGTGGAGAAATCTTGGGCTTCTTTCTTCATGGAATAGGTACTTGATAGATTTAAAAAATATTTCAGTGAAAAAATGGACATCATTATTTCAGTGTTGCTAGAGAGATTTCACATAACCAAATGCCCCATATGCAGTGTAGATTTGTTTAGGCTAGATAATCATGGCATAGGGAGAAAATAGTAGGATTCTCTCAGAAATAGGGCAATGTATTAATGCTTTCAAACTGAAAATTTAGTGCAACTGTTTGTTGAGCTGAATGAGTTTATTGCATTAAATAATTTTAAAAATATTTCATCACATTAATGTAGCAACTGTTTAAATAGTTATAAGCCAATATATGTGTACCAACTAGATGATATTCTCATCATTTTGTACATAGTGAAAAGGATTTACTTTCCTCAAGAGAGAAGCCATAAAATATATGACATCAGAACAAATCAAAATGGGACTTCCATTTTCACCTCTCATGTAATAATATTTATATTGATTGACTTTCTATTTTATTAGTCAATACTAGTCTTGAAAATTATGGTTACATGTGTTCAGTGTAAATGTGACTCATAGATACTAGAGATAATTGAAGTTTAAATAATTAAACTCTATATGCAGCTGATCATACACTGGGGAAGTAAGTTAAAGTCCTTTTGGGTGGAGAGTTGGGAGTTCATATGCTTGTAGACAATTCCAAATTCACACTGGCCACAGCTATTCTGAACTTCATCTATGCCTAGTGGCTGTTGCAGAAATCTTATCTATAAAATGAAATGGGAGGTTGGCTTGTGCTGTTTCTCTGGTTTTCCTGTGGATTATTGTAATTTAAAATTATTGAAAAGGGCCAGGGATTTAGCTCAGTGGCATAAGTGCCTGCCTTGCAAGCGTGCAGTCATGAGTTTGATCCCCAGTACTGATAAAAAAATAAATAAAATTATTTAAAAGTTACTGAAATTTTTTTTAGTAAAAGCAAAATATATGCACATGGCTTAAAATGACAAATGGTAGCTGCTGCTACACAACGGTCACAGTAAAGAATGCCAAGGGAGCATTGTCCTGAAGCTGGATCTCTGGTTTCTCTTGACATTGACATCAGACAGATTGGAAAGAAAGCAGAAACAAACCAAAAGAGATTTTGCTTCACACAACATAAAGTGTTCTCTAGATGCAATACAGTAGTCTTTTGGAAGGTAGGGGAGAGGCAGAAGTCCAGCAAACAAACATTACTTAGCACAGAGTGGGAAGGATACAGGAGTTTTAAAATTTTTGACTCATTTTTTGCCTTTAATTTTCCTCCCTCTCTTTTTATCTTTTGTTCATCTTTCATTCCCTTTTCTGATATGGAAAGTCACAGTTCAGGTGCAGTGAGGTCTAAATCATCTAAAGCAAATCAGGCCAGAAATGGGCTGATAATGAAGAGCAAAAAAAGTGTGCTTGCTTTTTACCAGTGAATCATCAGTGCTACAATGCAGTCTAAAGATTATATTAGCATTATAGAAGCTCTCAGGAAGCAATCTCCTGTTTCTCTCAAAACTTTCACTCTAGTGTGATAGAACCTTGATTATTAATTGAGATTGGTGTAGCTGTAATTCAGCATGGTAAGATGTTCCCCCCTCATTTTTTTGGTTTGTTTACTTGTAAAGAAATTTTGCAAGTTATTCTATTCAACTTAGAGTTTCTGTCTCCTTATCTTTTACAATTGAAACTGCTTTCTTTGAATCATTGAGCAAATAATTATGGAATGTCTACTAGATGTCACACACTGCATTAGATACTAGGCAAAGAGTAAATAAAGCAGGCAAAATAAATACCTGTACATATCATGTATTACTTCTATGTTTACTTTGTTAATACTATACACAATATTTAAAAACACATTCATTGAGAGCCCAATGCATGACATGTAGCTTATGAATTACAAAGTACTCAACTAATTTAAAGAAATAAATAAACCTTTCTAATTTATTTGATTTGATCATAATTTGTTATTGAACAAAATAATTATATATATGTATATTATACAAAGACTAGTTACTATGGGTACAACTGACATACAATTTCAAAGGACTATGCCCTGTGTGGCATTACATAGTGGTGGCAGGATTAAGGATGTTTAATTTAAAGCCACTCCCTCTTTCCTTTTTGACAACTTCCTTTTTCCTGTCCCAGTGGCGCGAAAAAGGCTCCAATCAGCCCCCATGTGTCATCAAATGCCCACCCTAAGCGCCAACCCTGTAAATATATCCAACACCCTGCTTTCCAGTCAGAGAACGCCAGGCTTCTGTAGCAATGGAGTTCTCTCCACGTCTTTTGTAATAAAAGTTCTTTTGTAATAAAAGCTACTTTTATATTTTTCTCTCTTATTGCTCCAAAAACCTAACAGAATGGTGCTGTGTGACTCGGATAGCAGCGTGAGTGGCTCCTGACATCCTCCCAGTTTGAGCCCCCTGCTAATCCACAGACTGGACCGGATCTTGGATTAATTCCCTATTTCCAAAACATGAGAGCTGCACAACTTGTCACCACTTGCAAACAACACTGCCCTGATCTACCAATTTCTGTCGGGGTTTTCTGTTACTGTGGGCTGGGCCCACGCTAGATTACCCATTCCTTCCTGGGGCTAAGACAATAGCTCTCACATTCCTCAGATGGTCTGAGGCAGAGCTGTTCCTTTAGTCCTTAGGATCCCAACCCGTGCCTCTGGTGACAGCTGATGGTATCAGGTTGGAGCCTTTTTAAAATCACTCTTGTAAGATAGGTGATGATCTGTTTTGTTAAGTGTGATCCAAGACAATTTTCATGCCCTTGGGGATTTTCCTGAGGCAAAATTGTTATTTTCGGCTCACTTTTAATTGGACAAATGGGGAATATTATTTCCTGTCCCCCAAAAAAACACACCTCTGGGGTGCCTGGTTCATAATCTTGGTGCCCTTGGCCTAAAAAAAGATATTAAAAAGAAATTCATATGAGTACTGTTACACAGCAGACAAGTTAGCAGAAATTCCATATATATAGGCCTTTCTTTCCTTGCGGATGTGCTCTTCTCTCATTAAATCATTATGGCAGTTCATATATTTCTAATTCTACTATACCAGAAACTCTCCCCTCTTCTCCTGTAGACCCTTTAGAAGATGTGTCTCGTGTCTTTACTCCTCCTCCATATTCCAAAGAACAAATCCTGCAGCTTTTTCAGCCAGAGGTTTCCATACCCCCGCACCACCCTCTCCTCCTCCTTCCCTCACAGTGGCCTCTAATCCTTCCCTTAGTCTCTCTCTCCAGTCTCCAACTTCTCAATCCCTTCAGCGGAGCCGTTTGTTCAGTCAGATGGGTTTTTTTGCTTCCTACTTTAGCGTTGCTGTTCTCTCTGCTGGCTCATCATACGCGGTCATGTGCATTTTAGCCTCTCAGCAGGCCATGCTGTCCTCAAAAGCCCTCTTGCTGTAGCTCGCATAGAGGACAGCTGCCACCTTGCGGCCCTCCGCCATGTGGTAGTGTGCCACCATCTTGCGATGGGTCTCGGGGCTAATGTGTGCCACCTTGTGGCTCATCGTGTAATCAGCATCAACCATTTTGGTGCAGGTCACATGATGGCCAGTCACCATCTTACGCTCCCTCTCTGTGCTATTGGCAGCAGCTAAGCTGCTCTGGGCCGCACAGTGACCTGCCAGTGGCCTATGATTCCTCGTCATATGGTGACCAGCAGTCATTTTATAGCCAATCATTGATTAATTGGCCATGCACATCCACTGGATGGTTGGCCGCTTGGTGGTTATCTCCACAGTCTTCTCAGCCTTTGTCTCTGCTCCCAATTTGGGAATAGGCTGGCCCTGAGAGATTAATCGTGTCCCTTTCTCCCTCTATGAACTCAGATTAGCCATAAACTAGGTTCCTTTTCTGCTATTCTTATTTCAAGGGATCTCTATTAATTAATCTACAAAAAGTTTCATACTAGTCTTTTTTTATATAGCTCAAGTTGGCCAAATATATTTGAGTGTACTCTGATTTTATAATGTTTGTCAGTCTGTATATTTATTGTCTGTTTATACTATACAGAATGTCTGTCCACATTTGTCTATTTGCCTGCTCTGTAAACAGCTATTTCTTTTATTTGAGCTCAACAATTTTTTCCTCCTCCTCTTTTACATTTTCAGGTCATTTAATCAAGGTTCATTTGGGTTATACATTTAAAAAGCATGCTTCCACCTAGTTTGCCAGCTGGCTAAAATGTTAAAACTGGTTAAACAAAATCCCTTTAGGTGAGGAGACATTGGACAGGAATTCCATTGTTGAATAAGAAAGTGGCCACCTAGTGTTTAAACCAGTCTTTTTCATTAACTGGAGGCCCCAGTAATCTCCATAGCCTTATGAGAGACACCCCAACTAAAGTTCATATAACTGAGACAATTCAGTGTGGTTGATCTGATGGTATATTCTTGCTCTCAAATGTAAAATTAAGATTGCTTATGATGACAAGTGTTTTCTTTCAGATCCAGATGTCTGCCTTTTCCTTGTGCTCCAGCCAGGAGATTCAGATCAGACCAACATGAGGTCACCACTCAAATAAGAATTTTCAAATAAAAATTTATATAATATATATAATGTATATGTTATACTTAGAGATGCTTAAATAGTAAACAGCCCAAACAATGTCACAAATTTCTTCAGTGCTCAAATGTCAAAACGCCCATGGTTATGTTAAGCTTACTGCCTCTGCTGCACTGTACAGTTATCAATCTTCTAGATGTTCAATAACTGAAATTAAGAGATAATTATAAATTTCTTTTACATTCCTTTTGCTGAGATACACCAGATCTTTTCCAGAAAAAAGTTATAATGATACATGTTGGAACCATAATTAACTAAGATCTCCATCTCCTAAATAAAAAGGTAAAATTAATAAACAGGCCATCTTCAAAATCAGATGGCATTAGACATTCTAACAACACAGTACTTATTTAATTGTAAAACCTAAATGTATGTATGACAAATCAATGACATGTCAATTTCTAAAATTTCCTAGACCTTTTCCTAACCCTCCTTATGGGAAGCCGATACTAAAATTATACTCATAAATACCCTGTTGATTCTATTATTTGACTCCTGCCTACTTAATTATTTGCCCTTGTCTCCTTTAGACTTAAAGCTGTACACCTACCCAAGATAAAAACTAGATGTCTTGTGACTGTAAAAGAGACAGATACCTTCCTCTGTGGGCCAGATCCCAACAAAACACTAAACTTGGCCCTCAAATCCCACAGGGAGACCTTAATGTGGCTTTTCGTGTTATCAACAACTAAAAATTAGAGATAAAAATTAAAAGAAAAAAAATCATCTGATCTTTTAGCAGCGACACTTGGGGCTCCCAAGACAGGAAAGCCAAAACAAGGCAGAGCTGCCCAAGCCCCTCCCAGACCATGCTTCAAGTGCAGCAATAAGGACACTGGGCAAGAGAGTGCTCCCAACTGATTGCAATCTCAAGGGCCACTGGAAGAGCGAATGTCCTAGCTGCCAGAGAGCAGGTAAGCCATCCATTGACTCCTTACCCTCACAGGATATTTCATCACTGCCAGATTCATTGCTGACTAATCTACTCAGACTTGCTGCTGAAGATTGATGGGGCTTGGGGTCCACAGCTCCCCATTAAGGTATCCTTGTCAGAGCCCCAATTCCTACTGGAGGTCTCAGGTAAGACATTCTCTGTACTTGTGGACACAGAGGCTATATATAGTGTTCTTCCTGAGTTTTCAGGCCCTTGTATTAAGTCCTCAGTCTCTATAGCTGGCGTTGATGGCCAACCTACACAGCTTTTGCAGACAGGGCCTATTCCATGCAGGTACCAGACTCTTTTTTATCCATGGCTTCCTAGTAGTTCCAACATGTCCCACATCCCTTTTAGATAGAGATCTTCTTCCCTGGTTGATCCCATAGTTTGGGATACCTCCAATCCCACTCATGCTACCCATGCCATGCTTATTTTAATTTGACTTAGGGATCCTTCAGTTTTTCCTTGCATTATCTAATATCCATAGCTCCCAAACATTTACAGGGGCTTAAACCTATAATTAAGTGCCTTTTAGATAATAGTTTTCTTAAACTTTCTCATTCACCCTATGATACTACTGTTCTCCTGGTACTCGAGCCTGATGGGTCTTATCATCTAGTGCAGGACTGTAAGGTAATCAGTAATGCCATTACCCCAATCCACCCAGTGGTGCTAAACGCTTATACCAGGCTCTCTCATATCCCTTCCTCCACCACTCACTTTACAGTTGTAAATCTTAAAAATGCCTTTTTCACCATCTCCCCTACACCCTAATTGTCAGCATTACTTTGTGTGACTTACACTCTGAGGTCTCAACAACTTACACCTGTTATCACTATTGTAAAATGTCTCCTCAGAGATACATACCAACTCCTTCCTTTCCTATTCATCAATTTCATGGACACATCCCTGGTCAGGATTGGCAGGTAGATTTTACACACATGCCCTGCCACAAAACTCCCAAATATCTTCTCACCTTTGCTTGTACTTTTTCAGGATGGATAAAAGCCTTTTCCACAAACAGGTTGACTGTAAACGCAGTTACTAAAGTCCTGTTACAGAAAATCATCCCAAAGACTATAACCATGGCAGAGCAGCCCCTACCTGGTCTTCTTGGCAACCCCAACAGTGGTCAAAGTTTCTGGACTTTCCTCCTGGTTTTACATCACTCAAGCTAAGCGGTGCCCTCCCAATCCTGAATCTAACCCTCCTGAGTAGTCATCTCATCTTCTGTCACTTAGCCATCTCTGTCTCACCAAATCCTCACAGCCACAACACTCAGGCTAAGTCATATTCTGTTATCCAATTTGGTTTCTAATTCCTTACATTCTATTAATTATCTTTTTTATAGCAGGACTCCTGACAATCTTTTATAAAGACTCCCACATCATGTGTAAAATTGACTTCATGCTATTCGATATGACAACTGTCTTAGTTCTCTCTATTCTCAGCTGTTTAGTCAAATGTAAGATCTCTGAGGGTCTAGGCTCTTATCTCCCTTATAGTGACACAGCCAAGGCCCTCCCCACCCCTCTTATTCTTTCCAATTCAACTCCCGGAACAGAGACAAGCCCTGCTTACCTACACTTTTAACTTTTATTCTTTCAGATGGAGAAATAATCACCACTCATAAATTCACTCCTCCTAACCCCACACTTATTTTTCAGAAATCTACCTCACCATGGTCCTGATGAAATGACACTCCTCCTGAGATTCTACCTCACTATAGCCCTGATAAAATGGCACATAAAATCAAAGGCATCTTTCTTTTTATCTCCCCTAGATCCTTAAATATGATACTGGCCTTACTCCTCATAGCACCTTGTCTTTTTGTTTTTCCAGTCTAAGTTGCGGGCATTTACCAATGATGAAGTTGTCCTGGCCAAAACACTGGGTACCAGCATCTATGTGGGCATCAGCCATCATCCCATCAACCTTCCTAATCCCTGGTATGGCGCCCCCTATCAGCAGGAAGTAGTAAGAGAGAGACTTCACCCTTTTCCTAACAACAAAAAGATGGGAATGAAAGGAGTATGCCCTGCATTGCATTATGTAGTGGAGGCGGGATTAAGGATGTTTACTTTAAAGCCACTCCCTCTTTCCTGTATAACAACTTCCTTTTTCCTGTCCCAGTGGCGTGAAAAAAGCTCCAATGAGCCCCTTGTGCATTATCAAGTGCCCGCCCTAAGGGCCACCCCTGTCAGAGCTTATAAATATATCCCACACCCTGCTTTCCGGCCAGAGAATGCCAGGCTTCTGTAGCCATAGATTTCTCTCCACGTCCTCATAATAAAAGCTACTTTTATGTTATATTTTTCTCTCTTATTGTGCCAAAAACCTAACACAATTTAAAAGACATATTATGTTTACACAAAAGCATAGTAAAAATTAGTGTTATCTTTCTAGTTCTGGACAGAATTTCATCTCCTCAGTAATTTACAGAGGGACAAAAATATGGACTCAGAGCCATTGCCACTGAATAGTGCAATTGATATGTTTTTGCATTTAAGGGGAAGGAAGCAAGGAAATGAAGAAGGGGGTGGAAATATGGACATGTTGGCTTTACGAAGGAAAGAAAGTAGTAGTGAAAAGGCTTTAAATTCTATATTATCTCAGTCACATTATGGTTCCTGACCACACTTCTGTTGAATCGATAATCTGTCATGTGTATATTTCTATATAATGTGCCTAACATTTGGGGAGTGACTACAGAGAAAAGGGATTACTTTAAATTTTTTTGATGCTAAATCGGGTAGACCTCATTTGCTTTGAATATGTAGTTCTGGAGTGGATATTGAAATACTGACAGAGAAGTATAAGATTGAAATTATATAGGATTTTTTTCTCAAGAGTTAATAAGATAATTAGGAGCCAGGGGTCCCATAAGGATCTTCTTCAGCTTACTTATTCTAGCAGGAAAAAAAAGACTCTCCCTAATGAAACAGGGTTTGGAGAAGCAGCATGCTGTGAGCTTTTCTCATTGTGGCTGAGCACATTTTCTTATGTACACACAAATGCACAAAACAAACCCAAGCATAGACCACTAGTACTGTCTTGTTCATTTTTTCTGTCTCCATGGTGGATAGCTGTGTATCCTACCATCTAAGCATTCATTCTTCCTTCTGTATCTGAATCTGACTTACAATTGGGGAGCTCTTCCCAGTTCAGCAATGCTGAATTAAATCTTTCTTGTCTTTCTACAGCCCTTGCTGTAGGGAAATGATTCAGGCTGGGCCCATTTATGCATTCCATCTCCACTAGAACCAGTGATTTAAGGAATAAACTCATGCCTCAAGCATAGCCAAGATATTAAACCCTGGGATTTTCTCTGCAACTCAAAATAAAGACATTTTTCCTAAAAGAAAAGATGGTTAAAAAAAAAAAACAGCTAGGGAATCTGAGCTTATGGAAAGTACATGGGAATCAGGTTCTCCATGGAGAAGTAAAGCAGAGAAGGGATCATATTTGAATCTTGATACTGTTGGAGGTCCATTGTGTCTATTGTTAGATAACTCTGGGTCTTTTAGTCTTATGAGCCAATTAATTCCTCTTTTCCCTACTTAAACTGCAATGAGTCATATCTCATTTTCTTACAAAAGAAAATTGTAATTTAGTCATATAGAAGGTTTATTAAGTTTCTTTAGGTGACTTTTCTCCATTTTCCAACTTTTTGCTGAAAAACATTGTATTTTTCCAATGAGATTCTTACTTGCATCCAATGAAGCTTTCCCAAAATGATTTATCCTTTGGGAAAACAAAGACTTTGACTATGTAAAAATACTTATTTATTTTTTTAGCTAGCTTAAGACTAATTTACCTTTCTTCTTAGGTTTTATGGTGTATAGAGGAGAAAAAGTGTTTTGGGAAGATACTTGAGGTGCATCTATAGATGCTCATTTAAAGTAGGTTTTGGGGATATTTGAGGTGAATCTATACATGATGTGGTGGTTAATGGATTAAATGTCAACTTGAGTGGGAACATACATCTGTACTGAATCCGCTTGGTTTAGGGTGTGAAAGAGTTACTTTAAGGAGGATTGTTGTTGGAATGTTGTGAAAAGGAGAAAGGAGGTCAGTTGATTTTCCTGGGAAGAGCTTTCTTGTGGATGAGTCTTCTCAGAGCAGATTCAGTTGTTCTCTTTGGAGGAAATTCAATCTTTGGGCACTGTCTCTGGACTCTGCATATATTCTTCAGCCTCCATGACTACACTTTGGCCCTGCCAGCACAGATTACTTAGCTTCTAGCCTCAAACTTTTCAACTCTAGGCACAGATGTGTAGGTCTTCCCTAGAGAATCCTTTGGCCTCCTGATGCGAACTCTCACAGCATCTTGCCTGGGGCTCCAGGACTTTGGCTGGATTTCGCTGATTACTAGCTCTGAGACAAATCTTTTGCAGTCTTCTACACTTGAGTCTGTGGGCAGCCATTGTAGGCCAGTCTTATAAATTTCTGTGTCCTGTATTAAATGTGAATTAGAATATTTGCAGTCTTTTGAACAGCCTTGCCCCTGCCCTACAAGCACAAATACACATGCTTATATCTTAAAGTAGTTATGGGTGGAGTGGTATTTGAGGTATATTTCTACATGCTTAACATATCTTACAGCAGTTTTACTTATTTTCTTCATTTCTTCAAATTCAGTATACTGAAAATAAGGCATTACTTTTCTTTCAAAGTATTTCTTCAGTTTCCTCCATTTTGGGGGTTGGGGGTGGGTACTGGGGATCAAGCTCATAGCCTCACATTTGCCAGCCAGGCACTTGTGCCACTGAGCTATTTCCCCAGCATGTTTTCTCCATTTTTGTTTGTGGCACCAACAAATGGAAGACTCAGGTCTGATAGACTGCTCTCATCACTCTCTGTTGGCTTAGATTGTTAAAACCAAGTACTGTATACTGGGTGGTTTCAACATCAAACATTTATTTCTTATAGTTCTGGTGACTGAAAAGCCCAAGATCAAAGGACCTGCAGATTCAGTTCCTAGCAAGGCTCCTCTCCCTGGCCGGCTGACAGTGTCTGTTTATGATGACAGAGTGGGTTCTTGCCTCTTTTCTTTTTCTCATAAAGATACTAATCCCACCCTGTGGATCCCATTCTCATAACTTCAAGTAAACCTGATTACAACCGAAAGGCCCTGCCTCCCCAAAATATCACTTTGTGATTAGGCTTCAATATTTGAATTCTGGAGGTACACAAACCTTCAATCAATGAATCTTCCCTGCACACCTCAAATGGCAACCTTAGTCCTCCTGTTTTATCTCCTAAATGCTGCACAAACTCATCTGATCTGTCCATCTTTGTGAGCACTTTTCAAACTCAAACCTTCATCATCTATCATCTGAATAGTCATGATAAAGTCCAGTTCGGTGCAATGCAGTTTTTAAATTATTTGAATAATGCATTTCACTTGTTTTGTATTAATTTTCTAATTTTAAAATTTGTATAAACAAAATGTTTAAGGGATATCAATACCTAATGTGTATCAGAATGACATAGGAACATTTACTGGAATGAAATGTTAACTCAGAAGCATATGCCAATAAGACTCTTTTATTTGTTAGCAATGTGATTTTGGTAATGGTATTTTATTTTCTATGATCCATATATTTTGTAATTTTTATTAAATGGTAAGACTAAAGAATAAGACATTGGCTAACTGAGGTATAATTTAGCAATTGCACAACAAAGGAATAGATGGAAGTACAAAACCAGTCATTTTTATGAGCCAATTACTTGAGTTTAAATTATATTGTGAAGCTGTTTGCAACTAGACTTACATAAAACTGTTAATGTTTATTTCATACATTTCTTTACTTATTTTGCAAAGAAATTGAAATAATCAAGAGATAATAAAATTTCACTATTTAGCAAATATTTATGAAGCATCTTACTGAGGGAAAAAGTATGATTTATGGGTTGTAAATGGTATGTGAAATTTGTAAGATTGGGAAAAAATAAAGCTATATAAACAATATTAGAAATAAACATTTTGGTGGATAATAAAAATGGCATTTGTATAACATTTCATAAAAGACTGCTAAATAGTTAAATTAGAGGATGTGGTATACAATGAGTATTTGAAGAATGCAAAAGATACTGAAAGACAAAGACAGTGGAGAGGGTTCTCTAAGCAGGAGTGATTTACCATAAAATAATATCTTTTCAAAATTTTAATTTTTTAATCTCAGGCTTTAATAAAATTATACTTCAACAAATACCAAAATGCTTATGTTTCATGTCACACCCAGCAATGGTGGCATCAAAGGGTAACTTGTGGGGATTTTGATCCTCAGAGTCTCTATCCCTTCCTCAAGCCCATCCTGTTCAAATATCACATAATTCAAAAACTCACAGGTTTGGCATACAAATATGACTTTCAGATGACTGTCCCAGTCTATACTTTGACCTTATTCCTAGAGCTTTCTATATTGAAGTTTAGAAGCTGTTACTTAGCAGAAGGTACCTTCTAACAATGAAACTCATAGGATGTAAATAATATTAGCCATCTATTATAACTATCAATCCAAAGAATTTGGAAACACCAAAACCCATTCAGAATTAGAGCACAAAGAAAGCATCTATGAGCCATGGACCATTTTAGATACATCCTGAAAGGGGCAGACCAAACCTTTTTAGAATTTCAGGTGAGCCCAGAACTTACCTGTTAGTATAGTTCCTGATTTAGCATATCAAATACTATTAAAGTGATTTGGCATTTAATTTAGTTTGAGAAAAGGAAGTAACTCAAAAACAGAGACTTTTATATTTCTTCATACTTTAGGTGGTACCTTCTTGATTAATATATAACACTTTATTTATAAATGCCTTTTAAGTACATTTCACAAGTGGGTGAAATCATAATACTTAAATTTTCTTTGTTCATATCATTATCTCATGTATGAGAGCCTACTATGCTAAGTGGCCTTCATGTTTTGTTTAATTTTTAATCACTTAGTGGGGTAGGTACTTTTTTTAATCCCTAGAGCTCAAGATCAACAATCACAATGGTAGAATTGGAATTCCAACTCCAGAACTCTAGTTTGGAAAATCTCTGCTTCTCCACATATGGCTAGGATCTGAACAGTTCCAGAGTTGGGAAAATCAGCTGCAGGGAAACAGCTGCTATGAGAGGCTACATGGGCTCCTTCAGGGCTGATATATAGCTGATGATCATTTCCTGTCATTTGGGGAGAAAGAAAAAAAAATAACAGATCTGTTCTACAAGACAATCCTTCTAAATCTATTTTCTGAAAACTTTTCTTTTCTTCAGATTAAGCATTTTCCATTGCTGTGATGTCATTTTAGACATCAGATTCCCTAACTGTACAGTGTTATTACAGATTTTTAAAAGAATTGATATTTATTTGTTTAGGAAAACAATTTTGCTTATGAGTTTTATCAAATGTAAGTCTATCAGTCTAGAATTTCAGTTTCATTGCCTTTTTCTGTGCCTGAGGTTACCACATTTATAAATTTAATTTCTTTGAAATGGAAACAATAAGCCTGAGCTTAATGAGTATTTGTCAAAAATAAAATTGGATATATTTAAAAATACATGAATTCCCTATTTTAATACTATTCCATAAATTTGGCAAATCCTATGTCAGCTGACTTAGTTTGTTTTTCTGGCCATTTGATTTCTTAATTTATTCATTATAATTTTCCATTTTTGAGTATAGTATTTTTTTAAAGGTTATTTCTATTTCTTTCAAAAAATGAACCAGCTGGATAGGTACTTTTTTTAAACATAAGGTACTTTTTTTAAACATTACACATCTGTAATCCCAGCATTAAGGAGATGAGGCAGGGGGATAGTTGTGAGTTCAAAACCAGCCTGTGCTACAAAGTGAGTTCAAGACCAGCCTCACTTGCATAGCGAGACCCTGTCTCAAAAAGCCAAATAAATAAATAAATAAGTAAGACTAAACTGCTTGCTCACAGTAGAACAGAGTCAGTATTTCTGTTATATAGCAGAAGCTTAATTACTAAAATTACTAAAAACATGAATCATTATATAAGTTAAGTGGTCAAGACTAAAGGAAAAGAAATAAGATGAATCTTGAGAGAGAGTTGCCAAGTATGGCAAAAACAATAAACAAAAATATGCTCATTTTCTCAAAAAAAATTACTTAATTGGAATTCAAAAATCATTAATTTGTCACAGTTGTATTAAGAATTCAAGTGTTTATGTTCCAATATCTAATTACATGCTTATAGGAATGGCATATTTTATAAAAATGCCTTTATTATTGTTTCATACCTTTGGTCTTTATGTTTAACCTAAGAGAGGTTAGTAAGAGGCATTTGTACTTTGTAGTGATTGAAATGAATAGAGCATTTATGCATGCACACCTAAGACAAACAGAAGGCAAATTTGTCTGGCCTATTGTATGCTCTACTGATATAACACTACTTTCAATAGAAGTATACACTGTAGTATAAATCTTATATGACCTACTGGCTTAGTAGCATTTGACAGTCCTAGCTATTTCTCTGAAAGATTCTCCATGACACTGAATTAAGAAAGATGGTATTTCTTAGATATATCATTTTTTACTGTCTCATGCCTTATTTCTAATGGAATTAAAGATAACTCATGTAATTTGAAACTGACAAAACATGTTAAGATCTGAAGAACAAACTCTCTAAGATAAGTTTTCCTAACAATGTAAAGGAAGTTAGGAGATCCAGTGTTAACTTTAAATCTCTGTCAGTATTACTCAGCAGATATTTTTCAGATCACTCTTATTCATTAAAATACAGGAAAGAATAACATTTGAAATGATTGCAGCTTTCAGCCCCCCTTACATATCTGAGCCTAGAGTGGCTTTGATTATGTATCCCTGGAAACAGATTGCTGCAAAGAAAATAAACTTAAGAACAATTAGTGATGATCTACTATACTTTTCCATGTGATTATACAGTGTTTTTTGACATACCAATTCCTATGAATATACTTAGTCTCAGAAGAACTAAATGATCTTATATTAAAACATTTTCACATATGAATCTTTATTCTTTACAGTTTTCTTAAGGAAGTATCTTCAAATTTGTGGGAATTCTGTTTGAAATTCATTACGTGTGATGGCAATGATAAAGTTTTTACTCAAAGATATTCTGGTGTTAAAGTAATTTCTCTTAAACTTTTGTCATAAAGGAGGAGCAATAATTAACCTACCAGCCTACTACTTGATGGTGAAACCATAAGTTTGGACAAGCTTGTTAATAATTCAAACATGTGAAGCGGCTGTAGCCTGGCAAACTGAAGCCACCCTAGGGCGAGAACCATCAGTGTCTCCTGAGATCTGCACCATGTTGGAACTTAGGGCACTGGGAAACCAAGCAACCAGCTCGCCACCCTGGTAAGCCACTGTGGCCTGGCAAGCTGCAGCCACCTCAGGGCAAGAATCATCAGCATCTCCTGAGATTCTCACCATGTTGGAATTTAGGGTGATGGGAAACCAAACAACTAGCTTGCTGCCCTGGTAAGCAGCTATGAGCCTTCGGGCACTCAGGATGAGAATCAAATATCTCATCCTACACACACACACACACACACACACACACACACACACTAACAAGTGGGAGCCAGATAGCTGAGCATCTCTTGTGAGGTTGACTATATGCAATATAGCAAATAAGGGGGATTTCCTTCTACCATTTCTTAGAAGGCAAATATTTTTACCACTGTTTTGCTTTGTTCTGATTAATGGTATTGTTCTATTCAATATTCTGTTTTGATAAGTTCTATAGTGTTCTGTATTTCCTTTGATTTTGCTATACCTGATTGAAAGAACAACTATTGTGAAGATAACGAGATATACTATGGTACCTATTACTGTTATTCCAGTAACCTGCTGTGAAATTCTGTACCAATTTCACTACACCAATTTCAATTGGCTTTGTTCCATCTTGTTCTGTTACATTTTACTATCTTCAAAATAATTTAAAAAAATTTAAAAAATAATTCAAACATATTTTTTCATGTATTGTAACTGTAAGTTTTATGCAAATGTTAAAATATATATAGTTTTATGCAAATGTTAAAACATATTCTCTCTAGATATTTGCAATGTTAATGTAAAATTAATATTTTGTATTTCTCATAACAGACTACTTTTGAATATTATATCAAATAAATCTATTTTACTTTGACCATTTTTTTACTTTAGTCTTGATAGAATAATTTTCACAGCCTTCAGGAAATTATGTCAACTAGAGTAGGGCAAAAAAAAGGACATGTCTAATATTTTTCTTTTGAGGGAAGGAATCCATGTGGTTAATTTTCCTAACTGGACCATAACTTTTATGAAATTCTGTAGCTTTTATTCTCAACATTACAATTTTAGATAATAATTATGATGAGGAAGAAATGCATAACCAAAAAATGAGAAAATTATTTAGCAAAATTAATATTCTAATTAATTATGAAAAATCTAACATTCTGGCTGAGGCTTGTTCATGAAAACAGTCAAAATAGCAATTTCCTCATTTACAAGATAGAAGTTCATAATATATCCACAGGGTTTCATAAATATTAACTGATACGTGAGTGATACATGGAATCACAGTACAAGTTTTAAATCTCTCTTCATTTCCCTATATTAGTCACCTTGTTTATGTAAGTAAAGTTTTTATTCTAGCTCAACTGTTATAGTGACTTAAAATTTAAAGTATTTTGAATGCTCAGTTCTTGTATGTAAATCCTAAGTTTCAGGAAAATCAGGTTTTCATTTTCTTGGAACAATAGTAATTGTTAAAGCATACTGTTCTCAATATTTACCAATAAAGTGAGGCTGAAAAATAGCTTAAACAATATAATAAATATTTGACTTTAGATGTGGCTTGTGTCTGTGATAGAGCCCTAAGGGCAAAGGCAGGGTACTAATATTCAGGAAGGTAAGTCTTTTGTCTAATGTCATAAAGAACACTGTGACTTTAACTAGAAAAAAATTTGCTCTCCATATTTATCTCAGCTGATATTCATCTTTGATTTCACAATACTAAACTGTGCAAATTATTTGTTTGTTTCTTTGCTGAAACCATTTAAAAAAGTTGTTCACTTAAAAGATAAAATATATTGACATCAACCAGCCACAAGAGGGAAGTCTTGGCTATTTTAGAAACAGCAGATATATAGGGAGGGGTACATTTCTGCAAAGAAAAATCAGAAGACCAACAAAAAAAAGAGGAAAAAATAGGATTTTGGGGGTATAGTTTGATGCTACACCTACTAAATTATTTGTAGGTCTAACAGATTATTAATTTTTCTTTTTTTACAAATGTGGAATGGTAATTCTGTCACGTGATATATTTCAAAACACATCATGTATTTTCTGTGAAATTCAATATGAAATGATTTTTAAAATACAAATGCACATACACTATTACTCATACATTCATATTTTATGAACACAGTACAAATCATAAATGTAATTATTACCTCATTCTCTGATACCACAGTTTGGGATTCATTAATTATCTTTGTTATTTATTAGTTAAATCTTAGGACTGAATTCTGACTATAATTTATCATGCTTGAGAATCATATAATTATGGAACCTTGAATTTAAAATATGCATTAGTCAAGAAATAAAAAGGATAGTAACATAAGATATTAATCTACTTGGAATTCAAAGTTAAAAGAGTCTTAAAATGGATATTGGGTTTGGAATGACATATATTAATTAGATATTTGGCTAAATATTTTGATTTGGATTGACTTTTAAACTATTTCAGTTTGGATTATAGTTTAAAATTTAATTGTTCACCAATTTAATTGGCTTCACATGCTATAATTATGCAATGCAGTTAATATAATATCTAATGAATGGAATCTTCTACCAGTTTGTTTCACAGAATGAAAAAGAGAACTCTTTAATTCTAAGTTTGTTCTAAGTTTGCTTTTTGAGAATTTTACTGATGACATCTACAATAAACATTAAATATTGTTTAAGATATCTAGTATATCATAAAATGAATGCAATTTTGTGCTTAACGTTCTCATTGAAAAAAGGTGGTGAATTGCTGTGGAAATGATTTTATTGATATAGATAAAAATAATTTTATAAAGGCATTTGGTGGGTATATAACATTTAAATGTTCTACTTCATTCCATATTGATAATTTCTCTACATATTTTAGTCTATGTTCTTTAAAGTTATAGATCTTTTGAGTATATAATAAATTTATCAAAAATTCTTCAACTACTTAAGGAGAATTTGTTTTAAATCTAATTTCTAATAATTTGTTCCATTTTATTAGTGACCTGCTAACACATAGAAATAAGTGGTATATCTTTAGTGAGATTTACCCTCTCATTTAAGTTAAATTTTATGCTTTAAGTTGAAAGTCATAAGATTATTTAAATATTGGGTAAAAACACACCTTTTGTAGCATAATTGTGTGTAACATATGGGACATATTACACTAATTCCCTATGTTGAGATTCTGTTCTGACTAAAACCTTATTTGATATTGGCATTGTTTTGCTCTTATTTTTTCTTTTCTTTTCTTTTTTTTTTTGTCATGTGAAGATTTTAACAAACTGAGAAGTGTATATTTTATTCACATGAAACTTAACAATTCTCAGTTTTAATGGAATCTGTCATTACTGGCATCTTTCTTTCTTTCTTTCTTTCTTTCTTTCTTTCTTTCTTTCTTTCTTTCTTTCTTCTTTCTTTCCTTTTTCTCTTAAGCATCCAATTAGCAATCACTCATGTTCTGGAGGATCTTAATGGCAGGATAGTCAGACTTTCCTGTTTTCCTTCTCTTTGGATGGATCACTTGCGAGTAGGCCCACTGTGATTAGGCATTTATTTTATAGCACAAAATTTATACAGGAATCATTCTTAACATGTCTTTGATGTTGGTTTTCATCATCAATCAAGAATACAGAAGTAAAAGAAGAACATTTTGAGAGAATATAGAATGTTTAATCACATTTATAATGGGCCTGAGAAACATGCTTTTATGAAACATGTGTTTTGTTTTCAGTAGTGTATGAAGTGACATACAAGTTCACACTGTTACCTTTAATTTTATTTTAGGGTTTAAAAATCAGAATTAAACATCTCTAATGATAAAGCAGAATGTAGTATTAATAGGCGATAGATTGAGTCATACTACTACTCTGAATGCTTAGATGGGCAGAATTTTAACTCTTAAACTATGGTTAGAAAACAGAACAGAACAGAACAAAACAAAACAACCCATAAAATACTAGTGAACAGAATTAAGGTAGGTACTAGGCATCATGGCACATGCCTGTAATACCATACAGGTAGACAGGTTCCAAGGGTTAGAGGCCAGCATGGGCTACACAGTGAGTTCAAGGCTAGCCTGAACTAACTACATAGAAAGACATTGCCTCAAAAAATGAAAACAAACACACAAAGAATTAAGGTAGTTACATATTTAAATCAATATTTGATTTACTAAGGGCCAGTACAACTTTTATTCTTTATTCTATGATTATATTTCATGAATGTGCATTTGTCGAAGCTATCTCGCTATTATTATAAGAAAAATGTGTCTCATCAAACAAACCAAAGCTTCTTTCTTTAGTCTTCTGTGATATATATTTTAATATTTTATACCAGTATGTTAATTAATTTGATTGTAAGGTGAATGAATTGTTATTTTTGTTATTATTTTACTCATATTTCTTTAGGGAAGGTAAATGATTAAGCTTTAGTTTCAGCTAACTGTGTATCATATAACAATTATTTTTTTTTCTTTTAAAAATTAACCCAGCTTTATTTCCTTCCAAATAAAGGTACTCTCTGATCTTTCTCTCAATATTTCTAATATCTTCAGTAAAGAGGTTAATAATTTATGAATATATTTTTGTGAGCAATTAAACTGCTGCTTCACATTCACATATCAACATTTTAAAGCTAAATATTGTTAAAAATTTCAAATCATAGCTTTTTTTCCTATTTTTCCAAGCACTACATATAATCAATAAACCAAGTAATAGCAATAATATTATAATAATCTTTATATATTGGAAAATGAGTTTTTAGTGGAGAAATAAACATGAAATTGCAAGAAGTAGCTATTATGAATTTATTCTATAACTTTATAGATCTGAATGGTTTAGCGTTAGTTTACCAAATTCAGGGCATTTAACCATTTGCAGAGTTTATTGTCTTAATAGGAATTGTAAAAGGGTGTTTCTAGGCAACCCTATGAAGAAAGAGAAATTTGCTGAGTTGGGATTAGTTTACTAATGTTTCTTTATGTTTTAAAGGGATACATATTATTGTCATATGGTTATATTTCAATACAAAATATGTTAGCCAAAAGAAAAATAAATTTTCCTGTAATTTGTTTTCAAACTCAGTCTTGAAACCCTTTTTCTGACTTGGTACTGTACTCACAAATTATTGTTTTGGAGGCAGTGCTTTGACTGAAAGACATCTTCTCATTCTTTTTTGATCTCTGGTAATTATCATTTGACTATATGATTTTAGGTCAACCAATCAGATGTGCTTGTCAACAATTTAACTAGCTAATTTCTCTTATTTGAAACAAGCAATGCTTACTGACTTTTGGATTAATATAATTTATTATTATCTAAGTCAGACTTCAAGTGAATGGCAGTACAATAAATAATCATACTATGACATAAACCAAGACTGTCCTAGGAAACCTGGATACATGGTCAGTCTAATTAAATGGTTACCTTATTAGCTATTAAATTAACTGATGGTGGTTTAAAATACTTGTCTTCTGGCAGAATTCAGGAATAACTTTGTGACACTTGATTTCAAAACATTTGATATTTGATGAAATTTATCTATAATAGAAATAAGACCATTATTAGTGCTGATATTTTAGAGCCATGACCTTTTATGAACTCCTTCGAATAGCATGTAGGAGACGCATATTCCAATGACTCACAAAACTCTTTCAAGGGCCAGGAAATTCCAAAGGTTGTCTTTTTTTTTTCTCCAGAAATAATGAGTTTTTGCTAAGCCCACTTGCCCTTCTAGTCATCACATTTCCAGGGTGACAAAACAGTGTTTCTTGAGGATTCCTTCTTTATCCTGCTGCAAAACTGATCATCTGGTGAACAGGTAATTACAGGCTGAACTAGGAACCCTGTCAGGATGTGAAAGTCTAGCAACCACGCAGAGTTCGCATTGTAACTAATGAACACTCCCTTGCCTAATATAAGCCAACCTAATTACCCATAAAGCTTCAGGTAATTTTCACTTGATCCCAAATTTGCACATTTAGCTGCTTCTTTACACAATACTGAATGATAACTCTAAAAGAGAGTAGTGAACATAAGAGAAAAAGGTTGTTCCCTCTGTGCCGTGTCATTATGCTGCATGGTATTTGACTCAGAGAAAGTCAGTTGTTTCACTATGTTACATTCACTTACCCTAATAATTGGTTTTGGAAAAGAGCCAGTCCAAGAAAATATACTTTGGAATTTTTTTTTTTCCTTTTTATCTTTTGCTTTTGTTCATCAGTTCCCTGGTACAAATTGTGTCAGTACTGTAATGGGAGGGAAAAAAGGTAGAGAGGGCACCCGATAAAGGGAATGAAACGACTGAATGTGTTTCATTGGGCTGTGAGTTTTGGGATAGCATCTTACTGACTTCTGCATTTCCAGTACCTAATGCCAGGTCTGTATCATGGAACAGAGCTCAAAAAATATTTTATTGTTTTGCCTTCTCATGTTTCGAGATTTTTCCAGGCTGAAACAAAGGGTAACACTTAGGGCATTCTGGGGAGACTATTTTGACTCTATCATTTAATTATAAATTAATTTTAATTTATAATTTAATTTTTAAAAATTTATCATTAAAATAGGCTATAGAAATTATAATAAATATTAATTTTCTAATAGAAAATTTAGATACTATGGAGAATATGATTCTAAATATAGTACCACTAAGTAGTAACAGGCAATTTTTAACAGTAGAGAAGTTTGTATATTACATTCCATAGCATCCAATGTAGGTGAAATTTCCATACGTCCTCAGTGACTCTAAGCACCATGGGAAAAAAAATCTCTTAAGTTCCGATCAACATGGAAAAACAAAAGATGTACTGATACAATTTGTACAGGGAACTGATGAACACCATACTCATGGGACACAGGGATTCTAACCAGTCAAATGCTATTGATCAATACCACTAGTCTACAAAGGTGATGGAATACAAACAAGAATAAAAAAAAAATTTAGACTGAAGTCACTGAGATAACACAAATATCCTTTCATGTATGAGTTTTGATGAAACTAAACAAATCATTCCTATGTCCTGGGAAAAACATGAGATGAGCATGTGCAGTGAGGCCACTGCTGAGGTTCTGTGGCCTTTGTTAAAACATAGATACCTGCAAGGTTAAGCAAACTATTTTAATTATTATAAATGTTGATGATGTATGTGGGACTAGTACCTAAAAGGTGGCCAACAAAACCTCTGTGAAGATGTCCTTTCTTATATCTACAATTTGTACAAATTTTAATAAATCCCATGTACCCTCCCATATTCTCTGTGAATATATGGGAAAATGAAGAAAAATATTGATCACTATATAAGAGTTAGATGTATTTATGCCAGTTTCAGGCTGGAAAGGTGATTGTATAATTTGATCCAACCTTTGACTACTTAGAACAAAGGATACTAAATCACCTACAATGTTTCTGAAACTCTGTTGCTTAAAGCACTGTATTCTACCTTGCCAGTAACTCATGTGATCTAACCTTTTGAAATGACAATAAAATTGACAGTTTTGATATTGATACTGGAAAGTAAGTCACACTCAGCTTCCAAAGTGAGTCATGGTGGAACATTTTATTTCATTCTGTATTATAACCTGATAGACTCTGATGCACAAAATGAAGTTCTGTATGATAAAAGGGTGTTGTTCACTGCGATGAAGTCTCAGAAAAAGTTATTTGCTGTGGAGATGGCGGTAGAAATAAAAACTCACCGCAGAAGTTGCTAGCTCTAATAGACATCATCCTGAAATACTTGTGCTAAACCTACACTCATGTCATTAATTCCCTTCTTCCCAGCTCCAGAAAGTTTGCTAGACCAAAGCAGAAGACTGATTCCCCTTATGACAGAAAGATGGTCTCAAAGTCTTTAAATGTGGTCATGTTATCATAATGTGCCACACAATCCCTTGCACACATCTCCAACCAGGCTTGCTAAGTAACTTTTGATATATGACATAACATTGTATCTTAGAGGTTTATTTGTTTGTTTTTTTTGACATTTGACAAGAGATTATTAGTGCTTCCCCAGAAAATCCCAAAAACTGACTTAAGAAAACCAAGGCATGAAAATTGCTTCAGAAGAAACTTTTTTATGTAACACTGCATTTTATATTTGTGGAAAACTTCAATTGTTCATTCTTAAAAATCAGATTATTGCAAGTAGGAAACAAACAAAATTCCAGTAGTGAGTTTTGAGACCATTAAGACAAATTTAATATGATTTTTAAACTTTGGAAAAGTATATTTTTATTTGACATAAAGACAAAATTGTTTATATTAATGGACATATATAATATCCAATACCTATATACACTGCATAATATTTAAATATAGCTTCCCAAACATTTCTATCTACTTCATGAGGACCAAAGCATAACATGGCAGAAACCTCAGACTATAAACGATTTAAGTATTGTTTGCTGCTATCTCTGTAGAGGAAGTGTGCTAAAGAGTCAGTTATTTAATAGCCAGGAGACCAGATTATTTTTCTGCCTCTGGAGCTGTTTTCTGTGGGTCAGCTCCGTGTTCTGTGGATAAGGTAGGGAACAGGGGAAGAGGAAGGAAAATCACCTACCACTGTGTTGTCTGCATTATAAATGCTGTTGTGGCAAACAGGAAACATTTGTCTCTAAGGATTTGTAATCTGACACCTGTCAAAAACACTACATTCTTTTCCTAAGAATAAAACGGGACTAAATTGACCTCTTGTCTTGGAGGTTCCTGAAGGGAAGACGAGAGCAAAAATATGGAACTGCTCCAGTCAATAGCTTAAGACATTTTGCAGCATATTGCTGAGTGCAGACCCCTGGAGGGTACTGTATCATGTTTGTCTGATTCTAAATGATCCCAAGAGCTGAGAGCCTTCAAAGGTCATTTTTTGGTCAAATGTCAATATATCTTTTAAAATAGTATTTACATGTACTGTTTGAATAAGGAGCTACTGTCCAATAAAGACAGCTAAGAGCAGAACAACAGAACACTATGTTTATCAATTAAAAGTAAATGAGGGCAGTGGATACAGCTCAGTGGCACAGTGCTTGCCTGGCAGGTACAAGGTCAGAGTTCGATTCTTAGTACAAACAAACAAAAGAGTAATGAAGAAAGTTTTAGCTAAGATTAAGATGATGACTTAACAACAAAAGCATTCATTTGTTAATTTAGTATACTTTTAATAAATTTCTTTAAATGCTAAGTTATGATGGTATAAACAATGGGAAATAATACAGTTTGAAGAAATAGTTTCCAGTAAGTTCATATTGAGGAAGAAATACAAATTAAAGAACCATGTGAGGAACTACATGTAAAACTCCTAGTATAAACATAGCTACAAAGGTGTGGTAACTGGGTCTTGGGAGTCATATGCAGGGGAACCATCTGCCAGATCAGGAAGGTCAAGACAGACCTCTGAAGAGTGAGGGTGGAGATGAGGTTCAGTTTCACAATGTAGTAAATAAGGCAAAGAACTAGGAAATATAACTGAAGATAATATTACCGGTGATGCAACTGCACTTAAAGCTTCTGCAAATGTAAGCTAAGGAAATTTAATTGGGAGTCAAAATATTTGGAATTCATTTCACAAACTAGATACTGTGATGTTTGAAAGATATTGGTATAGGGGAATGAAACTCACTTCCTACTATGTCCTCGTGTTCAAGTTCTTTAAAATCAAAGAATGAATTTTAGGAACAATGGAGGTTAAGGTCAGAATATATTTATTGAAAGAAAGAAAGCTTCTGTCTGGAGAGAGACAGAAGGGGGACCCGAGCAGGTTGCCAAGGACTCTGTCTTTTCAGGGACTTTTATAGAATAAAACCATGGGTTCGAGGTGGGGGAAGACTGGGAGCTCACAGGCAGATGGGCATAAGGTGGGGCAGAACTACAGTCAGCAAATAAGATCAATAGTTCAGGTAAAAATGGTTACATTGGGGACAAATGGGGGAGCGAGTCACATAGAAGGCAGGCATTCTTACAGAGCAGTGACTTTCCTAGGGGGATGGGAACTGTTTAGTGCAGCAGTCCTCAGGATGTGGGTGCATTTGTTTGGCCTTTTGTCTTGCGGCCTGGTCCACAGCAGGAGGCCTCAGTCTCCCCGCAGCTACCAGGTGTCCCCTCTGGCTCCATTAAGAACCCAGCCCTATCTCACTACCTACCACATTTCTAACTCAGCTGCCTGCAACAATATTACACACCTGTATTTTTCTAATGCTGGAGATGACAGACTTTATATGAGACTTGAATATAATGTTAATAAAGGCTTAAATGTATGTGGCCTTGGTCAAGGTTTTTCATCAACTTGTGAATTCAGTTAAACAGAGTGGTAAAAAGGTATGTATAATTTTCCACATTTGGAATTTTAAAATACAAGATGCTAAAATGGAATTTACAGAGGATGAAATGTATGAAATATTTCTATGAAATGAAATATAATGTTACAATTTTTCAAAAGACATCTAGATATAGGGTGAACAATACGAGTTCAACTACTAAATTGATACTGTTTTTAAAAGTTGTTTGAAAATCCAAATAGTGCCAAACAAATGAAGAAAAGTAAAATCTAAAGGGGTAATCATGAAGAACACTGAAACAGAAGTCTTACTTCCTTCCATGTTATTTTCATGCAGCAAAAAATCCTTGCACACAGTTGCCCAAGTTATGATCAAAAGTATTATTACCTTTGACCTTTATTTTTCATTCTATTAGTCATGAAATATTGTCAATTCTGTCTTAACATCTCTGAATTTCATCAAACACTGCCATTACAATTCGTAGTCTTTTACTTCCTCTTCTCTTCATTTCTTACTTGTATTTCAGTCATGGCCTACTCTTTAGGTTTATTGTTTTTTCTCACATTCAGTTTCCACGTGGTGACTGCTACACTGATTCTAAAATGATACTTAATTACAGATGTAATTTGATGTGCCACCCTGGACAGCTAAGAAAGAAGCCCCACAATATTGTAAACTGTTAACCTTATTATGTAAGTGTTAGCAGTATCTTTCATCGCTCGATTACACAGTGCCCAGCAGCACAGGGACTAGGAGACAAGGAAAGGTTCTGGGGGTCGGGGTACAGTGGAGTGCTAACTGCTTCCTGCACCTGCACACAGAGTCATGGTGAAAACTACCTCAGTTGTTACAGGGGACTTAGTGAGTAAAATGTGATGACTCATAATAGGATTTCAACCTACTTGACAAAGGTTTACATTTGTTAAGACATAAATTTATTGTCATCAGGCAGACATGAAAATTTTTTATTTAATTATTAAATTGGGTTTGTGCTACTTCACAAAATGTTTAACAATTTAAATGTGAAAGCTAAAGAAAATTTTGTTACTTTTACGCATTAACTGTGTTAATATATTTTATATGCAACTCAGGAAGTTCCTCTTCATTCTTCTGAACCCAGGGAAACATGACAGTTGGACACCTATATTCTAATGCTTTAGTGCTTTAATGCTATAACTGAAGGTATCTTTGAATGATTCCTTTTCTATGGAAGACAATTGCCGTACCCTAGTGAGGCCGTAACTTAACTTGCCTTACATTTTCTAATTTCTTGTTTGGAAAGGAGAGAGAGAACATGGAGAACATATACCTGTTTTAATCTGTCCAGTTTATAGGTGGTATCACTTCCTCTCACATTTCAGAAATGAAAATAAATTACATGAGCTCTATTCATGTCTAGATTACTGTGTTCACCAAACAATTTCACTCACCCTACAGCTATACTCCATTTTGTAGCACAGCAACTTCTAAGTGAAATGAAACAGTTTTCTGAAAACATTATTTTGCTAACTCAAAACCAAATAGTTTACAATGAGAAATCTCTTTTCAGGAAGTGGAATATATATATTTAAATGATTAGTGCATTTTTGCCCTGTAAGTAAGTGGTCTAGTATAATATTAAAATACTTTTGGTAAGCCCCATTGTGATGCAAAAAAATTTGAAAAGGAACTTAGATTAGTAAATGTTCACTGGAAGGAGCAAAATAACTTGGTAGTTCAATGGAAATAATTTTATCAATAGAATGACAAGGATATTTAAAATCTTGCAAACAGTCTCTTCTCAGTAGACACTTCAATTGACTCCATATCTTGGCTACTGTGAATAATGTTGCAGTGAACATGGGAGTTCTGACTTCTCTTAAACATACTGATTTCATTTCCTTGGAAATAAACTCATTAGCGGAATTCTTAGACCATATGATAGTTCTATTTTAGTTTGTTAAAGGTAAGTCTACATTATTTTTTACAATATGTCTATAATTTATACTCCCACAAACAGAGTGCAATGGTTTGTCTACATCCTTTTGAACAGTTTCCATTTTTTTTGGTAATGCCCATTAGTACAGTAATAAATTAATATCCCTATGGTTTTAATTGAATTTCTTAATGATTAGTAATACACATTTTTTATATACCATTGGTCTAATATATATAATCTTTGGAGAGATATCTAATCAAGTCTTCTATCAACTTTTAATTGTGTTATTTCTTCTCTAGTGGATGAGTTATTTCAGTTCCTCATATATTTTGGCTATTGTTTCCTTATCTGATGGGTGGAAAAAAAGAATGTAGCATAGTTACACACTGGCACACTATTTAATCCTAAAAAAGAAAAAAGGGTGTCATTTGCGATGACATGGATTAATTTGGCAGATATTATGTTAAATGGAATAAACCAGGGACACACAAAAAAGACAAGTACTATATGACCTCACATGAAAAACATAAAAAAAAGAGTCTTGTGGAAGGGGAGGAAAATGGTGGCTACCAGGTAGTAAAGGTGGGAGGATAAGCAGAAATATTGCTAAGAGATTACATAATATAAGTTAGACAAGAAAAATAAATTCAAAAGATATATGGTGCAACATGATGGCAGTTGTAGACATGTATCATATACTTTAAAACTGCTAGCAGTAGACTCTATGTGCTTTCACCACATACACACAAATGACAGAAACATATAGTAATACATATGCTAAAAACTTTGATTTAGTTATTTTGCATTTACTTATTTTAAAACATTATATTGAATACTATAAATATACATAATAATCCATTTTCAATTGATAAAAAAACTTTTAAAAAGGAAAGTAATCCTTCTTGGGCAGAACACTAAGGAGTTCCAGGTTACATTTTCTTTTGGCAGCCACCTTGTTCTTTGCTTCCTTTGGAGGTCAACTGTATCCCATCTCCTTTCCCTATGCTGTGATGTATTCTCTTTTTTTTTAATACACTGATACATTTCATCATGTTACAATAATACTCTTCTCATTTGGGATCACTTCTTTTGAAAGTAATTATGTGCTCATGATTCATTTGGGAGATTAACTTTTCAAAGATTTTCTTTTACTTTTCATTTCCAAGATTTCAAAAAAAAAAAATGACTCCACTGACCTTATATACTGCATATGTAAAGGAAAATACCACAGTGACAGAATAAGGTTCACAAACTGCGGGTTGCAAAAATACTGAAGAAATTCAGATAATATCAGTTTTTCATTTGTTCTACAATATCAATCTCCAGGTGTCTATGGGGAAAACTATTTGTATGGTATGAAAACAAACAGTAAAAAGTAAAACTAAATTCAATTAGTAGTAGAAGAATTATTAGTGTATTTCAAAAGTAATGAAAATTAAACAGAGACCAAATATATTACATAGATTTACTAATAAAACTTAGGGAAAGCAAAAAAGAGAATAACATGATTTCTGGACACTTAGAAACAAGTACATGAACTTAGAGTTTATGAAAATGACTTGTATATTATTCTCAAAAGAGTGAGAATAATCATAGAAAACACTATGGATTCACTAAAGTAAATTGTGTTGTTTCATTTTTTAAAAGAGAATTTTAAAAATCAGTAAAAATTATACAGGATTTCAAAACAAGATGATCAGAAGTTAACAAAAGTTACTATATTGCATATTGTTGTCTTCAAAATAGTTGCTCAGATTTCCAGATATAGACATTGAAAATCAATAAAACAAACAAACAAACAAACAAAAAAAAACACTGTTTCTTGCAACTAACAGGTTTTGATGTGGCTATGCTTCCTAGACAGAACAAGTGAACAGTATATTTAAAAAATCTAGCTTTATTGGGATTTTTGACATGTTTTCATACTATCTTTGTAGAGAATATGAAGATGAAGAATGTATATGTACTGGAGATGGCATATTATATAGACAAAATAGGCATAGTCAAGTATTTATGCAAGATCAATGATAAAAGATTCTGTGAGTCCTATACTAATCAATATTTTAATTAATTATTAGAATGAAGATATTATAAGCAGAATTCATCCATCCTAACACAACTTTGCTAAGTCAAATATTTATTAGGTACCTATCTGTCTCTGGCACTGTACATAAAGAAAATGTGAACAGACTGGCTGAATGTGCACGTTAGCAGTGAGTTTTACATCTTTATAAATTCAGTGTGGATAAAGGTGCAGTCATTAAACTAAGAAAATAAAATGTAAACCTATCAACATAAGGCAAATAAAGTATAGAGAAAAGTAAGAGTGTGCTGTGTGTTCACAATACTTAAAGTTTTACATGGTCTTTAATACTTCTTCACTGCTTATTTTTGAAAAAATTTTTGAACTGCAGTCTTTTAATCTCTAAAATGGACTAATACGGACCTTATGTATTCATTTGTAAGATACAAATAAATGGAGCCATGAACAGTATGAAGCACTTTGCATCAGACAAAATTATCACTCAGTAAATATTTATGATTATTATTAACTCAATGTGCAGGTCAAGAGTTCCATATGTTGAGACAGAAGTTAAGAGAGATATGTTCTTCCCTTGATACACATCAGCTGCTGATCTTGACATGTTCAACTTATTTCTATGTCACTATTCTCAGTTCTTGATATTTCGTTTATTAAGGGCATTGAAAATAAATTGAATCCATTCAGAAAATGGAGGCTGAAAGAGCAATAGATCTTTAAACTGTGCCATAAAAGAAGTATATTGAAATATGAAAATTAATCAATTAAAGCCTTGCATTGTTCCAGAAAACTATTTTAAATTGCTTTTAAAATCTATACAGTGCAATAGGATAAAATGTCCAAAGCAGCTGAGGCAAAAGGAAATAATATAGTGAAGCAGAGATTAATAAGTGAATTACAGTAGCATTAACAGAGGAAGTAGGAAGATTTAAGACCAGGATAACACATAGCCATCATTACAAATTGCTTCCTTTACTCTGATTTTTTGCCTCCTCACTTTATAACTCACCTAACTGCTGTACCCACAGGGTATATTCTGTTAACCCCATAGAGATATCCTACTATATTGTCCTACAATTTGAAACCCAGTGGATTAGAATAATTTCCCTATCCTCTAGCTTAAATTTGAGGTTCTGTGTTCCAAGTCGTTAACTCTTTCTCTGTAAGTCACACTGTGGAGCCACCCTGTATAAAACTCTGGATAGACCTCAATATTTGTCTCTCCTGAGCCTGCAAAGTCAATTTCACAACCACATTGCCAGCTATACTTGCAATCAATGAACAATGAAGCTGCTGTATTTTATTAGCTTGATATTTCTGCTTGACCCTTTCATCCCCAAGCATGTATTGTTAAAATTTTCTTTCGTTTTCCCTACCTTCTTTCAGTTTACTAACACCTCAATTAAGGGATTCCTGATTACCTATCTTTCTACTACACTATCTATAAAGCTACACACTCCTGCAACTCCACTGTCTCCTTTTCCTTTACGCAAAGATGAAGGAATAGGTTACCCTTGTATTAAAGTTCAATTCTTCATGTGTGTTTTGAGTTTCAGCCCTTTCCATCAGTTGGAAGAATTCATGCCTACAGCTACGGTTTCACTGTAATACATCATAAACCTCTCCCTTCTTATAAGATAGTTCCATCAATATAAAACAAGCTTTAGAGCCCACATTCTTTAAAAAGCCTTTCACTGACATACAATGATTTTCAGGTATTTTTCTATTTCTTGGATTCTTTTCAATAGTCCCATTTCTTTAAAGAGAGACACACACTTCTTTCACTGTAACTTGTATGTCACCCCTCTCTTCTCTGTCCAGACTCTGCATTAAGGCCTAGTTTCAAAATCAGTGAGGATTTTTCATATGGTAAAATTTAATAAACATATTTTTCTGTCATCTAAATAACTTTTGGTAGATTTGGAGACTCCTTTTATTTTCTATTTTCATGAATTCTTCCCTTTTTCACAATGGATCCTTTTCAGTTTCCTTTACTGGTTTTATTATTTGCCCCACTTCAATATTTTAATGCAGTCTAAAACTCAGTCTTGGATCCTCCTTCGCCTTTCTCTGCATATTTTGCTAAGAGATTATATTCAGATCCACACCACAATGACATTCAGATTGAGATAACTGACACATTTATATGATCCAAAAGCTTAGTTATATGTACCAGTTGCTTGACAGCTCTATTTGAGCATTTCATGGCAAATAAATCATAATTGATCCAAATGTGAACTCCATATTTCTGCTTTCGACAACTTTTCAAACCTAATATTAGTCTGTCGAGAAAAGGTGTCACTTTTCTCAAGAACTATTTCAATAACAATTCTTATTTATTCTATTCCTAAATTAAATCTTTAATTTATCCATGATTTCCTTGACCACCATTATAGTAAAAGCTACCGTGGTGGTTATCAGTGCTACTTCTTGTCCATACTTGCCTTTTAAAACTCATTTTCCGGGAAATAGTCACAGAGATCTGTGATAAGCTCACATCACATCCCTGCCTCACATCTTGCAATTGACTACCCTTGCTTTTAAAATAAAGTAATTGTTATGCTTTAACTCTTCCTGGATTCTTTGTATTAACAGATAAGCAAGTTATTTTTTTCTTCAAAATTTTGACAATATTGTTACAACTTTTGACCCATTTCTATTTTTTCAAGATCCTACATAACCTGTTATTTCTCATATTTTTCTAGCTTTAGTAAGCTTGGAAAGAAGTTTTCTAAACACAGTATCTAAACCAGACTTGAGTTGTTCACCTCTTTCTTCTGTATTGTAGCAGTTAGCTACATTAAAAGCATACATCTCAATCCCTAATTTTTTATTTGCAACTACAAATATTTTGTTTAAAGTAACTTTCTAATATTTGTTTAAGTTCTGTCAGCAATGGCTATATCTTTATTTTGTATTATTATATTGTAATCTTATATTATTTTGTATTATTATATTGTATTCTTATATTATTTTGTATTATTATATTGTAATCTTATATTATTTTGTATTATTATATTGTAATCTTATTTATTGCCGTGTGAAGACTGGACAGTGTGAACGAACTAAGGGAGAAACACAGGACGCAAAGGAAGTAATGGAGAAAGGAGCAGGTGCGGGCTTGCAATAAGGGGCCGACAGTGGGACATAAACTCAAGAGGTGTTTTGCAGGTAGAGTCAAGAGCACTTTGTGATGGTTTGGATGAGGGATAAAAAATGAAAGAAGGACAAGGCAGAGATGACCCAGATGGCAAATGGTTTTGGAAGATCAGACTATGTGGTCTTCATACAATTATTCCTTTAACAGATGCAGAGGTTGTGATAGTAAATAGATTTCGAAAGTAAGACTCTGGAGCTCAGAGAAGTGATATATATGAAAAAAATATATAAAGTCATAGTAAATTCCAGACATATTGATAAATAAATGGATTTCTTTCATGATGACGACAAATCTGGGGAAGTACTTCATAAATACTAGAAAAACAGTTTTAGGAAGTGTAGTCACTTCCTTGCCCTGATGTCTAATATCCTGAAAACAACACATGCTTCATAACTTTTAAGGCATTGATAATGAAGCATGCTGTCAAACAGTATCTCAGGCATTCAATGACATTAGTAACTCCTTTTTGCTTGGGAAATATTCAAAACAGAATATGTGAAGTTTTTTGGAGACAAAGAAAGAGGGATCTCATGAGATCCTTTCACTCCCATGTAGAATCTTTTTTAGTTTCTTATGGCTTCATAATAAAAGAAAAACAGAAATTAAAATATAACCAATTTCAAACAAAATGCTAGGAAACACTTTTTAAAGTAATGTATAATTAACTTGTCAAGTGCTTTATCTCACACATTATTCTGACAAACAATGGAGAAATTTTCTACAGACAATGGAATGTAAACTACCTTGCTGGGAAAGACTCCTTGCAATTGTACTTTCAGTGTTCTATCTGTATTATATATTTTTTGTTGTGACAAGTTTCAATATATAACATATATGAATACCATTGGTAGTTACATTACCATAGATAAAACTAAAAGGATTATCAATCCCTATTCTTTATGAAATACATTTATTAATATCTGTTTGTAAATATAAAAGTACTCTTCCTGAAAAAAGTGATGAAGATGATTGTAGAGAGCATTTGTTTTTGGTAGGAAGGAGTAGAGAAGGGAAACTGATAGGAAAACATTCTTCTGACCTGTAAGATTCTAGTAACTTTTGTGAGTTTTAGTTTTGAGACTGTTTCAAGATGCTTTGAAATGAAATATGAACTACAAATTTACTAACATTAATCATTTATAAGGCAAAAAAGATGTTGAGCAGTCTTACAGTCACAAACACCCCCATACAAAAATTCCTTTATTTCAATGTAAATGTCCCTTTCTGGTCAGCCTACTGCATTTTCATTTCATTTAAACTTTCCTTTAAATATCTTATGTTTCAAAGTAGGTTACTCACAAACCTTCCAATTGTGTCACGCTGCACTCACTGTGTCTTGAATAGGCCCTAAGAATACCTGGTAGAAATCTAGCTTTCCTTCTTTGCCCACCTTGCCACCTGCATAGCCCTTTTTATTTGGCAATATCCTTCTTCATAGAGATTCAAAGCTGAGATATCATGTCTGCAGAGGCCTCATGTAACTTCGTCAGCTTTACTTCATGGTCCTCTCCTAGGCTTCCTCTACGCACAGGACTTTGCCAAAGTAGCCTACCCACTATGCAATCACCTTCCACTCACAGTCTGTCCTCTTATTCATCACACTGTGTAAAGAGCATCTGTGATAGATACTGGTATTTCCAGAAATGACACAGGGTTGGCCACATGGTAGAGCCATAGGAAATTTTGTTGGATGTTTGAATGAAGGAATAAAAGATTTTTAAAAACAATTCATCATTTTTTCCTAACTTATTCGTGTTAGAAAGCATATATAAGTCTTTCAGAATTTGGGCATTAAAGCAACGATTTTAAACCATGTTTTTATACACATACAATAAATGTATAATCACCAGTCAACTTCCATTCACTGTGTATATGAAGTTTACTTAAACTTCATATAATTTCAAGTAATTATAACAAGTGTTATATTTTGATACTACTCATATGATAAGTAAACAAAAACCTTAGTTTACTGTCTACTTGAATATGAACTTTTTATATCATTTTTCTTTTTGAATACATAATGAAGAAATCAAAACATACATTGAAAAATATCCAGATAAAAAGTTTTTTCACAAAACACATAGTTATTAACAAGAATTGTATTCACTGTTTTATGCTGATTACTATTCAACTTAAGGAGAACTCGTTTTGTTGGTGATTTTATAATTGTGATGGCTTATATTTCTTTCTGGGCTTTGAGAACTAGACACTTAATTATTACTCTAATTGTTTTTCTTTCTCTTTACACCCACCCATCCACCCCCCTGCACACACACATATGGAATTTCTATGAAATCATATATTCTACATACATTTGATTATCTTGTTCTCTTGCTATTCTCTTCTTCATATAGAGCATCAGGTCTACTTCCCACTCATGTACATGAAATTGCCCTACAGTAGATCTGAAAATATCTGGTGCAGAATTTCATAGCAATATAATAGGAAACAACAATGATTAATATATTGCATATTGTTATCTTTAAAGTATTGGCTTAGATTATAAGACATAGGCATGCAAAATTGATCAAACAATATAAGCACAGATAATTCACTTCAATGAACTAAAAAAATTAGTACCATTTAGCGATCGTGTGTGTGTGCATGTGTGTGTGTGTGTGTATTCTTTTCTTTTCTCCTTTCCTTCATCCCAGTTGTTCTTTCCTTTTGAGCAGCTTATTTCCCTTTCAAAATACCTATTGTAGATTTTGGATCTTATTTACTCTTTCAGTTTGTTACACGAGAGAGACAGTACGATGTTTACACATGTGTGTATTGTTTGTTCACTTATGAGTATGGCCTCAAGTTATATCTATTTACCAATAAAATACTTGAGTTTATCCTTTTTTATAGTTGAGTAGCACTTCATTATATAAAAAACATCATATCTTTTTATCCATTCCTCTGTTGATGAGAATTTGGGTTTTCACCAAGATTTAGCTATTACAAGTCATGCTGCTATAAACATGGGTATGTATATATTGTTGTGGTATGTTTTTATTTCTTCTGGGAAAATGTCCAAAAGGGTAATAGCTGGATCAAATTGGATCTTTAATTCTGGTTTTTTGAAGAATCTTCACACTGATTTCCACAGTGGTTGTACCAGTCCATACTCCCCTCAAAAATGGAGAAGTGTTACCCTTTTCCCTACAACCTTGCCGGGATTTGTTATTGGTTGTTTTGATTTGCATTTCTTGAATGACCAAAGATGTTGAACCTTTTTTATTTATTTGTTTGCCATTTGTCCTTCTTCATCTGAGAATTATGTCTTTATGTCAGATGCCCATTTTTGGATTTAGTCTTTGAATTTGGGGGACCTGATTTTTTCCAATTCTTTATACATTTTAGATATAAGTCCATTCTCTGAGGGACAATCGGCTAAAACTTTTTCCCACTCTGTGGGTTTCCTTTTCACTCTATTGGTGATTTCTTTTGACATGCAAAAACTTTTTAATAAGTTGAGATCCCAGTTGTTGATTCTTTGAAGTACTTCCTGTGCAGTTAGGGTTTTGTTCATGAAATTGGCCTACCTCTATATTTTCAAGATTTCTACCTATTTTCTCTTCCAGTAGATTTAGTGTTTCTGTTTTAATATTTAGATCTTTGATCCATTATGACTATAGTTTAGTATATATTGATAGACATGGGTCTAGTTTTAGTCTTAGGCATGTGGAAAGCCAGTTTTCTCAGCACAACTTATTAAAGAACCTCTTTCTTTCATTGAACATATGACCCTTTTGTCAAAGATAAGGTGGTACAGTGCATTTGTAATTATAACTGCATTTTCTAATATGTTCCATTGATCCTCAGGGCTGTTTTTTCTTTTTATTTTTCTTTTTAAATTTTATTTTATTTTATTTGCCACTACCATGCTGATATTATGACAAAAGCTTTCTAGTATGATTTAAAGTTGGGATTGTAATGTCCCTTGCCTTGCCTTTGTTGACCAGGATTGCCTTTGCTATTCTAGGTCTCTTCTGTTTCCAAAGAAATTTTAGGATTCTTTACTCTAGATTTGTGAGGTATGCTAAGGGCATTGTTTGGAATTGCATTAAATCCATATGATGGTTTTGAGAGTATAGTCATTTTCACAATGTTGGTTCTTCCTATCCATGAATAAGGAATATCTTTCCATTTTCTGATATCCTCTTCAATCTTTTTTTCAGAATGCTGCAATTTTCAATGTATAGATTTTTTACTTTATTTATTAGATTGATTCCTAAGTATTTCTTTTTTTGGGGGAACCTATTGTGAAAGGTGTGATTACCCTAATTTCTCTCTAGTGAATTGTTTCTGCACAGGAATTCTATTGATTTTTGAGTGTTGTCTGTTATTGAATTTGGTTATTAATTCTAGGAGACTTGGTAGAGTTTTTGAGGTTTTCTGTGTAGAGTACCCTGTCATCTGCAAATAATAATTTCATTTCTTCCTTTCCTATCAATATTCCTTGTTTTCTTACTCTTGTTTAATTGCTCTGGGTAAAGTTTCCAGGACTATGTTGAATAAGAGTGGAAACACTAGACATACTTGGCTTGTTCTGGATTTTAGATTGAAAGCTTTCACTTTTTGTCCATTTAATATGATGTTGGCTGTTGATTCATCATAGATGGCTTTTATCAGACTGAGGTAAAGATGATCTATTCTCATTTTCTGTAGGGTTTTATCATGAATAAGTGTTGGACTTTTTCTGCATCTATTGAGATAATTATGTAATTTTTGTCTTTGACTTTGTTGATAAGGCATATTATTCATTTGCATATGTTGAACAATCTCTGCATTCCTGGGATAAATCCTTCTTGGTGGTGTGTAATATTCTTGATGATTTGCTGCATTCTATTTGTTAGTATTTTATTGAAGATTGTTGCATTGGTGTTTATTAGGGAGATTGACCTGTAATTCTCCTTTTTGTTTAATCTTTCTCTGGTTTTGGTATAAGGATAATACTTGCCTCCAGGCTTGAGTTAGGTAAAATTGCTTCCTTTTCAATTTCATTAAAGAAATAAGATATTTTCATAACAAAGAACAACTGAAGAAATTCATGTCCAGCAAACAAACCTTAGAGTACTGAAAGACATAATAGAGAGAAACAAAAATGACTACAATTCCTAGAACAACAATAGAAACAAACCACTAGGCAGGGCAAGCAATTAAACAAGAGGGAAAAGCAGTAATCCATCAACAGGAAACTAATATGGCAAAGTTGAACCAGTACATATCGGTCATATTCATCAATGTAAATGGCCTCAATTCACCAATTAAAAGAAAGAGGCTAATAGAATGGATGAGGAAATTGGCTCAAACAATATTTTACATACAAGAAACTCATCTGACTCAAAAGTAAACTCATAGACTAAAAGTCATAGGATGGAAAACAATATTCTATGCAACAGGAACCCAGATAAAAGCAAGGGTAGCTATTCTGTTTTCAGACAATGTGAACTTTAAAACAAAAATGATCAAAAGAGATAAAGAACTTGTTAGGATAAAAATGCAAGAGGAAGAGATAAAAACCATAAATATATAAGCTCCAATTACAGGACCACCCAACTATATAATACAATTGCTCACAAACATGAAAACCAAATATGTAAATAATACAATTTTAACAGCAGATCTTAATACCCCATTGTCACAAAGAGCCAGATCAACTCAACAGAAAATCAGCAAAGAAATAACAGAATTGAGTCAAATCTGTGAGAAAATGGACTTAGTAGAAATTTACAGTGTGTTCCACCCAGCCACATCAGAATACACATTCTTCCCAGATGTACATGGTACCGTCTCTAAAATGACCATATATTAACCCATAGAACATTCTTAAGTAAATATAAAGGGATTGAAATTATCCCATCCTAAAAGGGAAATATATAGCAACAAATTGTCACATCAGGAAAACAGAATGAGCATAAGTAAATAACCTAATGTTACACCCGAAGCTTCTGGAGAAAGAAGAACAAGTCAAGCCCAAAGCTCATAGAAGACAGGAAATCATAAAAATCAGAGCAGAAATTAATGCAATTGAGACTAAGACCTTAGAGTACTAAAAATTGGTGAGTCAAAGAGTTGGCTCTTTCCTTTTTTTGATAAGCTTGGCTAGGAGTTTACCAATTTTATATATTCTTTCAAAGAATTGACTCTTTATATTGTTTTCTTAGTCACAATTGCACTAACTTCTGCTCTGATCTTTATAATTTCATACCTTGTATGGGCTTTGGGTTTGACTTGCTCTTCTTTTTCTAGAAGCTTGAAATTATTAGGTTGTTTATATGTTTGCATTCTATTTTCCAGATATAAGAATTTAATGCTATAAAATTTCCTTTTCATGACTTTTATTGCATCCCATAGATTCTGGAAAGTTGTATTTGCATTTTTCATTTGATTGCAGATATTTTTAAATGTCGTCTTTAATTTTATTTGAAACTTATTGTTTGTTCAGTAGGATGTTATTTAATTTCTATGTGCTTACGGAGTTTTTCAGTTTAGTTTATCATTAATTTCCAATTTTATTGATCTCTAGTCAAATAATATGCATGGAATAATTTCAAATCCTTTAATATACTTAAGCAGGCTCTATGGGCTAGTATATTGTCTATTTTAGAGAACATTCCATGTGCAGCTCAAAAGAATACATATTCTGATGTTGTTGGGTGAAACATACTGTAAACATCTACCAAGTCCATTTATTCACAGGGTTGCTAATTTTTTAGTCTGGTTGATTTATGTCTTCATGACAATGGGTGTACTAAGGTACTCCATTACAATTGTGCTATTGCTTGTTTTTTCATGTCTATTAATATTTGTCTTATTTAGCTGGGTACTTCCATATTTGTCTTATTTAGTTTTGTATATTTTGCATATATATTTATGATTGCTATCACTTTCTCTTAAAAGTTTCCCTTAACAAGTATGTAGTGGCCTTTTTTTTTAATCTCTTTAGATCATCCTTGGTTTGGGGTTCACATTGTCTGTGAACAGAATAATTACCTCTGCCTTTTTGTGCATTTGTAACTCATGGAGTATTGTTTTCCATCCTTTGACTTTTAGTCAATGAATTTATTATTTAATTAAATTTGCTTCTTGTATACAGAATATTGTGGGATCCTGTTTCTTGATCTGTTTTGCCAGTCCATTTCTTTTGACTGGTGAATTGAGGCCATTTACATTGATGATTTTAACCAACATGTATTGGCCGATCTTTGTCATGTTATTTTCCTGCTGCTGGTTCCCTACATTTCCCTTGCTTAACTGCTTGCCCTGCTTGATGGTTTCTTTTTGTTGTTGTTCATGAAATTGTGTTCGTTTTTTTCTCTGTCTAGAATATTTGTCAGTATTCTTTGTGGTGTTTCAGCGATCACGACTTTCTTCAGTTGTTCTTTATTGTGGAAGTATCTTATTTCTCCATTAATTTTTAAAGATGGTTTTTCCAGGATACATCAATCTGGTTTGGAAATTATTTTCTTTCACTATTTGAAGTACTTCACTCCAAGCTCTTCTTGACTTAATGGTTTGTGTTGAGAAGTCTGCCATGATTCTGATGTTCTCTCCTTTGTAGGTGATATTTCTTTTTTCTAATAGCTTATAAAATTCTTCTCTAGTGCTGAATTTCTGAGATCTTGATTATTATATATCTGGGTATAAATTAATTTTTATTATGGCTAACTAGAGCTCTATATGCCTCAGTTATCTGTATGTCAGATACTGTTCCCACATTTGTGAAATTTTCTACTATTACTTCTGTAAATAGTTTATTATATCATTTGTATTGATTCCTGATTTTTCATTAATGCCAAGTATTCTTAAATTATTTTTTTGTGTAGTCTTGCAGATGTTGAACAGTTAATTTACTGATCTTTTATTGTTTTCAAGAGTCTTTCCTTTGATGATCACTGTCTATGATCCTGTCTTAAAAGTCTGAAAGTCTGCCTTCAGTTTTGTTCTAGTGGTTTTGCCAGCTTTCAGTGGTATTTTAAATTTCCTGGATATCCTTTTGAAGCTGTTTCATGCATTTTGTTTCTTTGTATATTGATTATTCTTTATCCTCTTCTATCATCATCTGTTTTTTTCTGTCTCTACTCTAGATTTGCTGAGCAATTCCTTTAGAAATGTTGACATTTCTTTTTTTTTCTTTTTTCTTTTTTTTAGCCTGAGAGAATATTTTTGACCTGATTTCCTCTATAGCCTCATGGATTATTTTTTTGCTTTGTTTGCTATCATTTCAGATGTACTTCTTCTACTTTATTCTATACTGATGTCTCCTGGACTTGTTCTGGGTAGGCTAGAGGTCTGAGATTACATTTTGCCTCTTCATCTTGTCATTTTCTATTTCAAAAAGTTTTTCGTTTTGTTTTGTTTCTTGGGAAGATCTTTGTGTGTTTTTGTAGTAAGCAGCTGTATCACTAATATCAAGGCCTCTCTAGGAAAAGTCTATTCTTCAGGGATGTCTTTTGTATATAGGAGATTCTTGCCTCATGTCTGCCCCAAGATCCTATCTTCCCAATTAATTAAGAGTGGGATGTTGGTATCTTTTCATTCTTAGTCCCTCATCCTTTGGTGTAGGGCTATGGTGAGGTTATTACCCCAGAGCTTCCCAGCATTGTTACAAAAGTGAGAACAACTGGTTACAACAGACGTCACATCCTAGCTAAAGTAGTAAAATTGACAATAACTATAGCCTCAAGCATAATTAGAAACTAACAAACTGTGCTAACTATTCAAACTTTAAAACATAAGAGCAAAGTCTATAGTTATGTAACAGAATCAATCATAGTTTAGGAGTTGGTATGCAAACCGCTTCGTCTTGGTAGAGTGGTTGTGCCCTGTGGTTGGGAGATTTGGAGAGGATAGTGTATAAAAGAAAGATAACTAAAAAGGTAGTAGAAGTAAGGCTGGAGGACAAAAGACAGTCATGCAAGGTTTGGGAAACTAGAGAAAGAGGAAGAAAAGAAATAATGGAGTATTCAAGGAATTATCTGAATGTGGTCTCTGGGTTTTGGGAATGGAATTAGTTTCTGTGATTGGAGTTCTTCCAAGCCATTTAGAAAAGAGAGAGAAAAGAAAGAAAGAAAAAAGGAAAAAGAATAAACAATAACAACAACAACAACAAAAAAGAAAATGAAGAAACAGAAAAGCAACCAGTGTGGGAAGAATCTTGGACTTGATAACCAACCCTTTCCTCTCACCAGTGTAGTAGAAGGGACCAGATACCATTGCCAAGTCCTGGATTCAGTGTTACATGAAATACTTCCACTCTTCTAGTTCCACCTTTCCATTATATTCATCTATTGTGCACTGGTGTTCCCACAGGTCTCCAAGCTATTCACCTTGCCAGCTGTTTTGTCCTGAGTCAAAGAAGAAAACACAGGGCAGGGACTTAGCCTCCCCTCACCAGTCTTGTGATTCTGGGGCCAGTCACTGAACTTTCCAAATCCTGGTATTCACATATGAAAAATAGGGATAATGATAAAAACCATACTATTATAATCAACCATGCAAGAACTTAATTATAATTATAATGATTATATTATTTTTATATTTCAACAAGGCACTGCCTTTAGTAACATAAAGTAACAATCTTTATTGCTTGTCAATGTGTCTTCAATACCTTAAGAGGTTCATTGGCTAGAAGAGTCAGAAAGTGCTAACAAGAGTTGGTTTCATTCTTGCCACTCAGTACTTAGTGGCAAAGGTGAGCTGTCAGGAATATGTGTCTAAGTTTCTCATCTTCTTTTATATATTACTTCCTAGATATCATAAATCTGAAAATAAAGTTCATCATTTTTCTCTATACTTTTGCAATAAGATCAAAGATTTGGGATCTGCAGATTGTACAATTCCTATCATTTGGAAGAAAATTGTTTAAGGAAAAGAGTACATAACTTCCAAATGAGTATGAGTACTATATATACTCTTCTTGTTCACAAAAATACACATATAAAAACTAAAATTAATTTGTTCTTTGGTTGATAAAAAGATATATAAGAAGTAAATTTAGTGGAGTTAAATCTTCGATTTTTTCAGTCATTGGAAATAACTTTTGTTCATTTTGTTTTGTTTTGCTTTCAATATGCAGAGTACCTTAGTGGGGAAAAATGTAGGAATTATGTAAATAGATGCTTTGGCAAAGATGAACTGCTTAATAACATACTTACCCAGATAATTATAATAATTCTGTGATCTACATTTTTGGTGTGTATATAGTCCTAGACAAGCTTGCATGAAATAAATATTTCTAAATTGCTCTGCAGTTCTCTGTTTTCTATTTGGTAAAAGTCAAATTGAAATTGAAGATATTTATGGCAGCAACATAAAGAACTAATGTAGAATGTCCATGGGGCTTGTAAAAAGTAGCACTCACTTCTAGCCTATAAACTGCACTGGGCACTGAGTTATTTATAAAGCTGCTACACTTCATGAGACTCATGTAGAAAGGCTTCTGCTCTACCAGCAATTTGTTGGCAACATTTTTTCTAAGTAACTCTGAAGTGAACCTATACCTGCAGTTTAGGTACTTATTCTACACATAGCTCATGTTAAGCAATGGATTATTTGGGCTTCAGTTATGTTCTTATTACATGAAGGCAGAATACTTGAATGGAATTAGTTCTGTTCACTATTTTTTCATCAATACTGTCAGAAATATTTCTAATGAGTAGTTTTCCAGTCACACAAATGCTAGAACACAGATCAATAGGCATCACATGATTTGAATATTGAATTTACCCTTTGAAATGGTCTTAAAAAGTTAGCTCATTGATGTGGGAAAGCTTTAATTGCAGTTTCCATTAGATGAACACAAAATCCAAATGTCAAAAGCTCCTTTGCAATTGGGAGAGCAATGAAGTTAAAATAGCTATGGTCATCAAAGTGCTGAGTTCAGGAAATTCCAGGAAATCACAAGAGTCCTTTGAGAAACCAAGAGCAGTTGGGTCAACATTAGCATACATCGTGTGAATAAAGAGCTGCTTTTATTCACTGTTATGTTCCATTTTTTAAAATGTAAAGATATATTTCAATTAAAGTGCCAAGATAATAATGCTTAAGAACATTTGAATGGCTTCTCTAATATGCAAGATTAAAATCAGTTAACAGAGCTAAGTAGGCAGTTTAAGAGTCTAGATTCCAGGCTAGGATGTCAGGGGTGAGGCTATCAAATACATACATAAATCATGAACTTCTGTGTCTGCAGGTTTCATAGCACTGGAGAGCTTAAATCTGTAATAAAAAATGAGCAAAGGAATAATGGCATGATTTAAATTGCTGAGGAGTATAATTTTCCCATTCAGTTGGTTAGAATGGAGTTTTGAAAATGGTGGAGTGGGTAAAAAATTTGGTGATAAAATTTTGACCTGAACTTTAAAAATTGTTTCTTTGAAGAGACATAACTTATTTTCTATTCTTATCATTTTTCACATAGTGTAAACTTAAGAAATATGAGTAAAATTATTAAATATAACTATAATAAAAACCAATTTTTTATTACTTATTGAGTAGTTTAATGTTTAAAGCTTTTTTCTATGTGCTTCCTATATGTTGGCACATTTAATCCTCACAAAGCTACAAGGAAGTCAGTACTGCTCATATTTTCGAGAGGTGGAAATTTAGTGGGTAAAAGTTATAGTGTTGGAAATGTGTGTAATTCTTGTAGCCCTTTTATTATTATTCTATAAAACTTTCTCTGAAATTGAAAGCAGTTTTATTTATCTACTTATTTTATATTCACTATTCTTAGCCAAATTAGATATAGATAACTGACCACACCTTGTTTTCTATTACTAACTTACATTTTTACAATATTAACTTCATTTACTCTTATCAACTAAAACTGGGTAGATTTTCTATTTTGCCATGTTAATCAGGATAATTTCTCTTATTTGTTGTCATGTAGTCATAAAAATCTAGAAATCTTGAGGAAAACTTCATCTTATTTTGATAAATCTGCTTGGCAAATTTGAAGAGAAAATAACTTCTTTTATATGGTACTTTATTAATGCAAAGGAAGACACAAAAATATAGACACCTTAGGTAACAAATGGCACAAATATATTTCATACATATATAGTCAACAAAACAGAGATATAACAGATTCAAGTATAAGCTAATTGAACTTTATCAAACACAAAAGTAATTGTCACCAATTTTCCTAGTGACTAAAGAGTTGCTATGTCAAAAAGCTAATGATATTATATACTGGTCAGGGTAGTAAGCAGTAATTAATACTTGGGTTCTTTACACTGAATCTCATTGCATTTGGATTATAACATCAAAGCTTGGACGTGTTAGCAGTGCTTAAAGTAAAGCACCATTGCTCAGGAGAATATTTGCCTTTTGATGTGGCTGCAGTTTATACTCAACACTAATTGCTAATATTTGTCATTTCAAAGTTTATTGATTGGTTGTTCTTTGCTGCTTATTAAGTTATGAGTTGCCAAGTATTTGCCAATACATTCAGTTGTTGAAAATTAAAAAAAAATTCCCTCAGAAAATTGCAGAAAAAGTAGTTCACAATTATAAAGGTGGGCCTTGTTATCTAAAAAGTGGGTGTGTGATTTCCAGTGATTTTGATGGCTTGCCTGTGTTGCTTTTGTTAGAGTTTTTGTATGCCGTGCTTTGCGGTTCTTTGTGATTTTATTAGCTAAATCAACCTCTCAGTTATTTTCCACTGCTAATATTTCTTCATTATGCAACCTAGATATTTTCTGTTGGCACTACTTCAATGTTGTTCCCTTCAGCTAGCATTATGCACACAGCACAGTGTGCCAGGTGCTCTCTTGCTTTAATTATTTTTTTCTTATCAGATTTAGTTGTTCCTAAATTCTTTAAATAATGTTGTTGACACCACTTCTCTCTTTGGTTAGGCCATCAAATTAAACACTATTATTTTCATTTTGCATCAGAAGTCCTTCTTTAGAAAAGTGTTTTGAATTAATAGCCATATGGTGAGAACCTTGTCAATCTCCTTAACACATTTTCCCTCTTCATTACTAACATTCCAAAAGATCAATTCAAGATGCAGATAACACTTAGATTTGAATACTTAGATATTCTTATAGCTTTGTTTCCTTCAGTCAAGAAAAGAAGTCCAAGTATTCCAGGTTTTTTAATACCACTAAAGTCCTACCTTGTTTTATATGTGTCCTTTAGTTTACTTCAAAATCTGATCATTTTCTATATCAACTCATCATATTCTAACTATGTTTCCTGGGGTCTTATATATTATTAGTTTATTAGGTCTTCCATAGCAAAGTACCACAAACTACATGGCTTACCATTACAAAGTGTTTGCTCGTTTTTAATTCCACATGCTAGAAGTCTGATTCAGCGTGTGTGCAGGACCGTTTTGTTTTTTTTTCTGAGGCCTTTCTCCTTAGGTTGTAGATGGTTATCTTCTTCCTGCATCTTGACATTGTCCTTTCTCTGAAACTATGTTCACATTTCTTCTTACAAGGACACCAGTCCTTTTGGGTTGGAATCTAATACCTTCACTTTAAATTGATTACTCCCTTTAAAAAGACTTGCCTCCAAAGAGATTCACGTGTGAGGTACCGAGAGGCAGGACTTCAACACACACATATTGTTGAACAAAATTCAGCTCATTGGCCCTAACTACCCTATTCTTCTCTGAATTTTCTGTTTATCTTCTTTTATAGTTCAAATACAGTTTTTTCCTGAACACACTACAGTTTTGTTTTGTTTCTTTATTTTAAATAATAATAATGGCATGGTACATAATAGGATGTCTCCTATTGTGCAAAGTCCTCTGTAACATAGTTGCTTCCTTTGTCATGGTCATACTCTGGAATTAGCCCAGGTTTTAACAACCTCAGTGTTGGAATTCTTACAAATAATTTAACAAACCACCACAGAATGCACATTCCAACTATCTGCTACTAATTGAGATCAACAATTAACCCTGTCATCTCCCCAGTGTTTTATGTGCTTCATCTATTCTTCCTTTTTAAACCCAACTTATTCTTTTCTTCTGCTACACAAATTGTAGCTAAATCCCATCCTGTTAAGCTCAGATGTTTGCTATCTTCATTTGATAAGATTAACAAGGCTAGAAACATACACCACTGTAGTAATGTCATTCTTTTAATGATCATAAATTGAGGAGGTCCTTGTATTTTGTCTCATCAGTTGCCTTTTCCATTATGAAGACTGACATTTAAAGCCATGTCTTATTTTTGTCCTCCTAAAGCTCTTTCTTATCTACTTTTATTTGATTTTCTTTTTATATTGAGAAAAATATGTACTATCAAAAAATATATGGTGAGCTGAAAAATGTGCCCCTCCCTCTCCCAAAGACATACATGTCTTAATTTACAGAGCCTGTGAATGTTATTTTATATCATAAAGAGAATAATGGAGTCACTATCAATATCAGAAACTTGTCATGGAGATTATCTTGGACTATCCATGTAGACCCCATGAATTTAAAGAAAGAGTCAGAGTCAGACAACTAGATATGAAATGCAAAGAGAGTTTGCAGTGAAGCAGAAGACTTGAATGAGGCAAAGAGAGAACCATGAATTAAGGAGCACAGGTGACCTCTAGGAGTTGAAGGCAAAGAAAGTAGTTTTTTCCCTTGCTGACACTCAGAAAAAAGCAACTCTAACAATAGCTTTAGTCATATGATTTCTAGAGCTGAAAGGTAGTAAGTATAAAAATCAGAACAGAGGTGAACATGAATGTAGCTATAGGAACCCTGGTACTGGAAGGAATGTTTAAGGATAAGTATTTTATCAGTAGTCAATGATTTAAGTAAAGCTCATGTAACTATTGCCATTGATCACTGAACAACTCCGAAAGGTCTGACAACTTTCCTATGTACTGTCCTTAGTAGTAAAACAATCTGCAGATACCTTCAAAATGTAAGATTTTTCATAAGGGCAGATTTTTTCTTTTTTTGAAAAATTAATTAAAAAACTTTAGTTCAATACTAAAATGAGCTCTTTCCATTCCCAGTGCAGCCACGGCTTGTGGTCCTAAGAAGCATCTGAAGCGGGTAGCATCTCCAAAGCGTTGGATGCTGGATAAATTGACTGGGTGTTTACACCTCTTCCATCCACTGGTCCCCACAAGCTGAGAGAATGTCTGCTGCTCATCATCTTCCTAAGGAACAGACTTAAGTATGCCCTGACGAGTGATGAAGTAAAAAGATTTGCATGCAGCACTTCATTAAGATTGATGGCAAAGTCCGAACTGATATAACCTACACTGCTGGTTTTATGGATGTTATCAGCATTGACAAGACTGGACAAAATTTCCGTCTGATCTATGACACCAAAGGTCGCTTTGCTGTTCACTGCATTACACCTGAGGAGGCTAAATATAAGTTATGCAAAGTAAGAAAGATCTTTTTGGGCACAAAAGTAATCCCACATCTGGTGACCCATGATGTTTGCACCATTCGCTACCCTGATCACCTCGTCAAGGTGAATGACACCATCCAGATCAATTTGGATACTGGTGAGATTACATACTTTATCAGGGTTGACACTGGTAACCTGTGTATGGTGACTGGAGGTGCCAACTTGGGAAGGATTGGTGTGATCACCAACAGGGAGAGACATCCTGGCTCTTTTGATGTGGTCCATGTGAAAGATGCCAATGGCAATAGCTTTGCCACCTGGCTCTCCAACATTTTTGTTATTGGCAAAGGCAAAAAACTGTGGATTTCTCTTCCCCGGGGAAAAGATATCTGCCTTACCATTGCCGAAGAGAGAGACAAGAGGCTGGCAGACAAACAGAGCAGTGGGTGAAATGGTCTTTAGGTGACAGGAGGGATGTCATCTGTACTCAATAATACATCATGATGGCATGCTAAAAAAAATACTATAATGAAGTTCTTAAAATTTTAACATGACTGGATACAAAACAATGGAAAAATCTTTAAAGATGCATTAATGAAACCAAGGAGCTTTTTGAAATGTGTTTATTATTGCTAAAATAAAAGACTTTTTAGGTAGCTTGAATAAAAATCCTATGTTGCATATATGTGTGGCTAGTTCTAGTTTTCTAATAAATGGATTAAAAGAACAAGTAATTAAGGAAAGTCTTCACTTCCAACTGTTTTTCTCATGCATTATAACTAAAATTTCATATGTATTTCTTCTTTCTGCATGAACTGGAGATGATAGAGATTATAAACTGACATTTACTCAACTGTGCCCTGCTAACCTTCTGAGAAAAATCACAGATGCTTTATTGTCTATTGTACAGCGTTTTCTGTATCGGTAACTAGATAACTAGGTAACTGAAATTGCAGCGGTGTGGTCACTGAGTTAGCTGCTGATGTTTGGTCCCACTTTCTCTATTTTCCTTTCACTTCATTTCTTTCCTGCCTAGGTTGCATTTTGGGGCAGCACCCCTGAAAATCCTGCTTTACATTGCCTCACTGGTCTATCTTCTTTCTTGAATCATGCTGTGAGAACCCTCCTTTACTTTCACAGAGGAGGTTTGGGTACTGTGGCCAGTTACCACAGGGCCTGCAACCACAGGTCTTGTATGTTGATGGACCTGAAAGTTTCAACATTCCCTTATATCTCTTTCTTTTCCCCGTTCTCACCGTTCTGTTAGTAACCATGTGGAGGACCATGTGGCCTCATAAGCATCTATACTGGTTACTCTCTGTTGCATTTTTACAATCTTGAACTCTACCAGGGCTTGGAACATTGATTGCTCCATACTCTTTTTCTGTAAACAGCATCATATGCTATGTCTCCATCTGCAAAGAGACTTTCTTGGATTATGTGTTTTTATGTCAATCTAATATACAAATTCATCTTCCTTGGTGTCATTCTTGTTAATGAAACAGTATTCTTTTCTTACATTGGATGTTTTGCTCTTCTCCAAACTTCCCTTCAGATGATATTCTTGGCATCACTGCTTAAGTCAGCCCTTGGTGCTAGTGTCCATGGTACTGGAATTGGTATCCACATGACTGAGGGCAGGAGCTGGCTCTCTGGGATCTGCTCTCATAGTCAATGAAATTCTATATAGCTATATGGTGAAACATATGTCAAAGCAATTACAGATTAGTTTTACTGTTATTTGCAGTGTATCAGAAAGACAAAGTGCTCACACAAAGCTGAATAGGACTTCTTAGCATTTTAAACAGTTACTGGCAACACTTGAGCAATAAGAGGTACCCACAAAAATGACAGCCATGTACTATGAATTACAGTTAGTTTTACACAATTATATCTTAATAATGCATCTTTATTTTGTTTTACTTCACTGTAAATTGTGCTACACATGTGTATAAGTTTTGATGAATTTTAACTTTTCATACTTGATTTTTCTGGTAAAATGATAAAAAATTATGCATCCATGAAAGTATCTTATTTGTTCTTAATTCTTTCAGTGATTCTAAATCACACAGTTTGCAAATTTTTTCAAATTGTCAGACTTTTTATAGTTAAAAATCAATGTGTAAGTGGACTCATACTGTTCAAATCATGTCATTCATTGATCAACTAACTACATATGGGGTTTTCAAGTATCTTCCAGTCACTGTGGAATTCAAGTAATCTTGAAAGATTCAGTCACTAAACACACAGCAAGAATCACTGTATTTGTTAGCCTGTTAGAACAATTTCACTATCAGTTGTAAAGAGTGGTCACTGTCTGGTATTTGCTTCTATGGAAGATAAGAAAATGAATTTCATTTGTTATGAGTTAAACCTTCATTGTCATGTTAACTATATTCTGGTTGCAAAGCCTTCTTTCATCATCTCCAAAAGCCTTGACCCTTGTCAGGGAAGTTGATGAAATTGTAGTCAGAAATAAAGCCTATTGAGAGGTGTGGTGTGGTTGACCTAGGCGTTTTTCAAAGGAAAGTATAAGAACATGAGAAATGACTACTTAAAAGTTTTATACCACAGTGAAAGGATAGTGCTAAGACTCCTTATTTGCAATTTCTAGATATACAGCCTCTGGAATAATGCATTGAGCAGGAATGGGATAAGATTTCACTAAACAGTCATTTTTCAGAAACTATGAGATACATCTGAGTGTAATTTTCTAACTCCAAAATGCACTAATGTCAGTTTGAAAGGACTATGAAACAACATGGTTGCAAGACGATGGAAGGGAAAAAGAACCTCAGAATTTGCAGTAGATACATTTTGATAGCCAGCTAAAATATCTTGCTTAATAAAGTAGTACTGAAGTGGGGTATTTTAAACATTTTTAAAGATACCCTTTGGAAAGAATATCATTTTACACAGGGGCTAAGACGATTATTATACTTATGCTCCCTGTCAATGTCAGGTATGTTATAATATTAGGTGGCAAATCTTAGTGAATACAGTTGTCATTTGCTATTCCTTAGGGATGAACAAAAGGAATTTGCATGCCACTGATCAAACTTGGTCAAATTTTATAGGAAGTTTTCCATTGGAATCTCTATGGGGACAACCTGTGATTACTCCAAAACTAAGGCAGTAGCCCTGGCAACTAAAGTCCTTCATTGATACCTTTTAGCTAACGGTATATTGGTATTGAGTTATTGGATCAATTTGGAAGTGCAGACAATGTGGGATAGTGAGAAGCAGGCCCTTCATGTAAAAGCATGGATCTTCTGAGGTGAGGAAAAACTGCTTTTCCTTGGAAACAATTTAGTGTCACATTTATAGCATATTGCGTACAATAGAAGTTTTCAATATGGATCAATTTTCTGGCTTCCAATCACTTAAGAGGACATTTTACAATATATATGTGCATTTTTCATTATCACAACATGAATGGAGTGGGTAGAGGCCAAGAGTAGTCTTTAACATGCAGCTCCTCCTTCCAAATGTGTTCTGTAGTGTAGAGGCTGAGAAACTGCTTACAAATACTATGATGCTCAATAAATTGAATATGAAACTAGTTGTTATAGTCTCAATATATATTCCCAGATAGTACTCAATAAAAAGTGTACTGATAAAACTATAGGAGGAAGCACATTGTAATGCTTTATGGAATAGCTTTCAATTTCCCCAAATGAGAAGAGTATTTTTGCTACCAATGTAAGAAGCAGAAGAAAGGCTTACCTTACAAAAAGCTCATTGAGAGTCAATAAAAACGATTATATAATGTTTAGAATTGTTTTTTGGAACAGTGCCCTGAGTATCTTTGAAATTTACTTGTGGCTATGGATCATTTGGCTCATTATTTCTAGTATTTAACTCTGTTAAACACTTGACAAAATAAATAAAAAAAACCCTCCATTCTCTATGATTGGTTTAAGACTTTGTTATTTTTCAATAAGTCATGTAGCAGATATTTAGGACAAAAGAAATCTAATGTTTAGTGGACCACCTATTGTTTGGAATTATTAATATTCTGCCTTGGATCAAAAGATTGACAATGCAGGCAACCAGTCATTACTCCATTGTGTCACCTGATGTAGTTTCAGAGACAGGTGTCTTGTTTTTTAATGGAAGCAGTAAATAAAATTGTTCATGAATTTTGACAAATACTTATAGAAACCTTTTAATGTCCGTATCTTCCATTTGATTTAATAATACAATATTGACTCTCTGAGATTGCCTGTGGTAGTTTACTTGGGAGCTATAGCTATGTTTTTCAATTAGGTGAGTTTAACCTTTCCCCAAGATATGAGAGGAAATTTCTAAAAACATGGTGGTGGTTAAGGAGCCAATCCATTCAAAGTTTTGAACCAAAGATTTTTTTAGACCATGTTCCTAGAAACAAACAGCCTATATATTTTTATCTGGTTATTGAACTCAAAGTTTTCTCTATTTAGGGTACTTATATAAATTTATAGCTGTGGAAATATTCATAAAGTCTCTAAGATATCAGTTAAATGGTACCAGAAAAACACTAAGTATGTCATGTCTTCTGTATAGGACTTAACATATTTATTAGTACTTTTATAAAGAAGTTAGTAGCATCCTCCCAAGAGTGTATAATGTTTTCCTAACCATATATTCAAAGCTTCTAGAAGCTATGTCAGCAGATATCTCTGCCTATATTTTCATATTTCAGTGAAAGCTTTGGATGTTTTGAGTCAAGACAAAGGAGTGAAAAACAGGGAAGTATTGGACTACACAAAAGGAAAACATCAAGAAAGTTACTAGTTAAAAATTATTTGGGTCTAATAATAAGTACTAACCCCTGCACATGTGGAATCAGGAGCTCTAGCCTTAAGAAAAGTCTTCACACTATTTTTAGTTAGCAGGCCACTAAGAGCAATACATACTGGAAGAATTACAAGCAAGAATCTGCCATGCAATAAAGTGCAGCTAGAGAGTGAGGCTGATACTATCACTACTAGATGAGAGTTTGACAATAATCTTCTGTCTCATGGAGAAAATTGAGAAGAAACTAACCCTACAGAAACAAAGCCAAAAACAAAAACAAACAAACAAACAAAAAAATGCCTTCCTTGAGCCAACAGTAGCCAGGCAGAATGAAAGAAGAAACAAGAAGCCAAACCATGCCTTCCTATGAGCCAGCTGGTGTGTGGGCTGAGATGTAAGAAAAGCATTGAACCCCCAAGAAACTGCCTGACTTGAAGAAATTCAGGCTGAGATGATAGCTACTGAAATTAAAAAATAAAAACAAAAACAAAAAAACCTTAATGCTTGCATTGACTGACATTCCAGGCCTAAAGTAGATAGTCTGAACATTTGTTTGCAGGATAACAACATGCAATATAAAAATGTGGGGCATTTTCTTCTGTCTTTATTTTAAAATTTTTAATTTAAACAAAGCAAAACAGAATAAAGCAAACCTGAACAAAAAATGTAAGCGATACAGGACTTCATAGCAAGACAACAGTAAATCAACAATGGTTACAATAGTGCCTCTCATTTTCTGCAAAGTAGCTGTCTATACCATGACATGCAATACAATCAAACAAAACAAAAAAGAACAAAACCAATCAAAACAAAAGAATGAAAGTGTTACAGGACTTTAAAACAAGATAATAGGAAATCAACAATGGCTATCATGTCTCTTGTTTTCATTAAAATAGCTGTCTATAACTTTACACATAATAAAATCACACAAAATAAAATAGAATAAAACCAATAAAAACTAAAGAATCAAAGCATTACAGGACTTGAAAACAGGATCATAGAAAATCAGCAATGACTACCATAATGTCTCTTGTTTTCTTCAAAATAGCTGTCCATACCTTCACATGTAATAAAATCAAACAATAGACTAAAACCAATGAAAACAAAAGAATGAAAGCATTCATTCTGCAAAACAAGATAATAGGAAGTCTACAATGGTTACCATAATGCATTCCATTATCTTCAAAATAGTTGCCCGAAGTATCAGAAACAGTAAGATCTAACAAAACAAAGCAGAACAAAACCAAACCCAACAAAATTGTGAAAATGATACAAGAATTCAAAACAAAATAATAGGAAATTGACAGTGGTTACCACTTTCCCTTTTTTAGGCATTTCCTCCTCTATCATGTTCATAATTTCTATTGTGCTCTTTGGAGCTCACTAACTCCTTCTTTTTTTATGCTAGGGAGACAACTCAGTGTTCACCTGTGAATGTGATCTCCACTTGCATCTACTTATTTACAAAAGCCTTGAGATTATCCTAGTTTATAGCTGAGTAGCTCTCCATTGTATGAAAATACTATATCTTTCTTATCTATTCTGCAGTTGATGGGCAAGTTACTCTAGGTTTTTTGGTCTCCTATCACCTGGTATTGTTGTTCTTTCTCCTTTGATTTTCAATCTGTGAACTTCCTTTTCAGTTAAATGTATTTCCTGTATAGAGTATGTTGATGGAACTTGTTTCTTGATCCACTCTTGCTGTGTTTCTTTTTATGGTTGAATTGAGGCCATCTACATTAATAGTTACAAGTAGCATGCATTGGTTCATCTCTGCAGTGCTAATCTCCTGCTGTTGGCCCTCCTCATTTCCTCTTCATTCTGTTGCCTGTCCTGTTTGGTGATCTCCCACTGCTGCTGTTCCTGGAATCATGGTCATCTTTATCTCTCTAGAATATACTGTAGCACTCTCTATAGGGTTGGTTTTGTGGTCATTAAATCCTTCAGTTGTTCTTTATCATGAAAGTATCTAATTTTTCCATCAATTTTGAAAGATAATTTTGCAGGGTATATCAATCTGGGTTGGAAGTTGTTTTCTTTCATGATCTGAAATATTACACTCCAAACTCTTGACTTGATGGTTTGTGTTGAAGAGTCTGACATGATTCTAATGGGTTTTCCTTTATAGGTGATCTGCTTTTTTTCTCTAACAACTTTACTTTTCTGTTTTTGTGATGACTTCCTGGGATCTTGATTTTCATATGTCTGGGTGTAGATTTACTTTGGTTATGGCTAGTTGAACTTTTACATGCCTTGCTTATCTGAATGCCAGATCCTTTTTCCATGTTTGGGAAGTTTTCTGCTATTACATTACGTAAATAGCCTTTTAAGGTCATTTGTGTTGACTCTTGATTCTTCACTGATACCTCTCACTCTTAAACTGTATTTCTTTGTGTCATATTGCAGGCATTGAATTGTTATTTTCTGGTTCCTTTTATATTTAAGAGATCTTTCCCTTCATGATTGCTAGCTGTGATCTTGTCTTCAAGGTCTGAAAGTCTATCTTCAGTCTCTTTCAAGAGGTTTTTCCAGCTTTTGATTTTTAAATTTCCTAGATATCTCTTTGAATCTATTTTATGCATATAAATCCTTCCTACATTGTTCATTCAAGGTTCCATCATTTTCCTATACTCCTCTTTTATCTGTCTTCTTTAGATATGCTGAAGAATTCTTTCATTGTTCGTTATTTCTTCTTTTACCTAAGCCATTATCTGATCTGATTACTTTACAGACTCTTGAAGTTGTTTCTTTACTTCAGTTGCTATCCTCTCAGAGATTTCAGATGTGTGACTTTTATTTTCTTCCATGACTATATCTCCCATACTTGTCCTGTGTGGGCTAGATGTCTGATATTGCCTTTTACTCATTTGTCTTTACAGTCTCTTAGGTTCCTCTCAACAAGCTGGTTGTGGGGTTGCAGGCACTTCCCAGCTTGGCCAACCCTCTGTGGTGTAGGAGACTGGGACAGGCACCTGCGATTCCTGAACCCAGGTTCCCAGGGAGGTAGTAGTGAGTAGGGCATGCTTCTCCACATCCATGTAGCTATACTGAGCCTTCCCTGATAGCCAGGGGTGTGTGGGGCAGAGCTGCTTCTTCTCTGAGCCTATGTGTCTATACCAGGACTCCCCCAATTGTAGCAAGCACAGAAGGTTGGGTATATCCGATTCTTTCCATGGGTGCTGGCTGCCTGAGTGAAGCAAGAGCCTCCAATGGTGGCCTGAGGGTGCATTGGGCATTATCTGGCTGTGTCTCCCTGACCATGCTGGCTTCTCACTTCCTTTTGTTCCATTTTAGAAATCTAATCTTTGATTCCATCTTATTGTTTTGTTTGATTCTTGTATCTGGTGACCTGAGCAACTATTTTGAAGATAACAATGTGCAATATAAAAACCATTGTTTTGAAAAAGAAGGAAAGAAAGAAAGAAAGAAAGAGAAAGAAAGGAAGAAAAGAAAAGAAAAGAAAAGAAAAGAAAAGAAAAGAAAAGAAAAGAAAAGTCCTTCTACAATGTTTCATGCTGGACCAAAGGGAAGCTTTGCTCTAAAGCCTGGTGAGATGTGAGTGGCAGCAAAGACAACAAAGATACAGGGACTCCCATATCTGCTAAATTAGTAGAAGCAGTAGAATTACAGAATCTAAAATCTACCTGACATGTTAAGGAACAGATGGAAAGAACTGAGCACATAAGTCAAGCAAATGCTTAAGTTCCTCCCCCTGCAGAAACTGTGTATGTAATGTAATGTGAAATCTGGGCCTGAATAAAGGTACAAGTATTAAAGTGGAGATAGTGGGTAAAGTTAAGGCTCTTGAATTGAAATATGTGTGAGAAATAAACTTTTTAGTGGCTGTGATAAACTAGAAATTTGAAGGGTTCTGTTTTTTTTTTTTTTTTTTGAACTTGGGATTTGGGATAGAACTCGCAACCTTGTGCTTGCCAGGCTGCGCTTATGTTGTTGAGTTAAATCCCCAGCTTGAAGGGTTCTGTTTTATTTATAAGGTAGCAAGGAAATGAATCCTTGCTACCTTACAATGAAGCATAAAGAAACTGGATATGTTTTGGTGTTAAAGTCAGTTATTTCATATTAAGTTTGATATCTTAAAGTCCTAAGTATCTACAGAGAGATGGTTGAAAGAGAGTAGAAAATACACACATGATTGTCAGCAAAAAGATCTAGGCTCCAGATATATTACAGATAATACTTAAGTCCTTCAGGATAGATTCTTTTCAGAAAGAGGCGTGCACATAAAATGAGTGGCCTGAGAAGCACTGGGCTTTTAAACTTGGGAAAAGATAGGACCCTCAGCAGGTCAGAGAAACATAAGCAAGGAGAGGAGTCTCATATGTTATAAATGTGCAGAGAAAAAAGTAGTTGAATAAACAAGTAGCTCAGTAGTTTCCTATATTATTTATAGTCACATAAAGTCAAAATTAATGGCACATAAAGCCTGGAAAAATTATTAATTTTGATGAGAGAGAATATAAAAGATTGGTGTAGGTAGAAAATGTATTATTGAATATAAGATGAAAAAGAGTCTGTGCACATACACAAGATTTAATAGATTATGAAAGGCAGAAGAATAATAAGAACCAATGGAAAGGATTGTGGGGCAAACAAAAATGATTTAGTCGGTGGGGGGGACTTAATAGGCTAAATGTTTATGAGAAAGGACCAGAATAAAGGATATGCTTAAGACACAAAAGAAAATAAAATGTTTAGTATGAAGTTGGACAGAAGACAAATAATATGCATTAAATCGCTATATTTAATACAAATCAAACAAAAACTAGAATTCCTAGACAAATTTAAATTTCAGATAAATGAATAATTTTATGGAAATAGAAATTCATGTTTAACAGAGAATTTTATATTTTACCTAGCAACATTTAACAGTCTCACTGACAACTAAAATGTGTCAGGGACTGGGCCAGGATCCCCAGCTGCCTGTATGAGGGGTATGGCAAAAGAATGAAATAAGAAACAGAGACAAATTTAGTAAAACACAGAGAAGGGTTGGAGTTTTATGCCTCAGGATGTGCAGAGACAAAGACACTCTAAGTCAACCACCTTTTATTGGGTATATACAGTGATAGGAAGGGTTAGCAGAAGATTCAAGGTAAGAGGAAGACTCAGAGGTCAATGAATCAGGGGGTAACATAATCCTGGGATGACTCAAGAGGTTGGATGTGATCTTATGCTAAGAAAGATCTTGCTCTTGAGTGACCTTTTTAATCTCAGAGGTTTTAGGTTAGTCTTAGTGGGTGGAGAAAAGGTGATTCATTCCAAAAGAGTTAATGGGAAATCTCAAAAGGGTGATACCAATAATTCCAAGTCTCCATTTATCCTTTAGGGATGCACATAAAATTAGCCATTGTGAATTTGTGGTCCCCAGCATTGTTTAATTTCCTAACATGTGGTGGATTGACAACTGGTAGTCAAATTGTAATATTAGCTAAACTGACTTAGCATGGTGCTGAATGGGGATGGTCCACCTGAAGATTGTTACCAACATAAAAAGGACAACTGGAAAGGAAGAAGTGTTGTTAGTTCCCCTGGGTGCTGTTGATTCTCCTGGAGGAACGTGGTGAGCTTGTTTCCTGATGTAAGTTTGGCTGTTCTCATTGTTAGAGGAGCTCAGGACCCCAACATCACTGCGCATGATTGTAGTTCACTTCGTAAGAACTCAGTTGCTTATTCTGAGCATCACTTCCTGGCTCCAGATGGGAAGATGGCTTGTTGTTTAATCACCAGGGGAAGTTTTTCATGCTGGCATCCTGGCATGAACTTTGCTATTCTCATCATCAGAGGTGCTCAGGTTCTCACTGTTGCTGCGGATAGTGGTAGGTAGTGCTGTTCAGGGAAGACTTGTTCCTTATTGTAACTGTCACTTCCTGGTTTCAGTACAAAACCCTCAGCTTAACTGGCACAGATCCTTCATCCTGCTGGCATAGACTTTCTATCTTCCATTGCTGACCTTTGGGCCTTCCCAGCACAGATACTGAAATAAAGTTGGGTGAGTCATCATTGTAGGCTCTAGGCCTCTAGTTGGACTTTGGGGGGTGGGCAATTGTCATGGGCTCTAGGTCTTCAGCTGGACTCATGAAAGACATTGGCATGGCACTGGATTTTTTTGGTCTTAAGAATGTGGAGCGATTTCGTACATTTTTCTTTTGCCATTTACACTTTTTTTTTTGACTACTTGACCATTCTTTTTTTTTCTTTTCTTTTCTTTTTAATTTTATTTAAAGAGGAAAAAAGCAAAACAGAAAAAGGGGTAGAAAAAATACAGACTTTCAGAAAAAAAATAAACAGTAAGAAATCACTAGTTTATAAATTACATATTGTCTTCTTAAACATAGTTGTTCAGGTTACAAAATTAAAGCATATAGAGTGAACACTCAAACAGTGAGGCTGCAAAGAAGTTCAATGATCCAATAACAACTTAGCAACATGGTTATAAATCCTACACACTTAAACATAAATGCAGTTATATCCTTTAGAGCACTTTCTGTTCCTCCTTTTACTTTTTAAAAAATTTTTTTATTTGAAGAGAAACAAAAGCATATAAAGGGTAGATATAATACAGAATTTCAAAAAAAAAGATAATAGGAAATCACTAGTTGATAAATTACATATTGTTGATTTAGAAATAGTTGTTAAAGTTACAAAATTAAAGCATACAAAGTAGATATTCAAACAGTGAGAGTGTAAACAGCTATGCATGTATGAGTCTCTACATGTATTTCTATCCTTTCTGTAATAGAGGGAAAAACAAAACATAGAAAGAAAAAACAAAAAAATTCCTATAAAAACATGAAACCAAAAAGTCATATAAAAAACCACAGTACAAGATGATCTACAATGATTACTGTGTTGCTTCTTGTTATCCTCAATAGAATTATCTATATCATCAGGCATAATTGAATATAGCAGTACATAATAGTATTAGTAAAAATAAAACATTGTAGACAGTATAAAACTTCAAAGGCAGGTAATAATCAAACCAGAATGGATATTCTAGTGAATCTTGTCATCTTAAGTGCAGTTGCCTATACTCTCAGACTTGATACTATCAATCATAACAGCTTTGAATAAAATCTATCAATACAAAACAGCAATCTAACAGACCAGATTCAATTACGATCAGTCATGGTAAAACAGTGTAGGTTTTACAGAGCTTTAGATTAAGTTAATAGGATATTAAGGATGATTACCATACTATATACTGTTATTTTCAGGATTGCTGTCTGTGCCTTCAAATTTAGCACAGGTAGAATGACTGGAACAGAATATAATCCATCTAAGCAGAGTAGTGTGAGTAATGTGGGTTTTAAACCCTGTTGCACTATTCACAATATAGTGTATTAAGGCCATCTATGTTAGAGATTCTAGTAATCCTCTGCCTCATTTCTGCTATGCTATTTTCCTGCTTTTATTGGTCTAGTTTTCTCCTTCATTCTACTGCCTGCCCTACTCATTGAGGCCTTTCTGCCACTGTTCCTAAAATCCTGGTATTTTTTTTTCTCTCTTTGTAGAATGTCCTTCAGTATTCTCTGTAGGGTTGGATTGGTGATCACAAACTCCCCAGTTCCTCTTTGTTTCTCCATTAATTTCTAGTGAAAGTTTTGCAGAGTACATCAATCTGGGCTGGAGGTTATTTTCTTTCAGGGCTTGGAATACTTCGCTCCAAGCTCTTTTTGATCTGATGGCCTGTGTCTAGAAGTCAGCCATGATCCTGATGGGCTTACCTTTAAGGTAATCTGTTTCTTTTCTCTGACAGCCTTTAATATTCTGTTTTTATATTGAATTTCTGGTATCTTGATTGTTATATGTCTGGGTGTAGCTCTGTTTTGGTTGTAGGTGGCTGGAGTTCAGTATGCCTCACATAACCAAATGTCATTTTCTTTTCCCATGCTTGGGAAGTTTTCCTTAATTATTTCTGTGAAGTTCGCCTGTATGTATTCCTGCTTCTTCATTCACATTTCTTATTCTTAAATTGTAGATTCTCTTGTCATCTTCTAGCCTTTGTATTGTTACTGCCTATTTCCTTGTTATTTTTAGGAGATCTTTCCTTTCATGATCACACATTGCAAACTTGTCTTCAAGTTTTGGTAGTCTATCCTTAGTTTCTTTTAAGGCATTTTGTCAGCTTTCAATGGAGTTTTTAATTTCCTGGTAGTCTCTTTGAATCTAATTCATGTATTCTATATTTTCTTTATATTCTTTATGGAATGTTTCTCTTTTTTTGTGTTCCTCCCTTCTTCCGTCTGTATCTTCCTGAGAGATGATTCCTGAATGCATTTCTTTTATTACTCATATTTTATTTTATTTGATTTAATATTTCAGTTTTGAGCTCGTCTACAAGGTCCTGAAGATATCTCTTAATGTCCATTGAAGCCATGTCTGATGTTGCATGTTTGCTGCTCTCCATCTCCCTTGTTTTTCTCTCTCCTGGATCAGAGCTCTCAGGGTTCTGGCCTGGGGGCCTGCTCCTGCCTCTGTCTCCTGTCACAGTCCTGGCTTTCTCCACATAGGTTACAGTGCAGGTCCCAGCCCCCTTCCCTGTTGGCCACATTTCCTCTGAAACACACTGGCAAGGAACCTCCACACTCTCCTGACTGCTCTTGTCACTGAGGTGTAAGCAGCGGCTGTGCATGCCCGCCCCTCCCCACCGGGCCAGCCAAACTTCAGGGACCTTCACCCAGTTAGCGCATGCTAGGCACAGGGAATCAATTTGGGATGGCTCATTGGGTTCTGGCCAGGAGTGTGGCCCAGTCCAAGCAAATCCCACGAATCTGCCCTGGGGAGGGAGCAACCAACTGAAGTCACTGTCACTCCCAGTTCAGGATCCTCCTGCCAGATTCCAACATGTCACCCATTTGGTCACACCCTTCCTGTGTGTGGGGGTCTCATTCCCAGCACTGACCATGGATTAATGAAGGTCCCTTTGCTGGCTTCACTCTCCATTGGGCTCACTAACCCCCGACTTCAGCACTGCTGTGCTTCCTGTAAGTGGTGGTGGGAATGAATTTGGGCAGCTCTGCTGGCCGGCAAAGATTCAAGCTGGTGTAAACTCAGGCCAGTGCAAACGTGGCAGATCGCCATGAAAATGCTGTGTCCCTTAATTGTTATCTGTTCCAGTTGTAGTCCCAATGTATTTGATGAGCTTTTTTATGTTTTAATTTCTTCCTGTGTCAAGAGGATCCATCTCCCTCTGTCTGGGTCTCTCCAGGGTGTTTTATTCTGGCATGTGAGTTGTTTCTCCCAGGAGGCTTTGTATTTTGTTGCTCACTGGTTGGCCATTTTGACTTCTGTCTTGCCCTTCACTCTTTGAGTGACTATTATAAAATAATTCTATAAACTATATGCCCTTTATTATAGGAAGATATTAATGTAGTTGCTTTCTCTCCTTCTTTTTGCAAAGTGAGAACTAAACCACTGGTTGGGAAAGAGGCATAGTTTTGGGGAAATATAGGTGGTTTGAAATATGTTCTGCAGAGACTAGGGTAAAGAATTGGTTGGGAAAATATACAGTTATTTCCAAGCACATGGACAGCTTCATTGACATCAGAGACCATAAATTGATAAAGGTGTCAATCAATGCAAGTTCGTGCCACTAATCTTCTGAGGAGGCTCAATTGGCAAATGAAGTTGCCAATACTGAGAATAGAAAGATGGAAGTGCTGGGCCTGGTAATCTAATCAAGACAGGCAGCAGCTAAAGGAGTAGAAAGTGGAAGCAGAGGACTTAAAAAAATGAATATGGTATGAGATGAAAAGCAAACTAAACAAGAATAATTGAACAAATTAATTGTAAGAAGCCTGTATTAGTCAAGTTTACATTATCACCATGAAACATCTGAGGTAAGCTATTTACAAACATAATATTACAGTATTTTTTTATTTAGAGAAAAAAAGCAAAACAGATAAATGGGTAGAAAAAATACAGCATTTCAAAAAATAACAGTAAGAAATCGCTGGTTGATAAATTACATATTGTTACCTCAGAAATAGTTGTTTAAGTTACAAAATCAAAACCTAAAAGATGAATAGACAGTCAAACAATGACAGCACAAACCATTCTGTTTGATGAACTAACAAAAACTTAGTAGTATGGTTATCTATATTCACATGTAAATATACATACTGTTATATGCGTATACCTACAAGTTATTCTTTCCTTTCAAGTACTTTCTTTCTCTTTCATTATTACAATATCTACTATACATTTTGGAACTTATTACTCTTTCAGTATTTTATTATTTTTTACAGTAGAGAGACAATATGATTTTTACAAATGTGAGTCTGATTTATTTCACATATGAGCACAGTCTCAAGTTGTGAAGGCCACAGTTTTGAAGATGCAATATCCAAATAGTGTTGCATGGCAAGTGATAGTGGGAGTACCTACCAGGAGCAAGAAAGTAGTTATGTCTCCAAACTATAGTAGATAAAAGGAGGGACAAAATGAGAGCAAAGGTGACCATGAGAGTGAGAACAGGATCTTGCATACCCTTTAGAAATGATGCTTCCAGTATCCTAAGGACCTCTCACTGAGCCCTACCACTTAAAAACCTATATCTCCCAATCATGTGATTTTGGGAAATGAGTTGTTACATGTGGATTCTGAGAGACTTTCAACATTCAAACCACAGCAGAGGCTTGGATATGGAAGTTGTAATTTTAAATCTAATATTTCCAAGATAAGCATTTCAGGTAGTAATATATTTCAATTTGGAGCTGTCTTAGGACTTTCCTTTCACTGGAACATAATACTTGACATACACAACTGAAAGGAGGAGAGTTTATTTTGTCTTATGGTTTTAGAAGTTTCTATTCAAGCTTGTCAGGCTCAAAAGCAGAAACAGCATGGTGGGAGGGCTTGCTACTGAAGAAAGCAGCTCACATCATAATGTCCAGGAAGCAGAAAGAGAATACAGGCACCAGAGAGAGTGTTCTAGGTAATCACATCAGTGACCTATGTCCAACAAGGCCTTTCCTCTTAGAAGCACATATAACTCTGAAAAAGTTATATGAGAGAGTATAGTAATTGGTGAATGTAGAAAACGTGTTATTGAGTCTAAAATAAAAAAGAGGATCCAACATACAAGTTTTAATAGGCTGTTAAGGGCAGAAGAATGACAAGAACCAATGGAAAAAATATGGGGCAAAGAAAAATGATTTTGTCTGGGGGAAAACTTAACAGGCTAAATGTTTATGGGAAAGGACAAGTATAATCTATATAAAATCTAATTTATCATTTTTTGGGAATGTATTCTGTTGTACTTTATGAGATAGGTGTGATTTTATGTGATAGGCTACTGTGCTGTTGTCCTTTCTCAAAATGTATATCTTTTAAAAACCTCATACTATATAGATACACTATTTTTAGTTGATGAAATATGATATTTATGGCTATTTAAATGAGCATCAGGCCTTCTCAGGGTTAGAAGTGTAATTTTCTATTATAATTTTGTTTCAGTGGAGAAACAACTTGCCACTATCATTGTTTGAAACTATAATCCATTTTCCAGCAATTAAATGTGCAATAAATTTGAAGACTATCTTTAGAGGAGCATCTGCTAATGCAATGCTATTGTAAAGAATGCAAAAATTTTACTCGGTGTAAGACAAATTATTAGTAGTAATTATATTAGGGACTGTCAGATGAATAAGAGAAGGAATTTCTCAATTTTTTAAGAGAATAGGTTTTAAAATGCATCTTCCTGTAATTAATTTTTAAACTTAATAGTTATACGTTTTTGAGAAATTAAATAAATGCATATAATCTTTAAAGGATCCATTAGATTTCTTATCAATTATTGAGACACTGCTACACATATGATTCTATCTATACATGAGGTTCTTTGAACTTTTCGTAATTTACCTATGGACAACAAAAGCGCTAGAGAACAACAGCTAACCATTTCTAACAATACTGGAAAAAAAGTGTTTACTCTTGTCTCATCCGTATCCATCTCCTAATTTTGGAAAAATAATAACTGAAATATTATTCCCTCCATATACTTCAACTTCATCATTTATTTTCTCCTCCAAATTTCTTTTTAAAAATATCTATTTTAATTTTAACAAGTAAGATATAGCTGACTCATTGATGTTTGGAAGGAAGGATCCCTCTTTCTTTGTAGTTGCTGAATTTCATAATCTATGCATTATGTTTTTTGCATATAATGCTCTATAAATAATTATTGTAAAAATAAAATCTAGATGGAAAATCATACATATATATTCAAAAGATTTACATTTCTGTCAAACCCATGCATATATTTTTAAATATCTTATTAAAATATCTAATAATATACAAACCATAGAAAGAAAAAGGGACTTATACAACAAAATGGTTGTTAAATATTAGATTACTTGTATATTAAAAGACTAAAATGAACACTGTGCTTGTAAGTCACTAATAGGTAAGAAAGATCAATCTTAAAAACAAATAGTACAAGTTGGAGTTGATCCTTTTCCTGCCTCTGTTTAATTGACTTAAAGTCAATGCAAGTTCAAATAATTAAAAGAAGCTAAAAAGTTAAAGCTTTCCTTATTCGGCTTGGTACATACAAGACTGTCTGAAAACCACATAAATAGCTGAGGAAGCACATCTACTGCGTTGGAAGGCCACTAAAATAGGAGCTGTCTGGGAATAATAAATCATTAAGAAAAGCTAAAGCAGTAAGCAAAGAGAGGGCTGCAGAGCATAGTGTTGTTTTTGCACTAAGATACAGAGAAAGCAAGAGACAGACGGACATACAGACAAAGAGAGAGAGAGCGATTACAAATAATATGGAATTATAAATATAACAATTAAACTTAGGATAGTGTTATGGTTTGTTTCTGGATGTCTCCCAAAAGCCTCACACAGTCATGGAGGCAGGCTTCTAAAGTTTGTGACTGAATCATGGTCCGATGCTGGGATTATGAGTATGAGTGCTACACCCAGGTGGGTGTGGCCAACATACAATATAAGGGACAGAAAGAGTCTTCTCTCCATGCTCATCCCTTTTTTGGCTCTTGCTGCCTTCGCTGTTTGCTATGGTCATAAACTGTTTCCCTCTGCCATAAGACAACCTACCTTGGACCCAGCAGCTTATGAACTGAAACCTCCACAAACTGAATAAACCTTTCCTTCCTTTATTTTGGACATCAGATTTTTGTCTCAGCAATGAGAGTAAAAAGTAACCAACACAGATAGTATAAGGGAAGTTGGCATATAATGAACTGAGAGAAGATTAATAGAGAAATTTTTAAAGAAGAAAGAACAAAGCCACAAGTATTTCATTGTTAGACATTTGTTTGAAAGCTTGTGCTTCACTTTAACATTCATGCAAATTATTATGGAAAATTTTATTTCTTTTAATTAGTGTGTAAAATTGCCAATGGTAGATGGTATCATATTTTGGGGGAAGAGTGCCAAAGATGAAGAAGATCTAGGTTTTAGCTTTGATTCTACTGCTAAATAAGATTTACCTTGGTAAACTCTCATGCTTTAACTTCAGCTCATGCCAGTTTACTCACTAACAAGATGAAACAATAATCCACCCCTCCTGATTCAACCGATACCATATGGACAATCACTGGGAAATTTTCAAACAAATTGAGTATACTTAGATGCAGAATTGTAGAACAAATTACTGTTATAAAGTATATTTGTTCCATTAGTTGCATAATATTGTATATTGCAAACAAAATGAGCTTATGTATATTTATAAACTTGATGAATTTGTCAAAATTAAATACACTAAAAGTTCACCCTGAAAAGTATTTATAATATTTTTCTTAATGTTCTTAATTTGAATAATAATGTAAGCACTTATGAGCTCTGTGACTTTTGCAAAAGATTTAATCCTCTAAATCTTGATTTCTTCACTGGCAGAATAGAATAAAAAATAATTCATGTCAGACTCATTGCTTGATAAATGTTCAATATGAAAAATTTTATTATGTTTAAGCAATTTTATATCACAATAAAAACATGCCATGTAAAATACTTCTGGTTGAATTTTTTTCACTCTTATTGTAGTAAGAAGCACATAATGTAAAATTTACTATCTTTATCATTTTTAAGTATAAATTACATTAGTGTTACTATATACATATCTTTGCAAAACAGATATTTGAGCTTTTTCATTTTGAAGAATTAAAACTCTACACCATTGAAGCCCTCGCAACCATTACACTAGTGTTTGTTTCTCAGAGTTTGACCAGGCATCCTGCATAAGTGCTCATAAAATGTTTCTCCTTTTATGACTAGCTAGTTTCATTTAGCATAATGTTCTCAAGATTCATTCATGTAGCATATAACAGGATTTCCTTCTTCATGAAAGTTGGATAATATTCCCCATTATATTTATATGTGTAATACGTTATCTTTATTAATTCATCTATTAATAGAGATTAGGCTGTTTCCACTTATCTGTTATGAATCGTGCTTCAATTAACATAGTATACAGAGATCTTTTGACATGTGTATTTTAATATATATATAGAGAGAGAAATAAAATTGCTAAATTATCTAGTACTTTCATTTTTAATTTTTGAAGTGTTTCTGTACTGTAAGAGCAGATTATTTTTACAATCCTTACTGAGTACAAAAGGATCTCAAATTCCTTACATTTTCACCAACACGTTATATTCTTTCTTTTTAAAATATTGGTGGCCATCCTAATAGTTTCAGCTGATATCTCACTGCTGTTTTAATCCCTAGATAAGTTGTGATGTTGAGCATCTTTTTAGATACTCATTGGCTAATTGTCTATCTTCTTTGGAGAAATGTCTATTCAAGAGTTTATGTTTTTAATGTCTTTTCTTTCTCTCTTTCCTTTTCTTTTTTCCTTCTCCTTTCTTTTTTCTTTCTTTTCTCTTTTCTCTTTCTTTTCTCTTCCATGCATCAATACCATATTGTTTTGATTACTGCAGCCTTGTAATATGTTGTGGAATCAAGAAACATGAAGCTCCCCACATTTTCTTTAGATTATTTTTGTTGTTTAGGCTTTCTTGATATTTTACATAATTTTAGTTCTTTTTACCTCTTTTGGCAAGAAAATATCATTAGAACTTTGGTAGGGCTTGAATTAACTCAGTAGATAATTTGGAGTACTATGGATATTTTAATAATATTAAATCATTTAAATCATAAAGAATAAAAAAGGTTGGGAGACAACAGGGAAGTTGGCTAAAAATCTTTCAATGCAAGTTAAATTAATACTGAGCACATTTGTTTATATGCTGCTATTTTTCTATTTTTTCATTTAATTAATTTGCTCTCTCATGTACATAATTAGCAGAATTATATAAATAATTCTTTTGTAATAGACATGGTAGGTATAGTTTAACCTAGTTTTACAAGAAACTGAAATCCAATGTCTCTGGAATATAAAGAAAACACTCACAGGGTCTAAGATAATGAGTCAAGTTGTTTGCTATCTGAGGCAGCGAGACACAGTTGAAAACCTGAGAAATGTAAAAGAGCAAGTCACATAGTGTGATAACCTCAGAGCACACTCACCTGGCCCTGTAATTGACTTACCATACAACTTACCTTTGTAGAATCATACAGAACTACCAATTTTATAAAAGCATCAAGTAATTGTAAGACAAACAGTATATATAGTTATCTGTGATGAATGTTGGGAGAAGGAATGAGTGGAACAATGTAGTGTGGCATGCATAAACAGACTTCCAAAGCTTTTCTACATTGATGACACCTAAAAGAGCTTAGATCACTTATGAAGTGACCAAAATACTCATGCTAAATCTAGCTAAGAGACTTTACTCCACAGATAATTACATAACATTTGGTAAACAACTGGAACAAGACTTTTAATTTTACTGAGTTTCTGAATTAACCAGCCTAACACCATACAACATTAGACCTACTACTATATATAGCTTGTTGATACATCTCTTTTTAATTAATTTTCTATTTTTCTATTTCCAATTAGTTACCACCAATCCCATCTTGAATCTATGTCAATCAGTCTTTCATCCAAACTATTCCATGTCAGGGTCACCAATCACTTTTAAGTTATAAGTCTAATGGTCCATACTTGGTCCCATTTTAATTAGCACACAGTGGCATTAAATAGTCAATCATCCTTTTTTTTTTTTTTTAAACTTGGCTTCCCAGTCATTAGGCTCTAACTTTCTTTCATTTTTCTGAGTATTTCATTTGTTTTTAACTTTAATGCTTTTTTGTTGCTCCTGTAACCATCCACCAATCAAGGAAAAATAAGTGAAAGCTACAACAAACTTATCATATACTTCCTCTTATCATAGTCCTCATTTCAGTAAATTTAAGCTCCATAGTCTTACTATCTAGCTAAAAATACCTGGAGCTAGCCTTAGTTTCAAACTCTGTACCTATAAAAATACCTGGAGCCAGCCTTAGTTTCAAACTCTGTACCTATAAAAATACCTGGAGCCAGCCTTAGTTTCAAACTCTGTACCTATCTCTATCAACACATCCAATGGTTCATCTTCAATCTTTTTCTGCTGAGTGCCAAATGAACATTCTAATCCAATCAACTATAATTTGAAGCATGATGATTGGAGTAACTCCCCCTGTGTTTGGGAAGCTATAGCACATTCTCAGCAGAGTGGCCAAAGTGATTTTACTAACATGTGAGTTAATCCTGTTACCATTTTGCTACTCAAAATTAAAGTCATGTTTCTACAATGACCATACATTTAATAGCTTTCTGTTCTTGTGTCTTTCTGCTCAATCCTTCATTAATTCATTATTTGAATATATCAGCCTTCTCTCAGGGCCTTTCCTCTACTGTCTCCATATCTGATGCTCCCATGTCCATAAGCATTTATATAAATGATAACCTCTGGCTAAAGCTCTCCCTGTGTAAAAATTTCAACTGTTCTACCCTTCCTCCAACACTTCAAATTGCCATCATATTTATGCTGTTTTCTTCTTCTTGGTACTCATCATCATCTCATATAACATGTATTTTACTTATTTTCTTGACTATTTCCTGCCTTCTTTTTAGAAACTTTTCATGTTTTTTACTGCTGCATCTTCAGTGAATGAGACATTGATTTTATGTAGTTTGCACTCAATAAAAAGACACTTGTTGGATTAGTGTGATAGTGTAATGAGGGGGTGTCTTAATTCTGTTGCTACTTTTAATCCAAAATGAAATACAATTTTCTGTCCCACATTACTATGACCTTTCCAATCAACACCTTTAAATCTTTATGAATTTATTTCTGCTCAATATCACATGATTTAGATTTAAATATGATAGGAGTTAGAAACTGTATTACTTAAAATTCTCAGTGATGAAAACCTACATGGCTACAGAGCAAACTTTTAGGTTTATGTTTAGATAAAGTTATAATAAGCTCATTTGACCAGTTCAGTTATCTGAAGTTATAATATTTAGATGTCTCTAAACAATGCATGATAACTACTAAACATCTACAAGTTTACATAACTGAACAATATAAGGAAGTGATTAAAGAGCTTCTTGGTAAATCATACCTGCTGGAGAAATTGAAGAATGCTGTGATTTCATGTGACTAAAAGCAGGTGGGAGCAGTTTGGAAAGAGTTCCTTTGCTGTATAGGTGCTTCTTGATTTAGATGAGCTTATAAACAAATAAACCAATTTTAATTTGAAAATATCTTCTGTTAGAAATGCATTTAATAAACTTAACTTACCAAACATCAGACCTTAGCCTAGACTAAACGTGTGCTATACTGCAGCAAAGGAGTCAAATGCCAAAATCCTACTTTATAACAAAGATTTGAATTTCACTCATAGATTACATGTGTGGAGAAGATGGTGGCAAAGCTGTTCAAAGTCAGAGTATCAGTGGTTTAGCTATTTATTTTTTGATGGTGTGTTTATCATCTTGATAGCGTAGGTGACTAGCAGCATAAACTTGCTGCTACTGCCCACGTCAAAAGACAATGTCTTACCCCTACTGCTAGTAAATTTGAAGTAAGATTTCCACTGAATGCATATTTTTTGTACCAGGAACTGAACTTAGGACCTTGCACCTGGTAGGCAGGAGATTATAGCATTATGCCACTGACTTATACACCTGGCTCCTGCATATGGTTTTTGTTTCTTCTTAAGGTAAAGAAATCAGGCTAAAGTATCTTAAACCGATGACCATCTGAATTAGGGAATCAGGTAAACCAGAAGTTATTTTAATATTCATTGAAATTACTTAATAAAAATTTGTATGATACTCTGAAAGAAATCTCTATTTTTCCAGGTAATCAATCTCAGCCTCCAGTTTTCTTTTTTAGAGGTCAAAGAGAGTCAAGTTATATTTATATATATTGTAATTTCTTGGGAAATCTTTCTACAAGGCTTACCATATATGTTCAAATTCACTTTATTTGTACTATAACTTCTAACAGTTTTTATTAAAATAAGCTTCTATCACTAATCTTTTTAGGAAAGAATACATATGGAAAATAAAGGGTGATAAAAGCTTTTCTATCAAGAATTATTTTCTTCTCAGTTCTTTCCACTGAGGGAATTGAAATGTAATGAGGTGAGTTTTCAACTAAATTTTGTTTTGAAATAAAAATCAATGATCTCCAAGGACATGAAGCTTTCAAACATGCTTTTCCAAATAAGGACATGAGGATACTTTGAGGCTATGTTATCATAAATAAATCAGAATTATAATTCATACCCTTCATGTAATCCCATGAACAGTTATTTTTTTGTATAAAGCATTTGAAAATACTTTTAACTTATGTGATATCTATACTTAAAATGCTAAATGTGTGAAAGATTCATATATACATAAATATAAAAGCATATTAAAATCAGTGAGTAGGTCATCACATAAAATCAAAGAGGAGAGTCAGGGACTAAATTATTAAAAGCAAGACATGACAGTAAGAAAATTCATCAGATTACTAAGATTTGAAAACCTAATTGAGAGCTGAAAATGTAATACTTAAATGAATTACAGCCTATATTGAAAGGAGCAAGTATCTTTGTGCTAATGCCCAGAGAAATACCAAATGAACTCCTTGACCTGTACATTTATATGACTCCGTATTAGCACATTTGCAGTGTCCAGAATGTTAATGTACCAGACACCAGTACTGTGTTTTAAAGGAAAACTCAAGAATTCATTTTAAATATGAATATATTTTCAGGTCATTTTGGAAGGCAGTAGTCCTGGAGTTTTTAAGGCAATACTATTTCCATTGCTCTGTTTAGTCTTTCTCAGTCATGTAACTGCTCACTTTGGTATAGAAAAATATTCTTTTTCCCATTTTTTTCTCTTTAGTTTTTGAAATAGTTCTCTCTCCACAAAATCTATGAGTTCTTTTCAAGACAAAAATTACATTCTTACAACAGCTGCTTCCACACCGTGAAATCTTTCTTTAAAACATTACATTTTCTTCATGTGTACAGACAAAACCTGATTTTTTTCAGATTTCAAACTACCACAATCTAGACTTGACTATATTATATGTTTAAATATGAAAATGTCATTTTCTATCATGATTATTCATTTTTTAATGCTATGACTTTATTCTTTATGTCAGAATTTTTAGTGGATTTTAAAATTGACTTAATGGGTTTTGCTCAGGATTTAAAAAAAATAATATAGACAGGCACAGAATAAAATGGAACAAAAAGAATACAAGGTGGTTTCATACATATTAAGAGAAATGTAATTTTCTAAAAATTTAGTTTATAATTATAATGAATTGTGGCTTAACTATATTGTTGAATATAGGCTATAACTTAAAAATCTTTTTTTAAGAAGACCAATCTTGCATATCTTTAGATAATGACCATTAAATGTTTAATATATGCTATACCTCATAAGAAAGACTTAGTATATATTCTTATCTAATCTTATCAAGAACTCCATGAATTAGGAAATATTATTATTATTATAAGAAATTATCATTATTATCCTTATTTTGAGGACTTATGAGCTGAAGCTTAGTAAAGTTATAAAACTGATAAATGATGTGGAAACAGTTCAAATTTGAAACAAGATTCCAGATCTGATGTTGTATATCATTTTGTATCTGTGTTGCTTAAAAAATCCTAAGTAAATGTACATATTTATGCCCTCTCATTTACTCCAGGGAATAAGTCATTTTTCAAATTAATTAAGATGTCAAAACACCTAAAACATGAAATTCCCACACTTCTGGTGGACATGAAGTTTGGCTTCAATAGATTGCAGAGTGTCATACTTTGAAGTAAACAAAATGTGCACAAATTTGAAAATATTTAGCAATAAACATTAATGATTAATTCAATATTAATTATTCATTTAAAAAATAATATTCCTAACTTAATATGTGTATAATGCTATACTGGAAATGCTTTTGTACTGGGGAACTTAGAGAAAATATATTACTCTTCATATATGAGTAGAATTTCTTATTTTAAAAAGATTAGGACAGTAACAATTCATAAATGTAAAAATGTATTTTCTTCATATGCACTTCATTCCATAAATGTGTTGATTTACAATGCAGTTGGCTTAGTGAATAAAATAATTTTAATAACGAAACATATGGCCAAAATAGTGAGAAAGACATACAACATGGGCATATTGAAAACACATAAACATAGAAATTGCCTTAGAATGTGATAACTATACATAGCCCTTCACAAATCATAACACTATCTGTTCCGTAAAAAGGTGGGTGTCCTTCAAAAAGAAAGAAACTTTCTGAGTTTCAGATCTTTCATGAACAGGGTATAAAAGCTATTTTAAGTGGTCCTGTTAAGATACATTTTGGCTCAAATTCATGAAGGCATCATGTATTGTGAAAGGGAGGAATAAGAAACTCAGGAAGCAAAGGGGAATGGTAATTTAGAGAAACATGAACATATTCTAGCTCTATAATCCTATAGCGGGCACTCACAATAGCTCCTATGCCCTTCCCACACATTGACTTTCTGGTTTCACTTTCTCTCATCTCAGTGAAGAACTGTAGATGCTGGCTGAAATATCCACTTTATACACAGATTTTCTTTTCTAATCTTGATTCTCTGGGAGACTAAGGCTTGTGATGTGACTATATAGGATGGGTGAGGGATGTGAGGCAGAAATAAATGAGACAGAATCTAGTTAGCTTGTGGTGATAGGTCAGGGTGAAATTGTGGAGCCTTTGGAGGTGCTGTGGCCCAGAATACCTTAAGAATTTTCTAGTGAAAGTTTTCCAGCTCAGGAAATAAACTCTCTATTCCAATTAACAAAGCTGTAAAACTGTACCATTGAGCTTTCAAGGAATGGTAAGGTTCCTATCTCTGATAGATGAAGATTCAAACACTTCACTTCCATTTCTAGGGACCATTCAGTCCTATTTACTTTTTCTTTTTCATATAACCTTAGGGAAAAGGAGTGCAGAGCTGCAGTAATGCTCTGAAGTAAATGTAGATTGATTTCAGAAAAAAAGGGCCATGGTGGCACGAGCCGTATTTCCAACTATTTGGGAAACTTAGAAGTACTACAACTTCATGGCCAGCCTGGGCAACTCAATAAGATCGTGTCTTAAAATAGTAAAAAGGAGCTGAGAACATAGATTAGTGTTTCCTTGGTTTAGTCTTTTGCAGCTTAAGAAATAAAGCAGAACAATACAAAAAACTTGCAAAAATGGCATTTTTATACCCATATTGAAGTTTTAAACAATGATTTATATCTGGCACCTGAGCCATTCAATTCAAATAAGTAAAGTTCTTGTACAGGCAGATTATGCATAATAGGCCAATTTCAGTCGCTAGATTGGAGGGAACTGATTTAAAGAACTACTGTGAATAAGTGAGTTGTGGGTATTCAAATCCTTATTGGTTAGGCCATTTAAAAGATGATGCAGAATAAATGTGTTACATGGAGTTGAGCTACTTCCTACTCAAAATGCAGCTCATGACAGGAACAGGGGAACATGGAGATCTTTTTCCCTATAAGAAAAATGATGATGTACTAAAAATGAGGCTGAAATATTGCAGAAATATTTTAAGCTTTGCTTAAGACACTAATCTGTTTTGTAGAGGTGTTGACTTGAGTAACTCACAGCTGTAGCCTCTGAGGCTCTTCGTTCTCTCAGGATCAAGAGTCAAATTGAAGAGTATACATCTTTATAACAGATGCGAGGGTATACTGATCATCTGAGAACCACTCATCAGATAGATAATTTACAGAAGCATGTGTAAATACTGAGATTAAAGATTTTGTTAACATAGATACTGGCCCATATGGCTTTTGGTTCAGAGAATGTGGAAGAAATCTACTTATAATAGAGGTGAGCAGATACATGGTAAATATTCTGAGTTGCTACTGCTGCAACAAGCTACATTTGATTGAGACAAAAAAAAATATCTATTTACTTCATTGGTGCATCCTCATGTCTTATAAGCTAGGGTTGAGCAAAACTCATCACAGCTGAGAAAAGCCTTTCTGACATTTTGCTGACTTTGGAAAGCCAAGGATGATAGCCACTTTGCTCTTTTTAGTGCTTGTTTTCCCAAGCCCCACATACCTATAGGATTCATACAGACACAAAGTGCCATGCTCTGTAACATCCCTTCTTTACAGTATACTTAATAGTTGGAGAATATTTTTTTCTGCTCTTGAATGTGATGGCTTCTTCATAGCATCTAGATTTTACTGCTGTAATGCTTGTGTAAAGACATTCTGATTCTTGCCCACCACTGTTTCAGAAATTCATTCTTAACTCTTCAGTGAGTTAAACTGCCTTTGCCTTTAAATCTATCCTTAAACCTTTTGTTTCAAATGTAATTATTTTTTTCAAAACAAGAACAACATCCAACAACCAGAACACAGGGCAAGGCTCTAGTTGTCCCTTGCTGTAAACATTGCAGTACTGTTATGAAAGCACCTCTGCTCTAGCAGGGATTCCTGGTCTGTCTTCTCCAAAGAAAACTAAGGTTGGTACTATAGACACATTCAGTGAAAAGGTAAGATGTTTGAAGCTTACACCAAGTTGTGACAGCCCAGTAGCAGCCATTTAAATTACTTGACTTCCTCATTATGTAACATTTACCATAAAAGCAGAGGAACTTATGTAGATCATATTCCTTTAGATTCACAAAGTCTTAATTACAGAGAAATATGCTTCCATTCTGAAGGCTGCAATTAATGCTACAATGGCACTCTGCCTTGTCAACTTTATTGTGTAGGGAACATTTTCAGAATACTGAAGACTTTCTGGCAGTGTCTTTTGTTTATTAAACATTTTATACATTGACATTTAGAAATTGCTATTTGGTAGATTTCAGATGGTCATATATTACATAAAAGAAAATTAGAAATGATTATAACTTTTCCCAAGTCAGAAAATTCAGTACCTATTGCATTGTACAAGTTTTCTATGTATCATTAAAAAATAATTACTAAGTTCCAATTGCCTTTCTAACCCTTATCACTAGTGAAGGGGTTGCACTCTGATTTTCCAGTTGATTATAATCTGATTATAATCCAATTCAGCACTTGACCTTATATTTTATGTTGTGCAACAAAAATGTGGGTAATCCAAATTGCTAGAAGGTGTACTTATATTGCATGTATTATCTTTTTTATATAGATTCTTTCAAAATTCTCAAATGGAAAAAATTACAGTAATACATTATAAAAGTAAAAAAGAAGAAATAAAGATGTAAAGTCCTTGAAATGTGTGATGCATATAGTAGGTGGGATTTTTGAGGATAAATTCAAAGAAAATATAATGACGAATAATGATGAGGCATGACATTGTTAATAATGTCAATTTTTAGTTCAGCACTAAAGTATATGGAGATTGAACTTCTAAGGCTAACAGTTTACTATTCAGCTTTATCAAGCCAAAGAACAAAGAGAAATATGCAACAGCAAAAGAAATGTAAGGTGATAAGTCTGTCACAGTTAAATATTTCATCTGTCTTCTCTCTATAAGATGACATTAATTTTAATACAGTAATTATTTGAGCAAGATATGGCCCTTATTTCAAAACTCCATTTCATATGTAGTCATATACTGTTCTTGGCTAGAGACAGCAGTTGGCTTGACACTGTCTTGGTAATATATCCTTGAATCCTCTGTTCATAGTTTGTAGCAAGTGCTCATTGTCATTTTTGCACAGTACTGAGACAAAACAGTCTATTTTTCATGAGTAAAGGAAGCATAGTGGCATAATGGAACAGGTTTAAAAAACCCTACTTGTGAGAGTAAAGCAAACTTTATTCAAATTTTGTGCTATAGCCAGTTTCGCAACATTATTCTTTGCCCATTAGGGATGTGGTTTTGCATGAGATTCCATATTATTTTATTATTTAAGGTAACTATAAATCTTATTCATTTCTTCCATATTTACTCACTGATAACTTGCTATGTATCAGACATGTTTCTTCTCTTACATAGCTTCCCTAATGTTGAACAGAAAAGGTACTTTATGCTTGTGATTAAGAATGATACAAAGATAAATCACTTTTTGCAAAACATTTCTGTATCAGTTCCTAGGAGAATGGATGAGTTTATTTTTTTTCTAATAAATAATGCTTCAAATATTTAAAAAAATGATTGACAAAATGGTCCTAATATGTCACTTTTTAAGAGCTAATCATCCTAAAAACCTCTACAAAGAAGTTCTCCAGTGTTTTATTGAGTTGTCAAAATTGTCTTTCAAAGTTTGTCTTTGGCTCAGTTGTGGATAACTGCTTGCTCAGATTTAAGCAACTTGGCAGGCCACAACCATCAATCTGTCAGAAGCACATAGCTCTCAAGCAGAGTTCTCTTAGACTTGGAAGATAATTCATTGTTAGCAAAAGTGTGTGTTAGATATTATGCCACATAAACACTTAATTGTTATAGTTTAATTCTCAAATTTTTTCATTATTATTTAAAGAACACAAAGAAATGACTATTTTACCTTCACTTATCTAACAAAATGCAATTAATTATTTACATTAGATTAATGTAATGGTGATGACATGGCAGTTCATTTTAAAGTAAAAATATTCATTTTATTCCATTTTGCCTTTATTTAAATCAAGCACTGTGTCATTCCTTTAATGAATATAAGGATAGGCTTAATTTACACAAATTAATCATGTTTAAGTAACCTAACTATGAATAGAATGGGAACTAGCCTTTGAAAAATGATTGACAAGTCATGAGACACTCATGTGGCTGACTTTGTAATAATAATCATGTTCTGAAGCCTTTATGTTTTCCTTTTGTTTTAGTATGATTTGCTTTCATCTAAGTCTCAAATGTCAGAAACATTAAGTATGTGGGATTTTTATATCACGATGCATATCCATCTCATTTTATTCTCTTTCTTTGTTAAGTTATATGTTTTCTAATATATTGTATGCTCCTGCAGAATGTGAACTTTTCTGTCACTTTACTGCTGTACTTTTTTTTTTGCTTAGGATATAACCTGATAAATATTAAGCCTTAAAATATTATATACAAATTACATACAAATTAATACTTTAAAATGACAATTATTTTGCCTGGATAATACAGATTATTATGCTAATGATTATTGTTACTGTCTTACCAACCTGACATTTGTTATTTTCTTGAAATTTCAAGTTCATGGGAGAATAAATTTTTAAATTATTTTCTTAAGAAAGAAAATGGAACTTTAAGAAAGGTGTTACAGACAGCTGAGTTAAATAGAAATATTATAGACAGTCTGACAAGGCCAGGCCCTCAAAGGAGCCAGTGTAGAAGATGAGATACCTTGCAACTGTGGAGGAGACGGACACTTCTGCTGTGGGCCAGACCTCAAGACAAAAGATAAATCAAATGCACTCATGTATTTCCTAAGGATAAATTTTAGGAATTGACATTTTAAATAGGTCTCTACCACCCTGAGGAAGCCAGAAGTCACCAACCCAATCCCCTGTAGGAAGTCACTGCTTTTTATGCATGCCTGTTTTCTATGTGACTCGCATCCCCATGTGTCCCCAGCTGAATCAACTTTACCTGAGCAATTAACTTATACCTGACATCTGGTAGTTGAGTGTTTTATTCCCTATATCACTTGGAGTTCTTTCACCAAGATCATTGGATGGAGGTGTTTGCTTTTGTTTCATAGACTTTGGAAAGGGACTTGTTTAGGTAACAAATTTTTATGCTTCATATTTTGTTTGCTTTGCCCATTGCATATAATTGCTTATGCTTTGTTTGTTATACTTTTGTTAAAATGATTATATATCTAGGTTAAAATGCTGGAAAGTTATAAGGTTTTGTTCTTGTACATGCTGCATTTAAACTAGTTACTAAATTTACTGGTACTCCTTGCTTGACTCTATTTAGATAATAACACTAGAGAAAGTAATAGTAAAATGCCCCTAGTAGAGTTTGATATAAACTTCTGTAAAATGGGTCTTCTTAAATAAAATCTAGCTCAGACTTAGAAAATATGCATGCCTATAATTAAACATAGGACTCCTTCCACCACTTAAACAGTACTAGGCTGGTGGCTGCTGGCCTTAAGACTGGGAGGATAGATTTCACTGGGACAGACTGGCTCTGATCCTCCTCTACATTCTAGAGGAAATGTCAATCCTATTCTGCTTCTGTTTCCTTTCTTTGGCTTTACTTATAATCTTTTCTCCCACTTTGCACTTTCCTTTTTAAAGGCATGTAAAATTAGAAAGATTCTACACTCTTCCAACCTTTTCCTCCTACTAAGTTAAGTCTGTAGAAAATGAGCATTTGTCAGTGCTGAAGACTGTGAAGTCATCTTACATGAGGGACAGATACATTATCTCTAGGTCAGATGAGACATTGAAATTTTGCTTGTCCAGGAAAACACACATAAAAGTCATGTCTCAGCTTAGTGTTCTGGGCAGGTTTCTTTTGGAAGACTTAACCTGAGACACAGTGGAAAGAACCAGCTTCTGCATGAAATCAAAAGGAGCTGTTTCCAAAAGCAGCACATTTATAGGACCAAAACACATTTAGACTAAGGGACCCTTTCCAACCTTTCATTTACATGTATAAGAAAATACTTTGATATACATTGTGGACTGTAAAGCTCTAGTGTAACCTTATAAGGCACTAGGAATTGTCTTGCACAGGCTTTTAACTATCCCTTATAGAACATTGACAAACAGTGGTTAATCTGCCAGCTAATTAAACACTCCTAGAGCAGCTGCCACTCAAAGCAGAGGGCGGATTTCCACAGCATCTCTTTGGTGAATCCTTACTGAAACCAATGGCCAATGAAACGTTGATCAGACAGACAGCTGGATTCCCCTCTGGAGACTGACCTCTGGTTATATGGGCCAACAGAATCTGAGAACAACTGAGGATCCATGGCCAAGGCTATTCTCTAGTGGTCACCCAAAGGTTCCTCAGTGGAAACTGGTTGTAGATTACAGAAAAAAGCCTCCACTTACCTATTGTAACTATATCTCCCTACTAGTAAACTAAAAATGTTTCTCAAACTTTTCAAGCATTTATACTACCTATCCTTTCAGAAAAGTAGGCTGAGACAACTTTCATGAACTGTTTACATTTCAAAGAAGCTGGTAGAAAATGATTTGCATTTGTGCTTTACATATGTTAACTAATAAAAAGAGAAAGATTTTAAACACCCTTTTATGCATGAATAAAAGACTGATGTGTCTTTACTAACAATAAAATGTGATTGCTAAATGATAATTTATATGTTTAACCTGTGAGCTTCAAAGATAACTTTTAAATAAAGCATAGCCATGTCCCTCTTGTAGGAAAGATTGCTTAGGTAATTAGAGGACACAAATGCCTTGGAGACTTTGCTGGAGGCCTAGGGTAGAGTTCCTCAAGTTTATTTCTCATCTGTCTCTGTCTCTGGAGGAAATCTCCTTTGCAGCACAGTCAGAAAAGTACTGTATCTCACTGCTATACAATAAAAAAAACAGCAATAGTTCATTATAAAGTTATGCTTCCTTTTTTAAACATTCCTATAACAGGCTAATAAAAACAAAGTTCAGGAGCTACATGGGAAGATAAGATTGTGCACCAGTTTGAGACTGGATAGGTTGGCCAGATTTTGTCTTCTACTCTCTCTTGATGACATCCACTTGCTCTGGAGTGGAATCAACCTGAGGGACACCTTGAGGATATTATCAGACAGAAATAAGAAAAGGACCTCCAATTATTTCTTTTTGCACAGATAGTTGGCTCAAGGCCAAAGTCTCGTACTCTTGCATGCATTGCTTTTTGTGTTATAGACATGGGCAACTCAGTGCCAAATCCCCTTATTTCTTTGTAATGCATTAAAAAGCTCGGGAAGATGTCCAGTGCTTATATGTTGAAAAAGAGATGTTTGATATTTCTCTGCACATGTGTGTGGCCTACCTACCCCCTAAAGCCAAAATGGAACATAGAGGAAAGTATTAATTATGATGTTCTTTCACAACCAGAGACATACTGTAAGAAAGAGAAAAAATGGTCAGAATTGCTTTATGTTCAAGCTATTTTTACATTAAGAAATAATTCTTATTTATGCTCAAGGTATAATTATAATCCATAAGAGACTACCTAAATTCATAGATCTCTTTCTCTCAGTGACTCAAAACAAATTAAGCTAGAACTAGGAAAATTTTCAGATGACCCTGATAAGTACATTGATGTCTATAGAGGATTTACTCAAACCTATAAACTAGGATGGAAAGATGTAATGTTAATCTTAAATCAAATACTGACTTATACTGTGAGACAAACAACATTACAAGCTTCCATTGCATTTGGAGAAGAATATCATATTGTTAATTTTAGAGAGCCAGAAGATCAACAGCCAGGGGAACCACCAGTTCCCACTGGCACACAGCAGTTCCCACCCAAGACCCCAACTGGCCTGAAAGCAAGAGTGGAGATTAGAACAGGAGACATTTTCAAGTGTGTATGTTCCAAGGTCTAAGAAGTACACAAATCAAGTCTTCTAGTTTTTTTTTTAATTGTCAGATATTTTTCAGGAGAAAAATGAAATTCCCTCTGAATTCTTAGGTCATTTGTTATCAGTGCTATTAAAACATGTCCACAGATCCAGATTCAGTAGAAGGACAGATTTTGCTTGAAGACATGTTTATTGCTCAGTTAAACTCAGATATTAGAAAAATATTACAAAAGATAGTCTTTGCTCCAGATAGTTCACTTGATACTTTAGTAAAAACTGCCTCCTTAGTATTCTATAATCAGGACTGGGAGAAAGCCAAAGACAGAAAACAAAGAGACCAAAAAGTAGCTGCCCTTGTTGTGGGCTTAAAGAAACAGACCTTAAATCTGATTCTTGGGGCTCCAAGAAGAGCTAAACAAGTACACTAATATATTATCACTGCCACAAGCCAGGCCACCTTAAGAGGCCCTCTAAGACATGCTCTGACTGCTTTCTTTCTCTCAATAATATATTCTGCTCTCAAACTCTTTGTTCCTAAAATTCATTTTTCAGCTTTAGAGAACATGAACTTATACTGCACATCCAGTAGATTGAGAGTTTCATTCCCGTGTATCAATGTGACCATAGTAAAACATCAAAACAGTAAACAAAGTATTACTCAACGTGTTTTACAGATATAGATTCATTTGGTTATGAGTTCCATTACCAAAAAATATATTCCATATATCAATTGTGCTTGAGAACATGTGCAATTAAATTAAAATTTATTTGAATGGCTATCTGAATAAAAGCATTTGATATTAATTTAGATAATGATTAAAAACTATAATTGCATTCAATGTAAAAAAATTTTCTAGGAAAGACAAAAATATCATAAAAAAGCACCATAGTTCAGTGGTGCATCCTATGCATCACTGCATGGGTCCTGAAGGTTCTGAATTCCACCCAGCCAGAAGAAGGCCCCCAGCACCATATGCCAGGGTTGTGCCTAGGCTAGCCACACAGGCAAAAGGCTCTAAACTCTTCACAGCCAGACACAAGGAATTGGTGGGACTATACTCCAGGAGTGTACTCTGGCTAGCTGCCTCAGTCCAGGAGGTTCTGAACTCCACCCAGCCAGGTGCAAGGCCATGACACATACTTCAGGGGTACATCCTTGCTAGTTGCACAGAGGATCCAAGCTCTGCCCAGCCCAGTGTTCCAGGGCAATCCATCAGGTGAATGCCCAGCCAGCCTCTCACATGTCACAGAGGTACTGAGCCCAGCCCAGTCTCAAGGCCCAGAGCCACCCATCAGGGAGCATCCAGCCTAGCCAATGGGTCTTGGAGAATGTGAGCTCTGCCTATCAGAGCACATGGCCCCAGCACTGTAGTTCAGGGGTACATCCCAGCTAGCCATGCAGTGGTTCCCAGAGGTTGCAAACTCTACCCAACCAGGAGCAAGGCCCCAGCACCATATGCTGGAGGAGTGCCCAGGCTAGCTGCCCAGTCCAGAGGCTCTGAATTACTCCTAGCCAGATGCAAGTCTCCAGCAGTGCCACACTCCACAGGTGCACTTTGACTAACTGCCTGAGTCACAGAGGTTCTGAACTCCATCCAGTCTGGAGCTAGGCCCCAGTGACACACTTGGGGTGCATCACTGCTATCTGCATGGAGGTTCTAAGCTCTGCCCAGCCCAGTACCCCAGTGCAATCCAGTACACTACATTAGGGGAATGCTTGGCCATACTCAAAGGTCACAGAGCATAGGCTCCAGGGCCATAGTTTGGGGGTACACCCAAGATAGCCCTGGGGATATTGGAGGAATGAAGCTCTGCCCAACATGGCATTTCAGTGCAATTCATCAGGAGGGTACCTGACCAGCCACACAGGTCCAGGAGGAAAATGAGAAAATGAAAGAGCAAGATACAATCTCAGTCCTCCAGGCCACCAAAAACAAACCCAAGAGACACTGAAATGGAAGACACTAGAAAGGCACAACTGAACTTTCTGAAATGATTGCAACTGAAGTAAAGAAACAACTTCATGAAGCTATAGAGGAAATCAGATCAGAAATAATTACTCAGGTAAAGCAAGAAATGTCAAACAGTATAAAAGAACTGTTGTATGTATCTAAAGAAGATCTAGATAAAAGAATAGAGGAAAATGATGGAATCCTTGAATGAACAATATAAGGCAGAATTAACATGAAACAGATTCAAAGAGATATTCAGGAAATTAAAAATTTCATTGGAAGCTAGCAAAACCATGTGAATGAAGATAAAGATAGATCTTAAACCTTGTAGATAGGATGGTAACTTATGATCATGAAAGAAATGATCTCTTAAAAATAATAAGGAACCAAGAAACAATTCAATAGCTGAAGATGATGAAAAGAGAAACAATATAATATTGATAGGTATAGACAAAAAAGCCGGGGTCAACACAAATGATATGTGATAGATTTATAGAAATAATACCAAAATTTTTTCCAAACATGGTAAAAAAACCCTGATATAGAGATAAGTGAGGTAAACAAAATCCTAATTAACCATAACCAAAATAAATCTTCACCCAGACATGTAATAATTAAGATATCAGAAATTCAGCACAAGAACAGAATATTGAGAGCTGTCAGAGAAAAGAAACAGATCATCTATGAAGGAAAGCCTATCAGAATCTTGGCAGACTTCTCAACACAAACCTTCAAGACAAGAAGAGATAGGAGTGAAGTATTTCAGGTCCTGAAAGAAAACTTTCAATCCAGATTGATGTGTCTTGCAAAACTATCTTTGAAAATTGGTGGAGAAATAAGATACTTCCATGACAATGAAAAAATGAAGAAATTTATTAGAAACAAACTAACACTATAAAGAATACTGAAAGACATTCTACAAAGAGATAAAGATGACTATAATTCCAAGAACAACAGCAGAAGGAAATCACTAAGCAATCAAACAATTAAACAGAAAAAATAAAATAGCAACAATGGAAAGATAACATGACAGTGATAACTCAGTACATATCAGTTATATACATCAATATAAATGCTCTTTACTCATCAATAAAAAGAAAAAGACTGGCATAATGGATTAAGAAACAAAATCCAACAATATTCTGTGTAAAAAAATGCATTTAACTCAAAAGGAAATTCATAGACTAAAAGTCAAAGAATGGAAAACAATATTCCATGCAACAGAAATCCAGAAAAAAAGCAGGGGTAGCTATTCTATTTGCAGACAATGTGAACTTCAAAACAAGACTGATTAAAAGAGATAAAGAAAGTAACTGCATACTTGTTAGGGGAAAACTTCAAGAGAAGACATAGCAATCATAGATATATATGCACCAAACAACCAATGAGTCACAGAGGATTAGAGAAAAAAATAAAAAAATATATACAATCAAATGAAAATGCAAATACAACTTAATGGAACCTGAGGAACGCAATGAAAGCATTTTTTAGATGGAAATCTATAGCAATGAATCCCTCATATCAGGGAAACAAGAAAAGCACAAATAAACACCTAATGCAGTACCTCAAGCTTCTAGAAAAAGAAGAACAAGTCAAGCCCAAAGCCCAAATTCCAAAGAAAGGAGGAAAATATAAAGATCAGAGCAGAAATCAATGCAATTGAAACAAAGAAAACAATACAAAGAATTAATGAATCAAAGAGTTAGTTTTTTGAAGGAATAGATAAAACTGACAAACTCCTAGCCAATCTTACCAAAAAGAGGAAAAAAAATACTCAAATCCACACAATAAGAAATGAAAAGGGTGATATTCCTACAAACCTTTTGGAAATACAGATCATCAATACCTACTTCAAAAACCTTTACTCTCATAGGTTTCATAACACTGAAGAAATGAACAGATTCCTAGAAACATATGAATTACCAAAGTTGTATTAAGAAGATGGAAAACAGCTGAAAAAACAAATTTCAGTTAATGAAATTAAATGTGATTAGAAACTTACCAACAAAGAAAAGCCCAGGTCCTGATGGATTCACTGCTGAACTCTAAAAGAAATTTAGAGAAGACTTAATGTAAACACTGCTCAGACACTTCAAGGAAATTGAAAGGGAATCAAGTCTCCTGAACTCATTCCTGGAAGCAAGTATTACTCTAATACCAAAACCAGAGAAAGACCAACCAAAAAAGAAAATTACAGATCAATCTCTCTAATGAATATAGATTCAAATACCTCAATGAAATACTGGCAATTAGAATGCAGCAAGTCATCAAGAAAACCATACACTATGATCAAGTGGGATTCATCCCAGGAATGCAGAAGTAATTCATCATATGCAAATCAATAAATGTAATACCTCATATAAACAGTGCCAAACACAAAAATCATATGATTGTCTCAGCAGATGTGGAAAAAGCTTTTGACAAAGTCAAACACTCATTCATGATAAAAACCTACAGAAAATTAGAATAGATGGTCTCTACTTCAATCTGATAAAAGCTATATATGATAAACCAATAGCCAACATCTAAATAGACAAAAGTTTCAAACTAAAATCAGGAACAAGACAAAAATGTTCATTATAACCAGTTCTATTCAACATAGTTCTAGAAACATTAGCCAGAACAGTTAGACAAGAGAGAGAAATAAAAGGAATTAGGATAAGAAAGGATCTCTTCCGGGCTCACCTGCCACACACTTGAGCCACGGCTGCTTACCAGGAAGGCTGGTGGGTTGCTTTCTTGCTCAGCGCCCTAATTTCAGAAAAAGATAAATTATTATTATTTGCAGGTAATATGATACACTACATAGAAGACCCCCAAAACTCCAATGAAAGACTTCTAGATGTAATAATCAAATTCAGTAATGTAGCACTCCTGTACACAAACAAACTCACAGAGAGAAATAAGGGAAACCACACTCTTCACTATAACATCCAAAAAACAATGAAGTACTTAGGAATCAATCTAACAAAGGTAATAAAAGATCCATACAGTGAAAATTACATTAGTCTGAAAAAGAAAATCAAAGAGAATTTCAGAAAATGGAAAGACATTTCCTGTTTGTGAATAGGAAGAACAAATATTGTGAAAATAGCCATCCTCCCAAAATTGTTATACAGATTTAATGCAATTCAAATCAAAATACTGTTTGCATACCTCACAGATCTAACAAAATTGTCTGTAAAATTCATCTGGAACCAGAAGAGACCTAGAATTGCACAGGCAGTTCTGGGCAACAAAGGTAAGGCAGGAGGCATCACAATCCTCAAGTTGAAAGTATATTACAAAGCTATTGTGATAAAATCAGCGTGGTACTAGAATAAAAACCCACCTAAAGATCAATGGCCTAGATTAGAAGATACAGCCACAGCTACAAAGACATTAAGGCACCTCATCTTTGACATAGGGGCCAAACATGTATACTGGAATATAGTCTCTTTAATAAGTTGTTATGGAAAAACTGGCTTTCCATATGCTGCAAATTAACACTGCATCCATGTCTATCACCATGCACTAAACTAAAGTCAAAATAGATCAGAGATCTAAATATTAAAACAGAGACACAATCTGCTAAAAGATAAAGTAGATAGAAATCTTGATGACATAGGGGTAGGTAGCGTTTTCATGAACAAAAATCAAACTACATGGACACACTTCTCAGAATGAACAACTGGAATCTTATTACAAAAATTTTTCATGTCAAACGCAATCTCCAACAGAGTGAAGAGAAAAATCACGAATTGGGAAAATATCTTGTTGAACTGTCCTTCAGACAAAGAACTTCTATCTGGAACACATAGATAGATACCTGAAGAAAATCAGGCCCCCAAAATTCAAGGACCCAATCCAAAAATGGGCATCTGATATGAATACACACTTCCCAGATAAAGACATACAAATAGCAAATAAATGTATGAAAAAATGTTCAACATTAATGATCACTTGAGACATGCAAATTAAAACCACACTGAGATTCTATCTCACTTCAGAAAGAATGACCACGATCAAGAAATCAACCAATAAGAAATGCTGGAGGAGCAGCACAGAAAAAAGAACTCTTCTCCACTGTTAGTAGGAGTGTAGACTGGTGCAACCACTGTGGAAATTCCTCAAAAAGCTAGAAATAGATTCCTTTTGACCTAGCTATTCCACTTCTGGACATTTTACCAAAAGAACTGAAAACATCATACTACAGTGATACATATGCACACATGTTTATAGTAGCACAATTTCTAAGAGCTAAATCTTAGAAACAACCCAAGTGTCCATCAATCTACAAATAGACAAAAAAGATGTGGTATTTTTATACAATGGATTACTACTCTATATAAAGTATAAAGTAACATTGAACCAAGACTTTTATAAGTAATGGACGTGACTTGAGACCATACTTGTAAGTGAAATAAATCAAACTCATATGTGTAAATATTATATATATAAATATATATATTATATAAACACATACATACGATAGCTAAAATGACTATACTACTAATTGTATTAGTTCTTGGAAAAGAACAGTTAATACTCATATGATTAGATCAATTTTATATGTCTATATCTGGTAATCTAAGGTAACAATATGCAATATTACAAACACTGTCAAATTCCTATCATCTTGTTTTGTAAATCTATATTGTTACTGTTTTGGATTTGTTGTTGTTACTATTTGTCTCTTTTGCTTTTCTGTTTTTTTTTCTCATATCAAAATAAGTATCATAAGAAATAGGCACAATATGAGAACAGAATTAAAATATGACTGTTTACATTTGTGATCATTTTTGAGTTTGTTAACCACATACCCATACGTTTTCTCATGTCATCATAACAAAACTGGTAGCAAAGCAGGTGTCATTCTTATCATACAGACACTGAGTCTTAAGAAAAGTTCATAACTCATGTTTGGGCCACTGCTCTCCAAAACAGAACAAGTAGCAGAACCAGGGCTCGATTCATTTCTGCTTTTGAAATCCCATCATCAGTCTCTGTTCTCTGAGCACTGGTATTCTACTCTTGATTGTATCCTCAAATTTCTGCCTAATAAATCCTGCCTATGTCTCTTACTGGCATGTCCTGAAAATTCTTTTTCCATGTCAGAAGTTAGCAAACTTCCTCATATTCTGCTTAGGACAGGTTTCAGGAAGGTCTCAGAACCACACTGTTGACATTTTCTCTTGATTAGTCAGTGGCAGGAGATGAAGCAGAGAGATCATGACTTTGACTATTTATTGATGGTGATTCTTTGAAAAATGAAATCATACGTTCCTATGTCTCCTTTAGATCAGTCAAAAGAAAAATTTTGGTCCTGGGATAGGCAAGGTCAGTAACCCTCCTCAGCACAGAACCTCACCAGTTACATGGAGACACTTTCTGGCCCTCTGCAACCCTTAAGATTAAGGAATTGAAGCTTGAGGAGGGGAGTGAAGTAGGATAAAAGAAAGAAAAGCTAGCCAGAAGGAAGACAAGGAAAATCGTAATTTTAAATATGAAAATTGCAGTGTCAGGACACAAGCCATGTTTGTTTTTTCACTTCTCTAAGGACATGGTAAACCCAGACAATTCTTTTTCACCCGCATATGGATTCAGTCTTTTCCTTTTTACTTGCAAATGGTAGTCTTTCACCTGAATAGACCATCTTTAAGTGGTAAGTTAAACGGTAAATTAAACTGTAAGATAAGGTCTCTCTTATGAAAGGAACATTATCTTACTGTGGGTGGGCCACCCTGCCCCTCCTAACCAAAAACAATATCTCCAGAGACTTCCAACACCAAATAAATAAATTTTCACAGATCTAGGTGCACATCATTTTTCTGAGTGACTATAATCCACTGTTGAGTACATCCTAAAATTTTGGCTTAACTTTCAATGCCTCTAAAAAACACAATACAACACAACACAACACAACAAAAACTCATCATTTTTCTGCCAAGAGGCTTTATATTTTAGTAATAAATGTCTTCAAAGGATAAGAAATATAGGCTAGATTTTCATTTTCAGAGTAAGATAAAAAGAGGATAAATAGATTAAAATATACCCTCTTGGTCACTGTAGTCTCTGTTTCACAGGGATCCACTCTTAATCTGGAGGTTATACTTCTTTTCCTAATTTTAATTGCCCATACTTGTGACATAGAATATTTAGCCAGGGCCTGAATCTCACAGCAATGTCCCACATGAGTCCAGATAAAGACCCAGAACTCATGAGAATGCCTCCCATGAGTCTAACTGGAGGTCTAGAGCCTATGAGAAGGACTCACACCAGTCTCTTTTATGGATCCGTGCTGGGAAGGCCCTAAGGTCAGCAGTGGAAGCTAGGAAGTCTATGCCAGCAGGGTGAAGGAGCTGTGCTGATAGGTTGAGAGTTCTATGCTGGAGCCAAGAAGTCACACTCACAACAAAGTCCAGGGCTGTCCTGAAAAGCACCACAGCCGTCCTCAGCCACATGGAGGCCCCAAACTCCTCCCATGACAAGCACAGTTGAGTACATGCCAGGAAGCCAGCGTGACAAGTTCATCCTAGTGACCAAACAGCACATGTCTTGCCCTCCAGAGTCAGGAAGCAATGCTTGAAGACCAGAGCTTCTCCAAGAGAACCAACGGTTCAAAAAGCAACATGTAGGAGAACCCACAATGCCTCAATGCACCTCTATTTATTCTGGCAACTTTCCTCAGGTGGGACATCTCCGCTCAGCACTATGCTGATGTAATACAGCTGGCCTTAAATTGAGCACCAGTTTTTAATCCATCACACTTGCTCTGTCAAGTATGTTTCTTTTTCTATCTTTAATATAAAAACCTCACTATTCTTTGTGCTGATTTCATTCAGGACACAGATAAGGACTGTTAGGTTTTTGGCACAGTAAGAGAGAAAAATATAATATAAAAGTAGCTTTTATTAAGGAGGACATGGAGAGAACTCCATGGCTACAGAAGCTTGGCATTCTCTGACCGGAAAGCCATGTGTGGGACATATTTATAAACTCTGACAGGGCTGGAGCTTAGGGCGGGCATTTGATGACATACAGGGGGCTGATTGGAGCCCCTTTTCGCGCCACTGGGACAGGAAAAAGGAAGTTGTCATATGGGAAAGAGGGAGTGGCTTTAAAGTAAACATCTTTAATACTGCCTCCACTACATAATGCCATGCAGGGCATAGTCCTTTCAAGAACAACCATACTTTCTTTGACAAATGTAAAGCTTAGTAGAGGTAAATAGATACATAGATTATCCAACACAATTGGAGAGTAGTCAGGTAAAGGTTTATATTTTTCCTCATTGCACTTTTGGACAAAGATCAGAAGCAAATTAGTTTCTTCATTGGGATGCCAATTTCTAACTACTCCATAAATAGAAAGGATCCTACATTTGTGTGGTAAAGCTGAAATATATTGATATGCTTGAAAGTCAAGGTAATGAAATAGCTACGAGCCAGACTATGGAAGGCTGTATGATTTTATGTAGTTTGACCAGAGTAGGTGTGGCTGCATAAACTTTACTGGAAAATCTTCATAAATATAATAGTCCATGCAGGACAATCATTAAAATTAGTAAACATATTAATCTCTAGGATTCTGACCTGATGTAAGCCAAATTTAAGACTCAATGTTTGACTACTCTGAGTTACTTTAAATGAGTAAACGATATATTCAAATTATTAGACAAGTTGTTTAGTCAGAGAACTGGAATGAGAATATGAATGGTCAGCACAAGACAACAAAGTTTTAATATTCTGAAGGCAGACCCATAAAAGTCTAAAAAGCTTATTTTTTCAACCCTTTGTGAAAAGATGCTTGGGAGCTGCAAGCAAGCTCACCATGACCTTATGCCCAGCCACAGAGAACTGCTACTTAGAACCACTGTTACCCCACATGGAGCCTTCTCAGAAAGCTGGCAACATCCCATGAGCACAAATAAACACCAGAGAAACACCATTTTATAAAGAGGCCTAAGCATTTGGGAACACAGCAGTAGGTCTTCTTGTCCACACTTATGTTGGTAATTATAAGAATTACTCTTTTATCTCCTTTTTGATCATCTCTTCTTACAGTGGTAATCATCTCCACATTCCTCTTTACATCCAACTGACCTAATCTTCTTTATTTCCTACCTCAGAAACATTGGCTCAGTGACTGTAGACTAGTTGTCCATAAACTCATCATTATTTTAGTTGAGTCACAAAATTTTGATATGCATTACTTTATTATTTTTAGGTGTAAGTTTTAAAAAATTCCACAGAATATTTTCCTTGACCTATGAACTCTTTTGAATCATCTGCTATTTTCAATTAGTAATCTGATAATTCTATTTTGTTGTGTAATTCAGTTTTAATTACTTTGTGAATAGAGTATATGATCTGTATTTTATGGATTAATTTACACTTGCTGAAAATCCTTTATGACTTGTGCATATTCAATTTTTACAAATCTTTGAAAAGAATGTCTATGTATTTGAATTACATAGAGTCCTTACAATGTATTCACTTTTTAAAGTTTATTAGACGTGTTACTCAAATTTCAATTATTCTCACTGACTTATTTTTCTATCTGATCTACATTTTACAGAGGGATATATGTTAAAATATATTGTTGAGGTAATACCAACAGGAATTATTACATCTTCCTAGTGATCCTGGTATTTCCTAACTAGATGATGACACTGTCTATGTCCTGTCCACAGAAAATTGTAGTTTGGAAAGATGGTCATAACAGCATCTCCCATCTAGGTTCCTTTTACAAAGTGATTTTGACACTCCACCCTTTGAGATATCACTCTTCATTTTGTTCTCTTGAATCTGAGAAACTTTTCCTTCAGGCAAAGTTAACATTATGTGTCTTCCGAGACTAGATTATAAAAGAGAATGATACTTCTACTGATCCACCAGGCTTCGAGGAAGTCCCTTCTGGGGAACATGAAGAGACTACATGGAGAGATCATTTTGGGTCTTATGCCAACAGAGAAGTCAAGTTTTAAGCTGACAATGAGATCAATAGCAAAATGTGTATATAAAGATGCTTGTAGATGATTTCTATCCTGTCATATTGGATCATCCCTAGACTTTGAATCTTTCTGATTAGGACCATCAACACTGAGAAGAGAAATAGGATGTCCCTAGATGCTGTTTGAATTAGTGATCCACAGTAATATTATAATCCATTATATTTGCAGTGATTTATTAGGCTAAAATTGATAACTAGAATAAGTTGGTCATAGTCATATTGGTATTATTTTGACTGTTATTTCTGCATTATGCCAGTTAGGATTTAGTGCAGCAACTGAAAACACATAGTGAACTGCAAAGTTGTTTTGATTTTTTCCCTATTATGTAGAAGTCTGGAGACATGCCATCTAGGGCTGAAATAGCAGCCTGCTGTTACCAGGGAACAATGCTCTTTATCTCTTCTTCTTATGTCATTTTTTTCATGATGCTTTAATTTTCACCTTCACCTCATAACCATATTCCAGGCACTAGTGAAGAAAAATATCAGGAAGTGCAAAATGAGTCTTCCTTCCAATTGAGTGAACTTCTATTAAAGAGATTTCCTTGAAGCCACACTTTATGCTTCATTGGCTACACCTATTGCAAGGGTGCCTGGAAAATGATATACTAAGTTTGACAAATTTCCATTTGAAGAAAACCTGTGTTCAGTTGCTAAGGCAAAGTGAGAGCTACAGAGTAGATGAAATAGGAATAGTGATGGCTAGTGTTATCTTGGAGTATGTGCTAGAAGGGTTCTCATGACTGTAGGGGTAAAAGCTGAATTCTAATTGCTCTACAAAAGGATTTATTATAAGGACATAGATCAAGCTATACCCAGGCCTTACTGAGCCCAAAGGGGAAAACTGAACAGCTGTTTTTATAGGGTAAAATTCCCTGAAAGTTTGATTCTTCTATTTTCCTTTCTTTATTGTTTCTCATCTCTGTGGCTGCTTACTTTCTTTCATGAGTTTATTTCATTTTTCTTTTTTATATTTAAGTTTTCTTGAGTACTCTTCTCATCTATACTCAATCATGGATAGCACAGATTATTTCCCATTATAGCAAAATAAAATGCATTATTTTTGCTAATACTAAAACCTAGTACATATCATATGTTATTTCATAGTCAGGTTTTCCATGGAGAGTTGTTTCAACTAGGTCACTATTGTAGTTTATTGGCCAGCAAATGGATCAATCTTCTGTGATAAAGTTTTCACATTTAATCAAGTAAAGACAGAAGCTGGAGAAATCATTTGGTATATACCTCACTGTAATGTGTCAATTTGAGAAGTTCAGAAGCTTAACTATGCTCGTTCAGTATTCTGCATCCTAGAATGTAGAGGACTCACCCTAGGTCAGCTCATCTGACCAGAGAGTATGAAGAGGAAATGGGGAAGAACACTTATTCTGTTCTTTGGAAGAACTCAATTCTTCACATTCAGCTTTGATGTCATCCTCTGGCTTCTACAGGATACTCATCAGAACTCCATCACAGACCCATCTGCCTTCTGATACAGACTTGCACTGGACACTGCAGTGACCTCCAGACTTCGGGCTGACTCCTTCAGTCTCTGGTGTTTGGGCATCCTCTGCATGTTCCTAATCTAACTCTGTGGGTGACCATTGTAAGCCAGTCTTGTAATTTCATATACATTCATATATCTTGTGTTATATCAGTGTCTCTAATAAAACACTGGCTGATAGACTCAGAGGCAATTAAGAGGTCTCATGAAATTATGTTTGAGGAATAATGTCTGTGAATTAATGTTTCATTATTGAGAGCTCTTTCAGGCTGAAAGTTTGATATTAGATTTAAAAATTCTTACATATGCACCTCCTATTATTGGCAAAGTGATTACAATGTTTTTTTTCCCCTAACTTTAACCTGTAACTGGACAGCATAATGGTGTCTTTTAAACTCAAAAGTGTTTTTAGATTTTATATATTTTTATAAACTTTTCATCTTAGAACAATTTTAATCCTCTCACTCCTTTCTTCTGGTACTGGATAGACCCAGGATTTTCTGTGAGCTGTATGTCCAGCCCATTTTTAATGTTTTTATTTTGAGACAAAATGTTACTAAATCAATCAGTTGCCTAGGTTGTGGTAGAACTTGTGATCTTCCTGCCTCAGCCTCTTGGAATGCTAAGATTATAGGCATGAGTCTCTATGCTTTTCTAGAAGCTTTATATAAATTTACAAATTACTTCAAAGATAGTATGCAACTCATGAATGCACCACATACAGTTTCTTCCATAAGTGTGGTACATTTGATACAATCAATTAATCAACATTGATACATTAGTATTTATCAAATCAATAATTTACTCAGATTTTCTCTTTTGATACCTTTTATCTTTTTTCAGTTTTAAGATCCCGTCCAGGATACCATATTCCATTTATTATTCATATTGTCTTAGGATCCATTGGGTTGTCATCACTTTCTTCCTTTTTCTTGTACATCTTTTTTTTTTTAAATTCCAGTCAGTTTTATAATTTGTTCTGAAATTCATATTGACAGAGTACCACAAAGCACTTCATAATCGTGTGGTACTATTAAAAACTTAATTAATTCTGTAGCTTAATGGAAGCATGAAATAGCAAGCAAAATGAAAATCAAGGGTATCACATTCCCATACAAAAGCCATTATTTAAAAAATAATGACATTTGAAACCTTACATACTACTATTTTGTTCAATTGTTTTCGTTTGCACATTTATTCATAAAATTTTACTGATAAAATAAATAATTGCTATGTTTATCACATACTTAAACATCAAAAATCTACTAGTCATATATATTTAAAGTTCTTTCATAATTTTAAATTTAATTATCTGAAAATTATCAATCATCTTATTAGTCAATACTTGAATTGCATGCGTGTCAGTGTAATTATTAATGCCATCTCATTTAGTGGCTAATTGACTCTGGCTATGCACAATTATGTGTTACTTTTAAAAAGAATACTATTTTCATTATGACACAATCATTTTTCTGAAGATCAACAAAAATCTATTTCTGATAATTCTGTTACTTATTATTTTCTTGACTAAATTCATCTACTGAGAGGAACCAGATGGTAATAAAAAATAAACCATAGTAGTCTATTTAAGAGGTATCTTAAATTATTTTTCTTTCTACTCCAGAAGAATATATATTTTATTTCTTTTATTACAACAGAACAAAAAAATGAAATCTGTTACATTTTATGATATATTTACACTCATGTCTCATTTAAATATCACATATTCTGTGACATAGGTAAATATAAACCTAATTGCTACAGGACTCACCTCCGGATATAAGTGGAAGCAAATAAATATTAATATGCATTCTTTTAGTGTAATTTAATAACTTTAGAAAAACTAGAGCCTTTATTTCTTTTTCCTTATAGTTTTACTTGCTTGATGATGCTTGATGATGTGCACCAGCCTCTGAGTGAGAATTGATGTGGATGTTGACATACAAAAACACTTTTTATTTGCTTAACTCTTCTAGAAATACACACACTCCATATGTTTTCTCTGCATCATTCATTCTTCTCCCTAAATGTATTTACATAATTCCTACTATTTGCCTACCCCTGCTTTATATATGTCAGTGTCAGTGTTGAGTAGTAGACTCATTTATTGAGTTAAGCATTTTATATTTTTATATATGCAAAGAGACAGATAATTAACACAAGTCATAAATAGGCAAATAAACATACAAGATAACTTTAAAAAGAGATGACTGGTATGAAGAAAATAAAAGATATCTATGTGAGAATGAGTGACATAGTTGCTGGTGAAGTTTTAAGAAATTTGTGACTTGGCTATGAGAGGGACCCAAATACCAGAAGAGTCTGAGCAACAGTGCTCCAAGAAAAATCAGTGGCCAGTTCAGACTTGCATAGGTGAGAAGAAGCTTTGTGAACCTGATGTGTAGTTGCAAGAAATGTGTGACTACAGCACATTTAATGAGGGCAGAATTTCCATTGAAACTGTTCAGTGAGGCCTTAATAAGACAAGAGTGCCCTGCTTTCAGAAAATAAAAGCAAATATAACTCCCATTTAAAATATTCTTATACAAAGTCATATCTATCATCTAACATCATGCAAATTATCTAGCTTTCAAGCGTAGTCAAATTTTGAGTTTTACCTAACATAGTACATTCTTCAAGTTTTTTCTTCTGCTTCTCATTCACATCCTTCTCTCCTCAATGCACATTTTCTTCCTGTAGAAAAGCCCATTTATATTCCCAAAGGAGCAAAGTGCTTCCTTCCAGGAAAATCCTCTTGAAGTCCTCAGGCTGTAGCTCTCACAGTGCTCTGGGAATATCCCTTCTTTGGCATTGCTGCTTATTACACTGTTATCTGCCCTTCTCCCATTATGAGTTTGTCAGTGAGAGGGCCTTTCCTCATTTGTTTTTTATGTTTTTCCAGCCCCACTATGTCTGAATTACTTACAAAATAGTGTTTCAATAAAGAATCAATGAATGAGACAATTGTAAAGAAAATGTGTTTTAAGCAACATTTACCATTTATTTTCTTTGGAGATTAAGACAAAATGGTGAAGGAGTTCCAATGTAGTGCTGAAGAAATTGATGGCTTCAACTGATACAAATAGAGTAACAATAAATGAATGTTAGTCATGTTTATTGGGTTTATGAGGGAAGTTTATGGTGACTTAGCTACTTTTCAATATGGCCACAGGGTAAGAACCCAGATTATTTAAATTAATTATTTCTTGTATTCCTATTCAGAAAATAAAAAGGAAGAATATATGGATTGTTTTAATCTTTCTTCACATTTTATTTTTGAGGCAAAGCTGAAAGCACACATTGAAAAAAGCAAATTCTAACAAATCTCCTGCCTGGATCCTCAATATTTTGCAGGCCATTGAGGATGCAGGCTCAAGGCACAGCACAGAAAGGCAGTTTGCCAGCCCTCCCAGTTTGGGCCCCTGGCCTGAGCTGGGAGGAGAACCAGCAACCCCAGAGCTCCAACCATGGAGGGACTCAAGGCGCAGCACAGAAAGCCAATTTGCCCGCCCTATCGTAAGCACCCCTGGCATGTGGCAGGAGAAGAATCACTCAGCAGCTCCCAGGAGCCTACTGGTGAGCAGGCTAAGAATTAACCCACCCACCCCCCTTGTTAGCAAGTGAGCCAGAGATCTAGACATCTCTTGAGAGATTGACCATATGTAATGTAGTTAATAGAGGGGATTTCCTTCTATCATCTATTTGAAGGCAAATATTGTTATCACTGTTTTGCTTTGTTCTGATTAATGATATTGCTCTATTCAATGTTCTGCTTTGATAAGTTCTAGAATGTCCTGTATTTCCTTTGATCTGGCTATACCTTATTGAAAGAACAACTGTTGTGAAGATAATGGGATATACTATGGTACCTATTACTGTTATGCCAGTAACCTGTTGAGTTTCTATACCAATTTCACTGCACTCTTTCATTTGGCTTTGTTCCATCTTGTTCTGTTGTATTTTGCTAATAATAAAAAATTAAAATAAAAAATAAAAAGAAAATAACAATAAAACAGATCAGTAAGGTATTGAGCAAGCTGAAACATGATATAACTAAACAGATAATGGACTTGAAAAGCAAAAGGAGGAAAAGAAAGTGGTCTAAAGGATATAACTGCATGTATGTTTAAGTGTGTAGGATTGATGACCATGTTGCTGGGTTTTTGTTGGATTGTTGAATGGAACTGTTCACAGCCTCACTGTTTGAATGTCTACCTTGTATGCTTTAATTTTTTAACTTGAACAACTATATCTAGAAGACACTATGCAATTTATCAACTAGTGATTTCTTACTGTTTATTTTTTCTTTTCCTTTGAAATTCTGTATTGTTTCTTCCCTTTTTTCCTGTTTTGCTTTTTTTCTCTTTAAATAAAATTAAAAAATATTTTTCAGGCTAACATGTCCCATATTGTTACAAAGCTAATGTCAGCTTGTTTAATTTATAAATGATATTTGGTGACAATATTACCATCAAATCATAACAATGAAAGGGGTTAAAAATAAGTTCTATAAAAGAATGAACAGTGTCCACATGTTAAGAGACCTGGCAGATATTTTTAATACAATTGACACATGTGAGATATATATTTTACTTATTTTATCTATATATAGAAAATTAAGATTTCAATGGCCATCATATTTATCAAAGAGATAAAAAATATTTAAACGGACAAGAATTTTTAAAAGTTACTTTGTGTTTTTAACAAAGATGGATTTTGTAAGTGAAATTTATGGGTAACCGTGATTATAATGTTAGCCATCAGCCAAGATCTTTTGTTTACCAAGATTGCTATGCTTCTTAACTTTAAAGTTAAAGTAACTTTAACTTTATAACATAAAATGTTAACATGGAAATATCTAGAGTAATAAAGTAATATTTCTTACTGACTCTTCATACTGTTCATGAAACTATTCATACATATCCCCTGGCCTCAGGCCTTATAAAAGTGTGTGCCTGAAGTGTAAAAATATTTGAAAAACAAATGGGGACTACCCTATTGTCCTTACAATGCCATTTTATAAGCGTTGAATCTTAGAAAATCTGCATGAGTTATTCTCATGTGTCATGAGCTCACATATTTGAGAGTAAATATGGGCACTTTCTGAGATTTTTAAAGGGCATTGGGGTGATGCAATCATACTAATATTACATTGGTTTAATGATCTCATTAAGGTCAGTGTAGAGCATAGTGACAGAAGCCAGTGAACCTTTCATATGTAAACCTGCATACTAGAGCCTTGCATGTTAGCTGTTATAATTTGCCTTAGTCTTGGCTATTTTGCTTTCATGTAGACACATTTGATCTGTAGCTCTTCTTCCAGTGCCTTCATAATGCTTCATTAGATTTTCACTTGATGTATGTTTTGTTTACCAAGATTGCTATGTTTCTTAACTATATTTTCAATTCTTTAATATTCTCATCTATAAGAAATACATTTGATGAAGGTATTTTGTGATGAATAGACAGATGGGAGTAGAAAGTAGGGCTGGAGATACATCACTTACTCAGCAGGTGTAAGGCCATGGACAGTTCACAGCACCACCAAAAGCAATGCATGTTTACTCAGAACTTTTGCTATTTCTTCTATTTAACTTTTTGAGTAGTTTGCACTAAGTATGTGTTGAACAAATGTTTCCCATTGTTTCTTTGTTTTGTTAGAGTTAATATAATTAATGATAAAGAAATAAATATTAGTTTGAAGAGTGAGGGAAGGATTAAGAAGAAATATATTTTAAAACACTAAATCTAGATTGTAGGCATTTTCTGATCTAGCTTGCTTTGTTTATTTGGTAAAGTCTTAATTAAAAAAGGAAATATCTTTTGATATTTAATTTATTTAAGATTAATTTATCTTCTTAGCCTGCTACAATGACAAAATCAAGAGAATAAATACTCTGTGTATGGGTCTTAGACAAAATCATAAAATAGTAAATGTAAACATATGTATATATGTATACATATATGTATATATATGTATATGTACATACATATATGTATACGTATATGTATATATATATATATATACATATGTGTATATAATATAAAGTCACTCAGTCTGAATTAACAAATTAGTAACAATACAGTATTATTTTCTTCTAAAACTAGGAAGATGTTGTTTTTGGCTGTGACCATAACATATTGGAAATACTTTTAAATATGCAGTGATAATTTAATTATTTTGTTAACATTGGACATAATATCTATGTATTAGTGTTATGTATTATACAGATTGTATAACTACAATTTATGTTTAATATGAAAATTTCTATGTGAAAATTATTGATTTTATTCTATTGATAAATTTTAGATGACTGTACAGCATATGTGTATGCCTGTGGATTAAGAGAAAAACACATGGTGGAATATAGTCCTGCTGAGAAAAATGCTTACCTACTCATGTGAGAATCCCTGTTGCCTATTTATGGATCTGCAATGTGACAATGGCAAAGAAAATTTATCTATAGATGAAGAAAAGTTTAATTGGATATGTGAAACTAAAACACATATTTCTTGATATGGAATACTTTTGCCCCAATTATGATTTTTAAAATAATAATTTTGATTCTTCAAAAGACTAAAGCTAGCAATTTCATTTGACCCACCTTTTCTCCTCCTAGATATCTTCCCGAGAATTAAAGACATCATATTATAGTGACTGTGCATACTCATGTTTATAGCAATGCAATTCATACTAGCAAGTCTTGGAAGTGGCCTGTATACCAGATGAATAGAGAATGTGGAATTTAAATGCAATGGAGAATCAGTCTGCCACAAAGAAAGATAAATCTGAGTCATTTGTAGGAAAATGGATACACCTTGAGGCAATGTTAAGTAAAATAAATCAGATATACAAATTAAAAATAAAGAGCATAATAAATAAAGATAGCCAATAGGACGTAGAAGGATAGACTTTCTCAAATTGCTAAGGGAACAATAAATGGAGGAAAGAGGATGAAAGAAGGAATTAAAATATGTTATGTGTGAGTACCAACTCCACACAAGGAATGGGAACATTATCTGAACATTATGTATATTTATTAGTACATGAAAACATGTACTAATAAATATATGCAAACATGTACTAATAAATATATGTTAAAAATCATCTTGAGAGAATTAGTTTACTATTTCCTTTAAGTCAATGGTTGAATGAGTAAGAGATACAGGTTTGTGTCTTTCTTCAGTATCCATAGTGAAGTGTGCCTCTTACAGAGAAAATAGTTAATAATATATACTGAATAGAAAACAAATCAACAATACAGTACATATAAATATTTGCACACATATTTATCAGTACAGGAGGCTGAACTAGACTGGTAGCTGTAACAAGAAGAAATACTGGATCATTTTTAGTGAAGGTACTGTTTGCAGACAGAACACCTATCTTCTGACCTGCACTTGAAACTGAAGAAGGATAAACAACTTACTTCAAAAGATTTAGAAGTATAAGTAGGACTAATATAAAAGAATGGCTTTTTTCCCTATTTGAGGGCATTCGTTTCAGTTGTATCTTTATTAGTGACAAGTGCAGTGTATCTCAGTTATTCTCTTCTTTTCTACCTTGGCTGTCCTTTCTGGAGTCATCTGTCATACTATATTCGATTCACTCTGCATTCTGTTAATGCTCCGAGCTAGCTGTAGGGTATCTGCTTAGGAACCACTAGAGGTACTCCCAATAGGGACTAGTGACAGCGGAAAGAAGAAGCAAAACTACCCACAGAAGTACTAGCTTCCAACAATTTTGTAAAAGTGTGAAGATTTATTGTAGAAAATAAAGCACCTCATGCTGGGTCTGGCTCCAAGTCTCCCTCGAGAACCTTCCACTTAGGCAATCTTTTATCCTGTGAACATAGCATTTTATCTGAGGGAGTTTAAGTTTCATATTAACAAATTGGCTTAATTATTTTTAACCAAACTGTTAACTACCTGCAGCGACTTTAGAAAAGAGCTCCCAACAAGTTTTAGTTGTTCTTTCAAGAGAAAATTACACAAAACTACTACAAATTGAGCAGGAAGGTGCATGGTTGTTTTTTTTCTTTTTTTTTTTTGCCAAATAGAGCCTGAGCCGCCAGGTGGGTACTTTGAGGCAACTTCAGCTTCTAGGAAAGGAAATAAAATGTATCTGAGTTTGCCCACAGCAAAAGAATTTGTTTATCATGAAAGACTTTTTCTATTACATTGTTTAAATTTCTAATCTGGTATCATCAAATAGGAGCACTGAGGTATGTTAATTGAGGTGTATTCTGCCAAACTCCTCAGAGCATGTAGATATGAATATTTTATTACAAAGAATCCAAGGCAAAGAAAATCAATCTGGTGGGTTTTATTTTGCCCACTGGGTATGGCAGTATTCATTTAAAGCTAATTGTGGTCAAGAATTAGTTTCTCTTCTTCAATACTGGCATGTCTATGCAGGACTATATTCACTGTTCTAAACAGGAAAAGGTTATAAAAAGTTCTTTATTCATGACTGTTGACTAGAGACTATTCATTATCTTAGTAAAGCAATTTTGAAAGTATGTATATCAGCATTTTACTGTTTCGTGTAAAATGAAGAAACAAGAAACAAGACCATTATCATGTGGCATGATTAAATTTGACTGTTTAGTTATAATGAATATGTCAGTGTATATATTTGTACTTTTCTGTTGTTCTAGGGTACAATATTGGTTTTATTAATTTGCTATGATAATTTTGATGGTTGATAAGTTTTCTCTGTTAATCAAGATCTATTTGCAATATTTCCAGTTACCCTGAGTACAGGAGAGACTCTTTTGAAGCAGTTCAGCCTCTGAAAGACAGGCTTAATCTCCACAGCTCGACTAGAGGTTAGCCAACTTTCTTCCTCGCCTAGAGCCCTGACCTCTTTTCTTAGATCACTTACTTCAGAAAACATGTATTTTTCTCTGATTCCTTTGAGATGTTAATTTTGTTTAGATATTTGCCAGTTTTATGATCTAGGAATGCATTCTACAGGGACCTAGAGCCATCCATTTGAAATATAAACAGCAAGGAAGACAGACAGATATCATCCAGTTTTCCTGAAAGGGGAAAGCTTTTACAAGGGCTAGTGGCAAGTAGCAATTAGCAAAACTGAATGGCTTAATCTCAGACCAATCTCACTCGTAACTTTCTCCAGTACTTTTTCATTAGGTCACCCAGCATTTTTTTTTTTTTTCTTATCCTGGGGAATTGAATTCACGATCTGGCACCTGACAAGTGCCTCTGAGCTATATCCCTGGCCCATCACCCAGCATTTGAAAATTCTTTTCTTTTATTAGTTTTACTGGAGCTTCAAGTTGAATTTCTTCTCTATTGTATCATTCTTGAAGAATTTTTTCCTTGTTTATCTCATTCCACTGGTCCTGTTTCTATTCTGTCTGGTTAAAATTGTATGCATATATACAATACATAATATATGGTTTTTTTCCCCTAAATGCAACATCAAATTAATGTAATGCTTAACATTTTTTCATTACCAATTTTTTAAAAAATTAGACTTCATTGGAGAAAGGGGTAGAATATCTTGACTTTTTGCTGGGAAATAATTTTAGCATCTCACATTATAAATTCATGCTACTACCTCTGAGTCATAGATTAGAACATGATGATCCTGAACACTTTTTAGTTCCATATCTATTTTTTTCACCCCTTTAAGGCTATTTGTCTACTCTGAGTACTGCTGACCATGGCTTTCTTTGACAACACTCTGTTTTTGAATTTTTAGAATTAACATGGGTTGCCATGGATAGTTTCTTTATCCATATATTCTCCTTACAATTTATTCCTTTAGGGAACGGTTTGTGCTTTGCCAAGTCACTTTCAGATTCCCCTTGGGCTTGTTTGAAATCCTATTTAGCTTTATATTTAGATATTTTTAGTGAATAACATTATTCAGCACTGTGGCCTACAGTGTCATATGGATGCAGACGATACTCAGATATTCCGTTTAGTCCCTGCAGCCCTATGAAGCAGCTTGATGTTCTGCATAATTATCTGTGTGATATTCAAGAATGGATGTTTTCAAATTTCCTTGAATTTAGTTCAGACAAAATTGGGTTGCTACTGATTGGTTCTCCAGGATAAATGTTTAAAATGTAATCTATGCTGGTAACCTTATGATTTCCTTTCCATTAAAATCACATTTTTGACCTTAGGATTACTGTAAAGTCTGTGTATGTATGTTATTATTAATACAATTTCCATTTTGTACTCACTCTGTGGAGACTTTTCACATAATGATTTTCCAATTTCAGAAAAGTTTCTGCCCCAATTTATAGTCAGTGACCTCTACCTGCCACCTTTCAGTCTGATTCTACTAGATCACAAATCCTTTCACATCCTTGGCTTCAGCTTGAGAGTCTATTCTTTTATGCATGAGGATTTTACATCTACTGTTGATTTGTAAGGTTTAACTAGAAAAACTTATTTGTTTGATTTGATCTTTTAAATATTTAGTGTGTCCTCATTTGTAGTGAGTCTGCATAGCACAGTGAGTGGACGCATGAAGGACAAATGCTTCATCAATGCAATGTGGTTGCCTGATAAGCCATGCAAAATGTTTGCACAAAGTGTGCTTCTCACAATGAGAGGGTTCATTAATGAACAGTGATTCTGAGCTGTGAATAAGTGTATAACTAACATATTCTCTCACCAGGCAGTCAAGGAGTGGATACGGCACTAAATAAATGGGGTAGAATAAAATTCCTATGAAATGGTTTTGATTCATTAGTCTAGTTTATGTACTACTTTAAGTAAAAGGCTATTCTACTAGCCGGTGCTTTCTTCAACACTGAGTAGAGAAATGGGGCTTTACATTTTTGTTTGATGGCCTGAGAAAGTTGAATTAGTTGAGTCTGCATTAAATAAAAAATACATTTAATTGATAGACCATAACATAGAAATACCTGAAAGTAAGATATACTTTGCCAGACATGGTTAGAAGATTTACGAATCTGGCCATGTCTTCCTGATAAGACTTGAGAATGTAAATACATGTTTAATTAGAGACAGTTACCAAGTGGCAAGCAGGAAGCCCAAACATGGTTTGCAAACCTGTAGCATCCCTGCCCTTCCCAGCTTTTACAATATCACCAGCTCACCAAATAATAGCTGGAAACTGCTGCTGTCCGCCAAGAAGTGGTTGTGACTTGGGATGCTACAATTTTAGGTAGGTGGCTGATTAAGAGTACAAAATTTATCAATATGACAAATAAAATTCTATTTTTTCTAGGAATGATGGAAAGATTACTGAGATTCAAAACAACATGAATTAAGGTTATGTTCTTCATTTCTGTTCTTATGATCCTGCTATTTATTATCTTCAACTAGGAATATTTACAAACCTGGTCAGATCAACTCTTGGATCTCCTGTTCCTAAAGAATACCACTGTGTTAGAAGCACACTGAGATCTAACTCACTAACTCACTGCATTATTTCCCATTGTTTCGCATCTTACATGATACTTTCTAGCATTTGCCTTGTAAGCAGTACTAATTTTTTTTCCAACTTTGTCCCTCTCCTTCTGCTTCTTCCATCTTTCTTTTCCCCCTTTTTTTTTTTTTTTTTGGTGCCAGGAATCAAACTTATGACCTTGCATTTGCCAAGTAGGCACTTATACCACTCAGCTAAACCCCCAGTTCCTCCAACTTTCAAACTGACACTCTAGAGTCTTATATGGGTCTTACCAATTCTTATGTTCTTTTCGTTTGGTATAACTACTGAAGAAATTGAAAACAACTAAAATATTTTCATATTGGTCAAGTGTAGTTGAATTATCAAGGAAGTTGAATTATCTTTGTCATGGTTTATGCCATGGTACAGATTTACCTGAAGAATTCTTGTGGCAAACATTAATGTTACATGTGAGCAAAATAACCAGACTATTTTATGTTCTATAATAATGTACAAAAGGGATGTAAGATGCAATAATACTTTTTTAAGGAAATAAATATAATAAGAGGTCGTTTCCCTACACTCATTTCTGTTAAGAAGAATTCAACAATTTTTTCAACTTATACTACCTTCAGCAAGTAACAGTCAAACCTGGGAGTAAATACTTATATATCAGAATATTTATAATAAATGTTTTATACATGGAGTGAAAATGGAAAAGAAATTTTCACTAGAGTGGAAGAATTTAGGTTTATCATTGTTTCCAGTCTTGATTAGTTCTTGGTAATTAAAACATACACAATTATACTATCCCCTTATTAAAACTATTCTATATGTAAATAATTCTCTGCCCAATATTATCAAGACAAGATGAATAATTTTCTCTTTCATCCTTGAGCTCTTTATGAACTGGTCCCTTCTCATACTTCTTTTTCAACACCACCATTACAATACTATAATCTTTGGACACCATGATTATCTCTACTTTACTTTTTACTAGTCTTTGTAAAGGTTTCCTCAGTCTGAAGCACTATAATACCTGTGTTTGTCCTGTGACTGGTAACTCCTACTCAGTAATTATTATGTTATCCTTAGTGGTTTTTCTGATTTTCCACACCAAGTTCATGTTCCCCTTACTATATTCAGAATTGCCACTTACCACAATTTTCTTACCTGTCTGGTTTTAAACTTCTTGAGGAGGATGATTTATAACCCATTACTTAGTAAAATTTATTATAATGCACTGATACTGTGAAATAATAAATGTACATTTTGGTCCTGAAACAGAAGTCCTCAAACCTTTGAACACCTGACACAAAACTCTGAATCTTTTAAATTTGGTTGGTGATAGAAATGTTTTGTTATAATGAAGTGACTTTTGTTAGGCTTTTGATAGGTGCTGATCACCAGGAAAGATCATGACATTATTAGAAAATGGAACTGCAGCCATACCCCTTCCATAGGAAGAAGAGAGGGTGTTACAGTTTGTGTTCAAATGCCTGCCCCAGCCTGATGTAATCATGGACACTGTTGAATCTAGCATTTGTGACTGGTTTGCTGTCTAGTTCTGGGATTGGTGGTATGAGTGCTGCACCCACCCAGGGGTGGAGCTGACATACAATATAAGGGCAGGATGGAAGTGTGCTTTCTCTTTGTCCTGTTTGCTCTTTCTGTTTCTGCCATAAACAGTTGCCCTCAGCCATGCCACACTGCCTTGGAGCCAACTGACTATGGACTGAAACCTCCAAAAATTGTAAGCTAAATAAACCTTTCCTTGCTTCACTTTGGGTATCAGGTATTTTGTCTCAACAATGAGAGAAAAGTAACCAAGACAGGGTTGACAGTTGAATTAAATATCCAGCATGATTGCCTGAGGAATCTTATATGGAAATCCCTGAATTTGGGGTTCAAGAGTTTGTTACTTGCTGAATACATGGAGATGCCCATAGGACAATGTGGTAGGAAAGGGAATGGAAGTTTGTGACCTTCCCACATATTCTGTCTTAAGGGTCCCTGTGGTATAACTGTTCTTCTGCACCTAATGTAATGGTCTCTAATTTGGGCAGGGTTGTACCTGGAATCAAACCCAAGGCCTTGCACTTGACAGGCAGGCACTGTGACACTGAGCTACATCCCAGTCCTAATAATCTCTAAATTAAATGCACAAACTTAACCAAAGAGTTTCTCTGGGTTCTATGAGCTATACAGCAAATTAACTCAACATGAGTAGAGAATCATAGAAACTTAGATCTGTAGGTGTTGGTGAGAAGTGTGAGTGGCAGGCTGGTGTTTGTGATGGGAGTCTGTAATAGCACAGCTTTATTGATAGGACCAAACACTTAGCCTGTGACATCTGACTCTCCATGTAGGTAGTGTCAAATTGAATTGAATTTTGAGGTAGTTTTATGGCATCTGTTGGGGATTAGGTTACTGGTGTGAAGAAATCCTCAAACACTGTGGTAACTAGAAATGTTCTGAATGTGTAAGAGAAGAAAAAAGTGTTTCTCTGAAATAGGTACATGACATTGTATTTTTTGAGGTAATTTTGAAGGTAAATAAATGGAATATTAACTAAAGATACACAGTATATTACCTTCAAACTCAGACTGTATTTTTAAAATCTGAAGAGGCATATGTGCAGACAAAAATAGTACGGTCACTGTAAAGAAGGAGAGGGAGGAGGAGGAGGAAGAAGAGTAATATTTTTATACATAATCAGAAAGATGCCTTGTGTATATATATATGGGGAGGACAATACATGTGAGTGGCTGGGATGATCTCCTATCACTCTATCTTCAATAAATGAAATCTTGAGAGACCAATAAAAATATAAATGAATCTGTTGGTAGAGAGGAATTTTAGAAAATCAAAACAAAGAATTTCAATGAACTTTCAGAGTTTTGACACAATCCTACAAAATGACAAAAGCAGACTGACTAGCTCTTAAAGGATTATGCAACATTTTGGAAATCACAGCGCTTAGGTTGGGCACAGTGAGCCCAGGTTTTCCCAGATCTTACCATTTTGCCACTGCTACATGTCTTTGCACTTTTTCATCCAGGTTTCTTCCATTGTCTGTTGTGAAGGTAGAAGATAAAGTATGAATAAAGTCTGAGACATTAGAAAACACAAGAAGAGAAAAAGAGGCAAGCAGGCAGAAAAAAAAGGAAGGAAGTTAGGGAGGAAGGGAGGGAGAAAGAAAGGAGGGAGAAAGGAAGGGAGAAAAGGAAGGGGGGAAAGGAATTTGGGCTCCCAGTTCAACCACGATTGTAGAGACCTTAAATGGCATTTTACGTTGAGCTACTATCTTAGAAATGTCTTTGTCAGAGTTATAGGATGAAAGAATTTAACTCATCTAAATTAAGCAATACTTTAATATCATTTAAAGCACACAGAGGAAAGACAATTTTAAGATACTCTTTACATGGTATTTCAAACGAGCATATACGCAAACTTACACTCCTATTACTGATCCATTAAAGGAGTATGGCATTTAAAGTTGTTCATTCAGAAAATTACAATTTGAGGCAGGAAATGAATAAATTATTACATTATGATCAAAAGAAAATTTTATACATGGAAACAAAAATGCTAACAAAACCAAAGCATCTAGATTGTATACTATTATTTTTCATTTTTATGAATAAAAATGAAGAGACAGATGTATGAGTTACCTTCTCACAATAAAATTAAGAAAGCAGAAAAGGCAAATGAAAATCAAAATTTCCTACAAGGAAGATCTTTAAAGATTAGTCTCTTCATTGGAATTGTAAAATGGCAAAAAGAAAAACGCAGTCATACACACATCTCTGTGAATTCATGACAAACAGCACTATTTGCATTTTTTCTTGTCCAATGAAGCAGTTTGTGCATACTTATACTCACTTCCATTTTCAAGCCTGTGAACAAGCAGGTACTCCCAGCACACACGGGAACAGGATGTCTTATGAATGCAAAATGTGTACCTAGAGACGAGAGTTTTGAGAACTTGGAAAACAAATATTTGTCTCATTGGAATACAATTTGTGAATTTTTCAGCAGTTTCATGAAAAAATGAAAACTATTTGAGAGGAATAAATGAGCAATTTCACACAACTCTAGTTTGCTTCCATTTGTTTCCTGTTTTGCTCTGTTATGCATGGTAGAGAATCTTATAAAAATGCCTTATATTACTGACCCCGCTCTTTCTAAAAAATGGTTTTGTCATACTTCCAGTCAATAAAGAATAAGATGAAAGAAAAATGTGGCGGTATTTCCATTGAGGAAAATAAAAGTTGAAAGGCAAGTAGGGAACAGGGAACGTGGGACTGTGGCTACTGATACAAATTCAACACCTAATGAACATTTCAAAATAGATCCTCAGTGAGAAGACATAGTCTACTTTTAGTGAAAAACAAGAAGATTAGAGAATAATTCTTAGAAGAAATAAAGTAGATTTAGAGTTACTAAAACATACATAGGAAGTTTACTGCCTGTAGAATTCATAAATGAATTGGTAAAGGCATTACTTGATACAATATTTAACCTAACAGTGAAAACTGAAAATACATTATGTCCAAATAAAGTCTGATAGTATGCTCAAAATTCAGTACTAAAGTAGGCTTTAGTACACCTGTCAGAATTTTTACCTTTCAGAAACTCTTTATAAGGTACATTTTTTCTCCTTCTCCATTCCCTCCCTATTTTCTTTCTTTCTTTCTTTCTTTCTTTCTTTCTTTCTTTCTTTCTTTCTTTCTTTCTTTCTTTCTTTCTTTCTTTCTCTCTTTCTTTCTTTTTTCTTTCTTTCTTTCTTCTTTATCTCTCTCTCTCTCTCTCTCTCTCTCCTCTCTTCCTCTCCCTTCCTTCATTTCTTCTTTACTTCTTTTCTCTTTTTTCTCCCCTAAGAAGTCAGAATTGTATGGTTTCTAGAAATCCTGTAATTAATTTTTATTTTCTCTTTCAAAGATCAGAGATATTACCTTTGGGAAAAATATTGCCTTATTTGAATCATTTTCTATGCTCTGACAATAAGGAAAATGACAAAAGAAGAATTTTTTACTCTGTTTCTATGTGATGACTTAAGGTACAAAAACTTATTGGACTTTGGAGTTTATTTTGAAATGCATATATACCAAATCTGTTCCAAAGCAATTATGTAAATCAGACAGGGCTGTTCCATGAATTGGTAAGGAAAATTTCTCATCTACCTCAATAAGGGGAAATATTTGGCAACTATCTTGAATTAAGATATTATTGTCCTCCTTTTTAAAACTTTTACTCCAGAGGAGGAAATGAATGAAATTCAAAAGATAATATTATAATAAATAAACAGGCTAATACAGCAATACATCACAGGCATTGTTAAAAAAAAGCTTCTAATTTTAGGGTGTGGTAGTAGGTAAGGTGACTGTTTCGTGCTCTTGCTTTAGTCATATGAAAAGTATGGATTTAATAGAATAAACATTTTTTCTGACGATGTTAACGGCATTTTTACATTTGCTATTACATGAATGTGACATAGGAATTGGTGACACATTGTATAGAGATAAGGTATAGACCTATTTTATCTGCAGTTGTAACAGTATGACTTACAATCTGTTGAGTGCTTCCTATGTTTGGTGCTCTACTCTAAGCCTTTCAGAAGTTTTAACCTAGTGATTCCCACAATGATGTTGTAAAACCTGATTATCTCAGTTTTCCAGATTTAAACACAGAGGCACAGAAAAGTTTAATGACTCACACATGATACTGGGTGAGCACAGTCAAGTCTGGACAATGAAACCAGCTCCTTAATCCTTGCTTTGCTGCTTCTATCACCTTTAGTCTAAGAGTTGCTAAAATTCTTTAAGGTAGTACCATTGTCTGAATCATTAGACCAGAATTTTGAAATAACTTTCATCGAATTTTATAAGCCAAGTTTTGTTATGTCTGGCAAAAAAGAATATAACGTGTAATATAAAGCACAGGAATGGAACTTTACCTGTTTCCTTACCTACATTACACTACTTAGGTTGTTTTAAGTGATCATAAAACACCGGATGACAAGAACGAAGCATTTACATGCTATTACAAAATGCACTCGATGCTGTGGATATATTACATTGCTCTTTGTAAAGCCTTAATTATGTAAGGACCCTTTCAATCTGACATCAGTGCTCTTGGATTTATAGACACACAGAAAATGTCTTTATTTTCTTAGATTCCAAAATTTACAAGGCATATGATGAAGGGGCAACTGTCCTAACTGTCAAGTACCTCTTTAGATCACTATTTTATTCTTAGGCAAACATCAATAGAAATTGCCTATTGTGCTTTCTGTGGGTAAAAATAGATGGGAGATAATTGATGGGCATAATTCAAAATCTCACACTGTGTGTATATGTATGTAATATTTGGGAGTCACTGGACTGTGGCAGCCTGAAGAACTTGGATTCATTTGAACAGGAGAATGGCAGAATCAGCCACTCCATGTGACTGGAGCATCTCCATAGACATTTTAATGGCTATCTTTGATAAGCGTAAATTTGCACAGGATTAGGTAATGTTTGAGTGATCTAAGTAATTTGTGTTACTGCTTGTATGTACTATGGGTTTTTACTGAAAAATTGAGAATGTACTGAAATTTGTTGAGCAACAGAAATATCTGGACGTTTCAGAGAGACCAAGAGAGAAACAATGTTTTAAAATGTTACAGTGATATTGGGACGAGGCATTTATTCATTACAGAAAACATAATCCCTGCATGTAAGACACAGTGATGGTTTCAATTTCTGCCTCCGCAACAGGTTCTATGTGCTTAAAAGGAGTTTCTGGTTCATTTCCTAGACAATGAGTTAACTGAAATTAGTATAATACTTGTTCACAGATTAGTCAAGTAATAGGCACAGGTCTGACAAATAATAGTATGAAAGGTTTATACTGAATTAAATAAACAACTATGTGCATTTGATAGTATGATTTAGCTAATTTTCATTAACATTTGCTATTTGTCAGACGAATGGTGACATTTTGTAAATGATAATATGTGTAGTTGATGCTATTACTCCAGTTCTCCAAATAAGAAATCTCTATATTTTATCTTCCATGTTCATTAAATGTCTTTTGTACTATAACTCAATTTTTGTTTGGTATTTAATATGTTTGTTATTATGCAGCACATCTTAAAAGTGCATTTGTGAACATATTTATATTTTATTTGCAGTTGAAAGAAACTTAATCTTTATAGGTACATTAACTTAATGAATATATACTCCTTGTAAAAACTACTAAGACACTTTTAAAATAAATTGACACAGACAAAAATGTCAGATAATTTAGTTTGCTACCTATTGGAGATTATATAGCTCAAAGACACAAGAGTGGCACGCAGCTAATTAAAGGAGAAAACAACTGATAGAAGATTTTCTAGCCCTTAATACACCAAAGAGAAGACTTTCTAGCCCTTAATACACCATAAAATAGCCAGAGCATAAACAGCTATGTGAAGTAGATTTCATACATTGTAAAAATGAAACACAAGGAGACTCATCAGGGAGCCACATTGAGGAAGCAAATGCTGCTAGCTACAACAGTCCAGCCCTGGAGTGGTATGCTGTATTACAGGGAAGCTCTGTGGGAGCAGACAGAGAAGCAGCTGCCCCTGAAGACAGGAATGCAAAAACAATGGACTGGACATTTGCTGACAAGAGAAATCTAATACATCATCATCAGAATAGTACTACTGCTACCGCCAGTAACTGCAATCATCTATGCTCCCTTTTGCTATGCCCTCTACATAGTCTTTCTGTACTTGCTTAATTAAACAGGAAAATTAGAAAACCCTGTAAAAGAATCAAATGAGTCTCCAAGCTTCATAGAAGAGAAGTTATGATACATTTTCATAATCAGGCTAACTGGAAATAGAAAACAATGAATTTGATTGCCTCCTTCTGGTAACTTCAAAACCCTTAGAGGAGTTACATAAATAATCATATGATTTTTAATTACCAAATAAAGTATAAAAAAAGCCTGATAGTAGACAACTAGTATAGTAATTTCTCTGTATCACTATAAAGGTAAAGTTATAGGGGAAGGGATAGTTGCTCAAATGATCTTTGATGTTCTCAATTGTCCACATACTTTAACAACTTCTGACTCTAGGTATTCAGTTTATGTCTGTTGCTGTTTTCAGAATAGGTAGTATGTGGAAATTTACAAAAGAATGTGTACTTCCTAAAGCTTTGAATCAAAGCTTTACAAAGTGAACTAGATTTTAAAACAAAATAACAAACAATAACCTTTGTTGAAATGCAAAATACATGTTTTCAAAGCACTGTAAATACTTTAGAATTCATTAGGAAGGTTAATCTCTAGATTCGTATTTCTATCTTGAATCACTGCAAAGTCATGTAGGGGTGTGTGTGTGTGTGTGTGTGTGTGTGTGTGTGTGTGTTAGGCTGAATAGTGAAACTCAAATGAATCCTGTTTCTAATCCCTCAATCTTGTGAATCTTACATTATCCTGCTAAAAAGAGGCCTTAAAGGGGCTGGGGGTTTAGCTCAGTGGCATAAGCGCATGCCTTGCAAGCATGCCGTCATGAGTTCGATCCCCAGTACCGATAAAAAAAATAAAAATTAAAAAAAAAATAAAAAGAGTGTTTTACACTGTGATTAGGAATATTGAGATAGGAATATTATCCTGGAGTATTTTTCTGATGGCACAAAAGGCATCTCAGTAGAGAGCCCATGACATGAAGTGAAAGAGATTTGAAATACTATTGTTTGGGCTTTGAAAATAGAGGAAAGAGACATGAATCAAAGAATGTTGGTGTAGAAGTTGAAAAATGCAAACAAAATAAATTCTGACTTTGCAATTTTCAGCCTCCAGGCTGAAACTGGTCTCAGATTTGTGGAACCATCAGAAAATAAATTTACACCAGTTTAATCCACAGTTTGTGGACATTCGTTGCACCACAGGAAACTAATACAACACATGTGAGTATTTTCAAAATATTTAAAAATTGTGTAAGAAGAAAAATGACTTAAGTGTGGAAAATCTACAATAACTATCAAACATTAATGTATGTTAGAATCGTCTTGGATATTTGTAGAAAATCAGATTCCAGACCCTTTTCTTTAATGAATCTGAAGAAAGTAGCCTATAATTCAATAGATCATTATGCTTAAATATGTAGATAACATTGAAATATATTGCCCTAAAGACAAGTCCTAATGTAGCTCCTGGACTGGATTATTTATTTTAATGGTTGGCACATGCTTTTTCCCAGTTAAAGATCTCTTTGAAGAAAGAATCTATTCCTCTTTTGTCTCTTTGCTTTCTTCTCATGCTCTCTTTACTTGCTTCTAAGAGGTGAGTTTGAACAATAACATGAATATTTCAATTGTAAAAGTGGTAATAATAAAAGATATATTGTCACTATCTGCCTTTAAAAACTTCCCCTGGCATCATACATACTTTTCTGATCCAATGTGGAAGCAGTTGTGGAAATTCTCTTTAGTAAGTCTACTTAATTGCACTGCTGTGACCGCCTTGATTTCCTGAATCAATTCAAAACATTTCTTTTTATGGTCAGTTTGATTTGCAAAAGTTGTATGGTGCCAGACCTAGGTGGGTGAAGCTGCTGGATGGCAGTTGGCAGGAGAGTTCACCTTATTTTTGATCACTTTTATTAAAGACATTCATGTAAGTGGATTTCCGGAACTGCTTCAGAAAGTGGCAGGAATGACTGGTATGTTTGAACTGAGGTAGAGTATATTTAGAGGGATAAATAGTAATCTGTCTTTTATTGCAATAAATATTATTTTAATTTAAGCATTCATCATATATTTTAATCACACTTTATTCACCCTACAGTCTGGCTAAGTCTAATAATATGTTCATAAAATGTAAGATAGATGACAATCAGCATCATCTCAGTATTGCTAAGAGCCTACTTATGAGTCAAAGACATACAAGATATTTGTGATACACTACTATATGAAGATTTGTGGTAATTGTATAAATATATTTGTCCCTTGTCTTTGAAATCAATGGTTTTTAAAAAAGTGTACATTTAACTATACAGAGTGAAACTGTATAAATAGCAGTTTTTGAACTTAGATGTGTCGCTGAGTCCTTGTTTATCACTTCTATGTACATATAAATAGGTAAGAGGCAGAATGCTCAGATTTTTAAACTATATTTTTATTATAGGAAAAGCACATATAACAATAAATTTACCATATTTACCACTTTTGGGTGGTGCTGGAGATCAAATCGGGCTCCTCTTCTTTACTGGGCAAGTACTTTAGTACTTATCTAGAGTGGATGAAAGCTCCTACTTCATCATTTTAAGTGTAGATTTCTGTAATGTCAAGTGTATTCACATTGCGGTGAAATGGATCAGATCGCCACAACTTTTTCATTTTTAAATATGAATTTCTGTACCTACTGTATAACTTTTTCTCATTATCTCAAGTGTTTCATAAGTATTCTACTTTATGTTTTCACAAATTTGACTATTATATGCCTTACATACGTGGAATATCATACTATTTGTTGTAAAGGTTCATTATATATTCTGAATATTAATTACTCATCTAATATATGGATTCAAAATATTTTTTCTTATTCTATAGACTCCTTTTTGACTTGGTTGTCTGATTCCTTTATGCATGTAAAAAATTAGTCTCCTGTGTCTATAATTGCTTTGTTACCTGTGATTTGGGGGACATATTTTAGAAATTACTGCCAAGTTCAGAGTCATGAAGTTTTCCTGGTATTTTTTTTTTCTGAAAGTTTTATAGTTTTATTCTTTTACCCATTTTAAATTAATTTTTATATAATACAGTGATTCATGATCACTTTTATTTTTTAACAATTTGTTTCTGAAACAAAAGAGTTTCACAAAATTTTGTTTTTGTTTTCAAATTCTGCATCAGATGACAAACACAACCTTGGCCATCTTTCTTGCAGGAATGGAAACACAGCCATCATTTTCACAACCGTGGAGCAAATTAAGTTTATGAAGCAAGGTCTCACTGTATAAGGACGTTTGTGAAACATAATTGAAACATGTGATTATGGAAAATGAAAAGTTCTAATATCTGCCATCTGAAAACTGGAAACAAAGTAAATCTGGTGGCACAAATCTAGTCCAAGTGTGAATACTGAGAGTCAGAGGAGCTGGTTGTGTAAAGCTCAATCCAACTTCAGAAAAAGATTGATTTTTCATGTCAAGCAGATAGGCAAGAAGAGGATAGATCTAGTTTTTCTTTGCTGCTGCTGCTGTTGCTACTGTTGCTGTTGTTGTTGTTGTTGTTGTTGTTGGTAGTGGTGGTGGTGGTGGCTTCAGCGGATTGAATGATGCCTGCGGATATTAGTAAGGACAATCTATGTAACTGAATTCACCATTTCAGGACATAACATCATGCAAAAACACTGTCACAAACACACCGAGAAATAATATTTGATCTGGACAATTCATACCCCAGTATTGTTGGTACTGATTGTTGACACCATCACAAGTGTCAGAGTTCATTCTTTTTTGGAACATATTCTGTTTTTCTGGTACTGTTTGTTGAAGAGTCCATCTTTTTCTCATTGAGTATCTCTTTCTCATTGGTATCCTTGTTGAAGATCATTTGATGAACTATACAAGGGTTTATTTCTGTGATCTCTAGTCTGTTACATTGTTCTGCTTGTCTGGTTTTATGCAGGTACCACAATGTTGTGATTGCTGTCACTTTGTAAAATGTTTTGAAACCAGTAAGAGTTAGTACTTCATAATTGTTCTTTTTAGAAATCATTTTGATAACAGGGCCCATTGAGAGTCTATTGGAATTTTAGGGTGAATATTTCTGTTTCTCCATATAACCCAGGTTTGTCTTCTTCTCTTGATTAGATGTTTCTCTGCTTATAGCATTTGTAAATTCTTTCTTGGATTCAGGCATTTGTAGAACACCCACTTCTCCTAGTCCTTGGGTACTGGCTTTGTATATAAGGCAGCACCTTTGCCAATCACCCTGTAGCAAGTTCTAGTATGACTTCAAATGTTTTCTGATCTCCTGATACTTCTGGCTTCAGCCTGTGGAACTGCAGCCCTCTCATGATGCTTGCCATTATTTTTGGTAGTCTCCAAATATTGGAGCTCATTCTATCAGCTCTCTGAGTCAGATAAGCTGGGCAGCCCTCAGATAAGCCAACAATGTGGGCTACTATTTCACGACATTACTGGGTTATGAGAAGTACTTTTGTATTTCCGTCCCAAAGCTGGGTCCAAAAGGTTTCATTCTGCTTTCTCTGGATGTGTTACATAGAGGGAGGGGCAGGACCAGGAAAATTACACAAAATTCCCTGCTTTTTCATTGGAATCTAGCCTCAGTATACAGTGATCTATGTTCTGTAACTGCTGAGTTGATGTCTAGAGTTCTTACGAAAGTGTTCCAGTTTATGTGTTAACTTAGGTCCTCTGGGAGGTGGAGAGGGAAGGAGATCTAGTATTCCACCTTGTTTGAGTCTCCAACATGTGCTAATGTTTTCATATTTCCAAAAAAAGTTATGTGTCTTGAAATAGCATCATAACTGTATTTTCTTGCCTTTGTTGCATATGAAAAAATTATATCTTACATTATGAATTACAAAAGCATGAATTTCACTGAAAAATCTGTTTCTTTATCTGTAAAATGTAGACAATAGAATTTTAATCAATTTTGTGAAGTTAGTGAGGACTAGAAAATTTGTATGCCTTTATGCTTTCACTGTCTCTAGTCTTCAGGGAAAAGAACATATAAACTGATAAAAGGTAACAAGCACAGTCACCTTTATTAAGATAGTACTTATCCTCAACAATTGGAAAATGCTAAGAAACTAAATATGCAGTAATTCCTCAGACATAATTATAAGATTTCCATTATATTTCACTTGAAATAAAGATATTCCTGCACAAACCCCAGAAGGGCAGACCCGATGCAGGATAAGTCTGAGTGTTAGAAATGTATTACTTATAATGCTTCTCACACCTTTACTTTTCTCCTTTCACATATTCTATTAAGCAGTAGGGCTGGGTAATATGAGTTCCCATGGATACTCTTAGTAGGTAGCACAGCAACAAATAACTATTTAGACATTCAGTTTCTGTAATCAGAATGAGAATTCATTTAATTGACTAAAGTGGTAATGAAATATTTTATCGGCTGAGCTAGATTCTGTGTTGAAATGAGTTCTAAATAAGACAATTCAATAAACAAAATAATTTAATTGCTAAGAACATGGAAAATGTCAGATTAAATGTTAGCCATATAGATAAAATAAACTGAGAAGTTATGAATAACTTTAACTTTTCAGATAGAAAGCAGCTCACAAAATAGTTAATTCTAATTAAAACTACATCAGCATGGCATATTTTATATTGCAATTACTGAAAATATTTCTCTGCAAAATTTAATTTTACTAATTATTTATAAAAGAAAGTGATAATTATTTTCTTGAAAGAAGCTCTTTTATGAATATTATGGTGTTATGCAGCCTTCTAGCCTAAATTAAGATGAAATATTTTATTCTAATCCTTTAAAATAATGTTTAACATTCTTTAAATAAAGACTGTTCAGAATAACATGATTTTTGATGTGCTAATGTGCATGCTTCCTTGCACACATCTAATAGATAGAGGAATTATTGGGAGATTATGACACAGCTGCCCCAGACATTCTTTCAGATGCTGTGCACCCTGAAAATCACTCCATTTCAATTATCATTTCTCGAAATAGTTTCACTCTATTCCCAGCTCCTAAATTCAGTATTTCACAATAATCTTTGATATTTCCCTCCTTTTCCATATATGGTTAATAATCTGTCCTTAAGTAATTCACCATTTTGTATTTTAAAAATCCTCACTGCTCATTCCTTATTTTTCTTTAAAGTACAGCTATTTAAGCCCCTACTCTCATATTGAATTACTGCAATAGCTTCTTGATTAGTTTTCCTCTCCAGCCTGTCCCTCTCATTATTCTTATATCAAAAGACAGAGTTACATTTCTAAATTACTATTTTTTATCATGCCATTTCTCTGTACAAAAACTTCCTGTAGTTGTCCTTGTGGGATAAAATCCAAATTCCTTAGCCTGGCATAAAATCTTGACTAGCTGACCTGGTTTGCTCATTCAACAAATATTTATTGAGATTTAACTGTGTGTTTAGCATTCTCAGTCTCTCATAACTCTAAAAACCTTAAAAGATTTCACTCTTCTGTTAGAGATTTTTGAAAATATCCAAGATTAGTTAAATAACAGACCCAGATAGTAATTTAAGGGTTTTTATAAAGAGTGAGTCCTTGTATATACCTAACAAATTTTATATAATGGATGGTATTAATAACATATTTTAAATTACCTTGAAGTTATGACCAGTAATGCACATAGCAGAGGCTTTACTTTAGTTCACTTAAAATAATTTACAATAGAGATAAATGGATATTAAAAAGAAGCATTGTCTAAAATAAAGTATTTTGTGCAATAGCAGAGATAAAGCTGAACCCAAATGTGTCAACTTATAGTTATTTTGTTAGTTAAAGCAAATATTATGAATGCATTTTTCCATTCTACAACCACGAGTGTTATTGTATTTAGACAACACATAATATGTATCTCATATTGGGCACATGGAATGTCTGTAAATCTACCTTGCCTGCCTATCTATCTATCTATCTATCTATCTATCTTCATCATCATCATCATCATCATCATCATCATCTATCTATCATCTAGAGCGATTTACAAAGTAGGATCATAATGACCATTTTGAGAGTCAGGGTGGAAGAATCTAAAAAGACCTTCTGTGTATTGCGGAATCAGAGGATCCAGTCAAACGTTAGTCCTACAGCTCACTGCAGCATCTGATGTGGATCATCTTAGACAGTTGAAGAGCCTGCACTGGAAGCCTTAACAAACTGCCAGTTAAAATTTGAAGACTGAAATTTGATGGAAAAGACTGGAGCTCCTTTGAAGAAGCAAAAGAGTAGATTTCCTTCTTCCTTCTTTTTTTATCCATCCAAGCTACAAGCCTATTGTTTGGTGCCACCAGTGTCCAGAGTGGGTCTTCTCTCTTTATTAAGTTAGGCATCCAGACACCTCAACTGTGCCACTAGAATTTCTTATTCAAGTTCACAGTTAACTATCAGAGAGGCTGAGTCACATGAAAAGAGTTCTAGACAAGAAATGTTGGTGGCAATGAGCTAAAGTCTTTCCTTATTGTCTACTTTACACTGTTCCTCAGATTCCCCTCACCTCTTGGCGTGTCTGTTGAGGTCCTAGTTTTAATGATTTAGATATTAATATAGAGGAAGACTGATTTGATCTGATTCAAACTTTGCAAATGTGAGAAAACAACTACAGGTGGTTAAGTCATTGAAACTTTTGGATTTTTTGTTACTGCAGCATCCTGATTAATACACACATGCAAGTTCTTATGCTGGCTATCACACAACCACTTTATTCTCAGTGCAGTACACCAGGAAACAAACAAGAGCAACTATGATTAGCATTGTTAGAAATACTTAACCAGGACATATCATGTGCCTGAGATGGCTGAGATGTGAATGAAGAAGTTGATCACCAATGATCTTTATTGGAAATTTTTTGTTAAATATGGTTGACTTGTCCATTCTAAATATCTGTGAGGTGGCACTGGCTTCATAATTGCTGCGTGTCTTGCTCTCTTCTACCCTAACCCTCTGAGCTCCTCATTCTTTATCTTTGCTGTAGCTTTATTTGCTTACAGATTTTTCTCTTTTTATTTAAGAACTAAAGTTTTTGAGGGAAAAAGACCTTATTTCTGTTCTTTTCTCTTTTTAAAATGCCTTAATGCATAATATATTCTCAATAAATATAGTACAAATGAATAGATGATTGAATAAAAAATAAATGTTGTACTTTGGAGGATTCACTTTTATATATTAAAGTCTCTGCATAAATAAATCCCAATTTAGAAACAGTATCTTAGAGTCCATCCTTACTATTCCTTGTTGTTTTCTACAATGTGGCAAGTCATATCTTTTTAATGTCCTCCTTTGAGAATTTGCATAATCCATGAAGATACTGTTTATACTGCATTACAGTTAAGAGTTGCACTGTTATGTTTTCCTGTTCTAAAGGATATGATTTAAGATACAATGTTATATCACCTGCAATACTTAGTAAAAGCCTATTTTTAGTCTTTTTGGTATACATAATATTGTGTTCTATATTCTAAATTAACCAGAGATTTTAAATTGAATTAGTACTTTTATTTAGCATAAGCTAGAAAAAAATCATTAAAATTTGGTTTGAAATAAAATACATAAATATAATGTATTTTAAGTGGAAAATACATAGGAATCTCAGTATATTTTATGACTTAACAATAAGAGGAATCTAAAAAAAGCAAAGATTCAATTATATTTTTAGTATCTCTCAGGTACACATTAATAATTACTCAAAGCAAAAACTTCTTTCAATCTGGCTTTTTAAAGTTAACTCTTGAAGAAAAAATACGATTCATTTTTCTAACTAATGGATCTGTCATTATTAGGCTATTACAATTTCATACTATTTCAATTATAACATTATCTACAAATCAAAGACAATGGGTTCAATGTTACCCTTCAAGTGAACAAACTGCATGTGTGAAATGAGTTACTTGAAAGCTTTTTTTTTACACACCTAATTTGTAAAAGGACTTTTATATAGTTTGAATAATAAAAATTTCAAAATATTTACGTAATTTAAAAATACTTTATACTTGAATGTTTGCATGAGTATTTAACTGTAAACTGGTGATTATCAACTCCAAATATCAGTCTAAATTCACTGCATGTATAAAATACTAAATGGTACATATGTAGGCAGATAGTATCTGTAGAGACCCAGAAATTCCTCCACATAATAAAGTATAAAAGTAGAAGAGTAAAAGTACATTCATGGAAAATGTTCTTGACTGATATATTTAAATGACCAAAAGGGTGCACAAAAACTACCCTGTTATCAAGGAACGTTGCAAGGAATCACAAATTTACAGAAGCAGTTGTTGCAAAGATGTCAGAAGATTTTCTTTCTACAATGCATTTGATACTTCAGCTTCTGCTATCACTTCTTCACACTCACAAAGCAAGTTTTTTTCTCTTTATCTACAATACATGTAGTAGAAGATATGTTGAACTTCTTGATACATATTCTGTTTGCTCGGAGAGGGAAAATTTGATACCTGTGTTGACTATAGTTCTCAGAAATTGCAAAAGCAAATGAGAGCATCTCCTAACCAAATTCAACACAGTTTGCCAGTTTCATCCTGCAAATGTAAAAGCAATTAGCCATTCAAACCTGTGCTTTGACACTGTCAATACAATTAATGAAAGTGCAATAATTTTAAACTCCATTGGCTGCAAAGTTTGGTGTTTTACAAGATTAAGTATATACATTTATAATTTACATTTCATGCCTAATAAAATTTAATATTTGAATCAACCTTACTAAAGGTATATAAAGAAGAATATATAATATAGCACATATTTTTAGAAGAATGAAGTACAAACACGATAAGCAGACGTCTTTTTGAGTGTGAAGGTAATAGAGTCAGCTACATTTGCTCTACTTTTGTCTGTTCTTTGGCAAATAAACAAATCTAATGTATATAGATATTCTTTTTGCTGACTGATTTCACTGTAGCCTATAATTTGCACCGCTATTAGTGATAAATTCTGATTTACAGCTTAATTGGCCAGAAGTGAATAGTCTCAAGGTCATAGTAATAAAGACAGCAGGAACTTTAGGGAGGTGTATAAGTTAAGTCAGAGATTGTCTGGTGCAGAGAGTGCAGAATATCTGTTAAAATATTAGAGCCCAACATTGGGGACATATTGTGCAGTGCTGACTCTGTACATGTAACACAAAAGGTCAATTTGAAGAGCTCACAGAGGCCCAACAATAAAATATTTTATATTTAACAACAAGAGTCTGGTATTTTTTCCCTAGAAAGGAAACCAATAATTACATGATGTCAAAAGGAATTAAAAATGGACCAATTAAAGCCTCCAGGAAAGTTAAGCTTTAAAAGAAATGAAGCAGGAAATTGGGGAAGATAGAAGCAGGAATTTAAGAAGCCTAGAAAGGCATGTGGAGCTGAGGCATTTGAGATAGCCTGCTATTTCTCCATTTGGGGCATGATTTCTAAAAGAGACAATAACATGTAAGATCGAATTAGACTAAAATGACCTGACTCCCTAAAGACATGAATGAAGTTAGAGTGTGTAAGTATTTTCAAATGTCCCAACTTGAAGGAATACCCAGAAAACTAGTAAATTCTCTGGTATGAATACCCTTGCTTGTCCCCAGGGACACTGATACATTTCCTTTGTTAAGAGGCATTTTTCAGCTTCTTGAATAATATCTAAAAATGGATTATTGTTACCAGATTAATTACACTTTATGTACTAATAATATGATGCTCATTTTCAAAATGCAGGCTCAAAAACAGCTTCTTTTCATTGGTTTCACAAGTTTGAATTCCTACCACAAGTTATATGAAAATGAAAGAAATATCCTAACGGGGGAGAAAACTTGAGGACACTGAGCGAATGCTGTGGCCATATTTAAATATTGATGTTCTTTTCTGTAGGTGTTGACTTGAAGTTCTGATAAGAAACCTCCAGGGAATGAAGCATTCCGTGCATGGGCTTTTATCGATTCTAAAAATCTATGCATGAGGAAAGAAAAGGAACAGTATTTCATATAAATGATCTGGAAAGCATATCTTGGATACTTTCATGGCTTGATCTGGCCTGCAGCAGATATAGATTTTTTTTTCCTCCCTCGAGATAAACTGCAGCCACAAAGATACCAGTAAAACTACCATATTAGGAATTTATAAGGGATTATTCTTAGATTTGGTTTTTTCCCTTCTGGTGCTCCTTTTTCACCATAAGTACTAGCTGTTAGAGACTCAAGAGAGTCACAAAATCTCATCATAAGTAAATTTATAGGCAGGCAAGGGCCTATTGATGGCAAATACATGTGAGAAATACAAGCATTAAGGGCAGTTTTTATATAGATTATCACTGGGCCTAGAAGCCTGAACATTAGTGTTTGAGGCAACACAGGTCTTTGTTAACATCTAACATCTGGATTTTAACTATCCAATTTGAAGGAAATTAAGAAGTAAAGGTAAAACATATCAAGTGTAAACAGGAAGAATGAAAGGTTGGTCTAACAGAAAATTTTACAGAATCAAAGTTTTGGCTACATTTTATCATGAATAAATGCTCAGGTGGGAAATTGTGAAGATAAAATTGATAAGATCGATGAGGTAAACAGATTAGATAATAAACCCATTTATCTCAGGCTTATGGAAGTTTTATAATGCTAAACAGACTCAAAAAGTGGCATGAATGGCGATAAAGGTGTAGTTTTAAAACATGTTTCATGACACCCATGTGGATTTCCATGCCATTTTCACATCTCAGGAATTGAATTGTTCACGTAGAAAAAGACCCATCTAAGTGTTATTTCTTGCCATACACTATGACGGCTGTGCAGTTAGATTATTTCAAGATCTCCTTCTATTCAAAGTCTGCAGGTTTAAGTATATTTTTCTTTTGTTAAATTTTTATATTCAGTTAATATTTACTTTCCTCCTTGTCTTCTGAACCATGCATTTCCCAAGGAGTTTGTAGTTATGATGAAAACAGAAGTGCTATTACGGATTGGATGTGGTTTGGGGGATCCACATGTATTAAAAGCTTGGTCTATAGATGCTCATAAGAGAGTATAATGTATTAATTTTTTTAATGAAATGTACAAATTTATTCAAGTTTTCTGATGGGAAAAACAGACAGATAAGTGACAGTTCACAGATGTCATAGAATCTCAAGCAGTGATTCCTTGACAACATGAGTACTGGGATGAGCAGCCATGGGAGAAATCTGTTTAAAGTACACAGGAACTACTTTTTGTGTAAAAGTTTGATAATGAATAAACTCTTGGAAAACACTAAATGGCTTATTATTTTAGCATTATCTAAGTAAACACACCAAAATATATACATGCATGTTATACAGGCATGAAAAATATATTGTGTACTGAAATTTTTAAAAAGGAAATAAAACCAAGAGCACGAATAAAAAACATCAAAAAAGCCCATAGAAAGGCGAATCATTAGCCTTGAAGCAAATCCATACTATGTATTAAATATTGATAGAGTTGAAATTGACCAGGCAAAAATTGAAAGAAAATATTTCAAGAATAGCAACCACAGTGTTTTTAATAAAAAGATAGAAGTCAGCATTATGTTTGATTAATCTCTATCATCAAATGTAGAAAAAACAGGGAAGAATGTTAGAGAAAGTAGGTTGAATAAACGTTGTTTTACAGATTAGTGACTATCAGAGCTTAATGTGCTGTCATTGTTTTCACAAATATTAAAATGGTAAAATGAAAGTAAATAAAATTTTTATTGAAAATTTTTAATTAGTAAATAATTATTAAATGAAATACATGACTTGAATGTCAATTAAAATCATCATCTGTATCGCCAGTGGCATATATCCAGGATTTGGGAGAAGTCATTCTACATCCTAGCTCTCATTCTAGGTATTTAGGTCTGGGACAAGGCACAAAGGATATGAATGAAGTATGAGTTATATTTTTGTAACAAGTTTCAAAGGCATGTGAATCACAAGAGTACTCAAAATGACCCAGTGGGATGTTGAACAATACTAAACATTTATATAGATTTCTGCTTTTTGTATCCTTTTAAGTTTTTATGTTGTTATTCTATGTATGATAACTATGTGATAAGGAACATAATATATAAAATTACATATTATCTAAACACAGTAATGGGAGGTAAAATCAAGGACAGTTTTATTAATAGGGTGAAAATATAACAGCGTTACTGTCATTTACTTCTGGATTTACACTATCGATCTTGTTCCTCCACTCTCCGTCTAGTTTTATGGCTTTAGCTTGAATACAGACAACCTGGTTGAATGTTAACAGTCATCTATCTATTACCCTTTGAGAAACTCTATAATCTTTAGCATCCAGAAATGTTCAGTAAATAAATATTAACAAAATTTATTCAAAAATTTTATTACATAATTTTATCACATAATACAAAGAGAAAAATAAAAAATCACAATTTTATAACTTAGAAATGCATAAATCTCAGAAAACAGGAACTTTTTGTAATTCATTGACTCATAAAATTTAATTGGACTTGAACTTGTTCGGCAGCACAACTTTATTTAAATTGAGATGAAGACATTTATGTTCTCCACGCTATTCAGTACGAATATGTACTAATGATACAGATATTTGACTCTGATGTATTACCCTTCATCTTGCTGGATATGTTGAATACTGCATTTTAAGAAATCTAATATTTTAGAATTTGAAGACATAGAAGTCTTCAAACATTTCAGATAAAAAAAAGTGCGGACTTGCAGGCAAATGCACTATGCAGTTTCAGAAACAAGTGTGTTAAATAAGAATCCTCAGGACCCAAATTGAGCAAACTTTGAATATTATTTGTAAACAGGAATGTTTACATTGCGACATTGAGAATGTAGAAATGCAAACATTCAGTGGGTGGTTGGATATCTTACATAGTAGTTGTATGAATCTGACATTTTATGACTGCATGGAATATTAACAAAGATGTGAAATGTTAACAAAGGCATATATAGAGAGAGAGAAAGAGAGAGAGAGAAAGAGAGATTACTGAATGGTTAATACAAATTATTTTTATTATCTCACATTTTAAGCTTGCCTTTACTCTTCTTTTCTAGCTGAATTATATTTAAGATGTTGATTAAATTAATAATTTATAGAGATTACCTGGTCCCATTTAGTGTATGCTTGTAGATGAAGACCTTTTAAGCAAATAAGGATTTTGAATTAACTAATACCAGCAATTTAATTTAGATGTTTCAGTTGTGATGTGAATTGGTAATTATGACAAATGCAAGTTCACTTTATATATCTATGAATGCTACATTACAAATGCTGACACACTTTGCTGAGGTGGGAAACAAAAAAAAATCATAGACTTTTCTGAGAGAACAAAGCATCTGTGGCACAAGCTGATAAAGTCACTGCTGAGGGATAACTTTAAAAGAAATGACATGACATAAAACAGCTGTTATCACCAAGATAAAACAAGATCTAGAGAACCAGGCAAATTTTGTGCTCAAGATGGTAACATAATTAGAAAACAAAAAGCAAAGGAAAAAACCCTAAAAAGCATGATGCCTTCTAAATGTACTTTCTGATGTGACCACTCAGATTACTGGTAGGCAGAAAAATAAAGTTCAAGTAAATGTTAGTGGATGGAGTGACATAAAAAATAGAATCATGAACATACCATCATTATTAAATATTTTAACATGCATAAAAATTTATCAGTCAAAAGATATAAATTATTTGGAATTAGGGAATTTGTAACTTCAAGTAGTATCTACCAATGCATATGTATAGAAAGTGTCAGCAGCACTCTACTCCCTCTGCCTAGAAAAAATGTTCTCAAATGTAAAGCATTTGTGCTCAGATCTGGCTAGGGGTGTACACACCAACATGCCTAAGGAAAATCATGACCACTCAAACACTTCCTGGTTTGAAGCTGTTTTTAGCTATTTTCTGTAAGTCAGATGAGGAGAGTTGATAGATGAGATGAATAGATAGATTAATTCTGCAGGCATTAATCAAAGGACCTATCATTTATTTATAAATTCACAGTGTAGTCATTTACATGCATATTCATATATTTTACCTCTTATTTATGTCCATGTGTGACCCACTGAGGCACCTTGATTGTCCTCTGGTACACTATCTTTGCCAAAGCGATGACCTTAGTATTTTAGTACAAAGTGACTTTTCTCATGACTGGAAGTTTCTATTCTCATATTGAAGCAATTTAAATACAAGCTAGGTCATTCAGTTATATCTACATTCTGTATTTAAAGAAATTCACTTGATCACATTTTGGAGTAGAGACTCCCCACTACCCAAAGTAATGCTGCCAGTCAGCCAGAAAGACCAACTGAAATTCAGAAATTAGGGAAATAAATTGGAAAGAGGCATTAACATCAGAAATATAGATTATTTTTGGTCAGTGTTGCCTCCTGCTCTGTGGACATGTGGTTCCATTGGTTTTCACAGCTGTGTTGCATCTGACCATCTAGGCCCTTAATTGCTTTGCCGCTTCACAAGCAGTGAAGGCTTTGGTAAACAAGGCACTGGGAAATGTGGTGTGGTGTGGTTTGCATTTCCATTGCACTTTTGTTTTGAGTAGTTAAATCCATTTTACAGTTGATACTGATAATGGAACTTATTTTCTTGATAGTATAAAATGTTCACTTTTATAATTTAAAAAATAATAACAAAGACATTATTTGAGTAGCTGTGGTCTGTTTAGTACATCATGTCTTGTAATATACTAAATAATTTTATTGTAGCCTAGGATTGTAGAATAGAAAGATATTTTTCTCCATGTTATAAAAACTTGAATATTAATACATACTTACAAAAGGTAAAGAAAACATTCCTGTATAAATTCCATGTGCCAATCTTCACATTTATTTTGTATTAATGAGGGATTATTAAACTGGAAGGTTTTATTCATCTCATACATGACTAAGAAAACCAAAATATCAAGAAGTCAAATAAGAGTTTTCTAAGTTTATTTTCAAGCAAAATGCAGATTTTAGAATAACTAAAATTTATAGAAATTATGAGTATTATAGTATGGAGTTTCCAGATAGTGCATTGATGTTTCTCCATTGTTCAGTTCTCTCAGTAGAGTATATTTGTTATGTTTTTGAAAAAATGTTGATCAATTACTACAAGCCATACTTTATTCATATTTTCTTAGTTTTTACCTATTATCAGTTTTGGTTCCAATATTCCATCCAAGAGACAACTTCATATTTAGTTATAATAATCTCTTAAATTATTTTTATCCGTGGCAGTTTTGAATTCATTTCCTAGATTCTTGGATGCTGAAAAATTATTCATGTTCACAAAAATCATTTGAATGCAAGCACTCTCATCTTGCATAAGTAAATTCATATCTAAAAGTATGCATACAATTTGTCAATGGCTTTTAAAATCCAAAGATGATAAAAACTCATGTTCTGTTTGGCCACACCTTTGGCATCTACAACTGGAAAGTACACATGTGGAATATTGTTTGATAATTATTCTAACACCACTACTGCAGACTCCTTTACTAAGTGTGATTTCATGACAATTATCAGAAATTGTCACTGCAAACCACATTTTAAAACTTGGTATTTAATGCAAATAAAAAATTTTACATTAGTAACCCCAAGAACATTGTTATAAGATCTTTCTTACAGTTCACTCTCTGTAAGTTGGAGCTCATCTTAGAGCTTTAATTGGATGCTAAAGCTTTTGGGACAAGAAACTCAATTAAGGTACAAGTAAAAATATTAATAAGTTTGAAGAATCAAAGAAGATCTAGAGTAGAATATTAAAAAAAATGCACACTAATCATACATGTGGCCAACACCAACCCTGATAGGGTAGATAAAGCATATATAATTATTTTGAAAAATTTGAACAATTCTTTTCCTGAAATATATAATCAATTTAATTTTTGACAGACACTAAATCAAACCAGTGCACAAAACAATCTTTAAAAAAAGATACCACAATTATTAGAGGTGAATATATTTTTCTTAACAGATACTTATGTAGATAAAACTTGGTAACTCCATCAGACAAAAAAAAAGAATACTAGAGACTTGATACATATTTTATCTGAATAAAAATTTTCTCATCATAGCCTTATATGTAAACTCAGGGCCATAAATTCTGAGAAGGAAACATAATAAGGGCAACAAAAATTACAGTGAACATTTAAATTCAAAGTTGTCACAATTGAGACCACACTCTTAAATGAAGCAAATTGGACACATATACATAAATATTACATTGCTTTTCTGGTGGGAGAAACCAAAAGTGTAAATAAGGATCAAAATGTATAACAGATATCGTGAAATAGGAAAAATGTGTTCAAATGGGAAGAGGGGAGGGAAAGCAAGGGAAAAGAAAAACTAGAAAAGAAAGAAAAAATGGAAACAAAGCTTTTGTAAATTAGGAGAGAAAGAAGGATTGAAGGGAGGGTAGGGGAATGGGGAAAAAAGAAAAATCAAAATATATGATGTGTAAGTATAAAATTCCCTATGATGAATGTAATATTATGTATATCTAACTTGTACCAATAAATTTAATTAATTAAAAAAAGAAGTAGGAGAAGAAAAGAAAGGTTCAGGGGAGGTGAGACAGAGAAGAACGACAGCAGAAGAACATGCATTGCGTACATGTACAAATCCCCCATGATAAATGTGGTAAATCATTATGTATGGCAAACCTACTAATAAATTTTTTTTTAAAATTGCAATTTAATCCTTCTCAGAATACTTTCCTTCACTTTCACACATTTGGCCTCATCATTTTGGGGACTTTGTGAAGTAGTTCTGGAGGTTCTCTTCAGAGAGAGTCTTTGCAAGATGTGATAAAAAATTCAGTGAATGTTGCTGCCTAGCACCATCCAATACAATGTCAGGCTTGTAAAAATACAGCATGTCCTCATCTACCTTATTCATAGGATCCGTGTGACTGCCAGACATTGCCCCAAGTCAAAATGACCAAGAAAGGGAGATGTTTTCAATCAATTCAGTACACAAAGACAAGAGAATGGACTTTACAAACTGCTTTAGAAAGCAACAAAAGTCCTGGGATAAGTGTATTTGAAATGAGGGAAAGTATCTGGAGGGAGATTAAAGCAACATATTTACACAGTAATAAATTTTTCTCAGTTTAAACACATATTATATTTATGATTATACCTCATATGACATTAACTTTGTATTCCAGAACTAAATAAAATATTTAGTTGGGAAGAAAATTATAAACTATGAAGGAAAAATAATTGGTAAAGGAAACTTTATCAGAATTAATGAATCATTTTCCATTAAAGTATACCATTAAGAAAACAGAAGTAACAGCATTGGAAAATCATTTGCAGCAATATAGCTATTGAACATAGAATATGTACAGAACTCTAAAATCATCAACAGTAAGATGAACAAAATAAAATAAACAAAATAAGAATTGGGAAAACTAAGTGGACATTTCAAATTACTATTACACATTAAGGAAAAGTTTTCATCATTATTGTTTGAGATCTTCCAATTAAAACTATGCAAATTAAAAGCAATGTACATTACACACATGCTGGAATGCTTTAAAAATACTTTCCAATAAAAACAAATGAGAATAAATATAAGTATTGCAGTAAGGGTGTTAATGGGTAAAATCACTTTGAGAACTATTTCATATTCTGAGGCATTTAAACATCCATTGATAAAATTACCTGGTAACTTCAAGAGAAATAAAAATATATGTTCACATGAAGATCTGTAAAAAGATGTTTAAGGCACTCTTTTAATACCTGAAACTGAAAACAATCCACGTGACCATCATCTGGAGAATGAATAATCCAATAATGATATATCAGAAATATGGACCATTATATATTAATTCTTTCCATCTACTCAAAGGAAATAATTAACTGATACACACAGAGTGTTTGATAATAATTATTGTTACCTATTCTTTACCTGACCAAGTGGTAAATCAGGCTTAATCTAACATTTTCATTTTTTAACTTAAAATACAAGACATTTTACAAAGTTTTCATATATTTTTGAAATGTGACTGAACATTATGCTGAAAGTACAAGTTTAAAAATTATTTAGAGTAAGAAATACATTACCATGATGCCCAACAGATGAATTTCTCTCCCTTTGAACACACTCATTTCATGATTCTTGCCACTTACTGAAGCAGTTAAGGCACTGTTGTGTAAGTGTCTTTAGTTGGGCTATCATGGGTGCCTAGATATCTCGAATGAATAAAAATATTTAACTTTTATGGTGAATTTTTTTTGTTTTTTGGAACTGGAGGTTAAACTCATGACCTTGCACTTGCAAGGCAGGTGCTAGTACCTCTGAGCTAAATGTCTGGCCCTTTCCTGGTGATTTTGATTTGGAAGAACCAGAAGACGCAGGATGCCAGATTCAGTGAATAAGGTGTTGCTTTAGGAGCCTCCTTTCCGTTAGATGACAGTTGGAACCAGCATTCACTATAATTTTGATCCCACCTGATAAAAGAAGGAGGAATTCCAGAGTTGCTTCAGAAAGTGGCAAGAACGATGACGCGCACATTTGAGGTGAGGGAAGTATTTTGAGGAGAATAATGACAGTCTCGTCCATAAAATTCTAAATTCAAGCATTACTGCATATTTTGGTCATACTGCCTACTTTTAAATTCAGCATGTTAGTGATCATGAACTTCTTAATAGTATGTTTTCACTACCTTAACTGATACCTGTAAACGGAATCATTTTCCTAATCCTTGTTCTTGGGTATTGAAGTATCAGTATTTTCTAGAATGATAGAATTTAAAGATATCCCAACCATAAGATGTTTGCATGGGAGATCCCTAAAAATAATTTTCCAAAAAATACATATAGTAATTCACATGCAGTAGACATCAATAAATATATATTATCAGGATATTAGCATATTTAAGGAATAACTCTTTAATGGGAGTTTCTGATATTAATAATAAACATTAGTATTTTAAAACATATTACTCACTTTAAAATTCTACTTAAACCACTGACTTCTACTCAGTGTTCTAAATAAAGAATCTCTTTCCTTGTCTTCCAAGTGTAGAAGTAACTTTTGTTGTTGCAATGTCTCCTCATAGTTGAAAACTGGTGGTATAAAATAGAGTAATACCTGTAAAAAATTTATGACTATGTTGATACATTAACAAAGGCTCCCAATCTCTTAAGTTTCCACGAGTGAGCTCTGAGAAAGGGCAGAATAGCAGATTATTTTTCCTATGTTTGAATTATGCTTTCATTGCTAAGTTGTGGCAGAAATGTAAAAAAGAAATCACAGTGCTTTTTAAGATGATCTCTGCATAACAAAGAATGTAACTTGTTTCCAATGAACAAGTCAGACTCAAAATCAAAATATATTTTTCTTCTTTTGGATTTAGTGCCAGTTGTGCTGATAACATGGTACGCTTATATAAAAGGGCATTTGGTCTTTTACTCTCTTAAACTGAGAAACACATAAAAAAGTAAATTTGTATATATAAAAAAGACAATCAAAAATCTTCAATGTGACAATAACAGATTCAGCCAGGCAAAACAATTGTTATTAATTTAATGTTTGCTGGCAATTATTCTATAGAGAAAGACTCATTAGATAAATGATTCTGAAATAAATTAAAGTCATATGGAAAAGGAAGTATACATTTAAGCCATCATTGTAATGTATCATAAGATCACAGATTTTTTACTGTGAATTTCTCAAGGCAATTAATTAAGTGGAGCATTTGTGTCACCTGCATATATTGGTAGATTATGGTTTTATTTTTGTCAGTAAGGTTACCATTATCGATTTATGTGTTCATGATTTATATTCCATCTTTTTTCATAAAAAAAGTACATCTAGGCATAAAATCTGCATTCCTCTCATACATACACAGCTAGGAGAGGATATTATACAGTAGAAACATAAGTGTCCTTTAAGAATCCTGTTGAAGATTCAGAAGGAACTTGCTGTGATGAAAAGCTAAGTTCTAGACATATGACCTTCCCTAAGTACCTGCACTTTCCCTAGCACAGCATTTCTGCGGCCTCTCTCACAAACGACTACAGTTATATAGTGTGGATTGCCCTGTGCTACTTGTAGTTTAAACACTAGGGCTTTTAGATGGCTTCCTAAACTTTTGTCTGAGGCCCCATTGTGCCTATCACAGAGCTGGGCATATTTTACATCCTAGCGTAAATTTACTGAGGATATATTTGTACCGATGATACAGTTTCTGCAGAATTGCTAAAAGGTAGGGATTTTTAGTGCCTGGAGACATCTTTACTAAATAATGTCATAGCCAATTCAAACTGCCAGTGTTAGAACGATATCTGTATGACCTCATTTGGTTGCTTTAGTTAAAACATCAAGGAAGTAATTCAGTGACAAATCTCATACAGACCAGAGATTACAGATTGGTTGGTTTTTCAATTTTCTTCTTGAAACGGTGGTTTCTTATAGCTGTAAATTATTTGCATTTCTTTTGCATATTCTTATTACACTTTAGCTTAGCAAAAACACAAATTAATGTGTTATTGTGGTTCAAATCAGATATATAACTGGAAAATACATTTTCAAAAATTTATACCTTCATCTCTTTAGGTATTGAAGAAACTGTGAAATAGTTACAAATTACTATTGAAAGCATAGGAAAATAAATAACTTATTTTTGACTACATAATAGTATATATAGATAATATTATTACTGTAGGTAAGAAAGCTTCTTACTGGGAAGGTATAACCCTTCACCCCCAATTCCACTCCTGAGGAAAGCTATAAACTGTCTATTAACCTGAGAAACTTTTTTATTTAAACTAAATAGGAAAAATAATAAGCATATTACCATTTACATTAGGTTCATCAATTCAAGTTATCATTGTTGGTTTTGAACAAATTTGAAAATTTAGTGAACGTTAAACAAACTTGATAGAAAAATCTATACTCATGGTTTCAGAGGTTATTTACCATTTTAAGACTTTATGAAAGAAGAAAGCTTGCTTGTCATACAGCACTTTGAAACTGCAGAAAATTTAGAGAAAAATATAAAAAGTATAATTCCACTTTCTAAAGGTAATCATATTTTAATGTCTTTCTAGTTATTTACCAGTTGAAACTATATTGAATATAGATCTTTCATCTTGTTCTTTTTCCTTTGTTACATGAATTTTATGCTAGAATTCTTCAAAGTATTTAAGTCCTATGAAACAGAATGTCCTATGAAACAGAAAAGGAATGCTTTGTAGAATTTTCCCTTATTTTTGTACATTTTGATTATTTCCTAGTTGTGCTGTTATAAATATGGATGTAACAAACAGAATTAGTTATAATTCTGGCTTTCATCCCAACAATGTTTAAATATTTTATTGCCTATTATTTTTTATAATAAACATTATATATACACCCATAGAATCATTTAATAATAGAAAGCATGATTTCCTTTTCCAGATCTTTCTTTCACTCTTGTCATTTCTCTTTACTTCAATGTTGTTTTTGTTGTTGTTTTGAAGTGCTGTATTCCAATTCTTTTTTACTCCTTGATTTTTTTCTACTTGACATAGTACCTACAGCTTTCCAGTATAGAAGTTGGTTATTTAACTTTTATTTCTCTAATAGTTTCTACCACATCATGATCCCATTATATTTTGTTTACAATCCTAATGGATATAAAGCATAATTTTAGTATTATCACTATTGAGTACTTCTATGTATGTAGGTATGTTTAGATGCAACTTATTTTTATCTTTGCTATGAATATCTGTTCCCTCTAATTGCTGTCTATGTTGTTGTTTTTAAACTCTATGTTTCATGTAGTTTTCTGCAACCTCTGTTTACAAACCTATCTTTGATAGCAGTTTGATGTTTTGTAATTTTTATGCTAGAAACAAATTCATTTATTCCACTGCTATGAAAAGTGATTCAGTTACATGAAACATACTGGTGCTTCAAACATTATGTTTATTGGAACCCCCCCCCCTTGGCTATCTAAATTAACAAGTTACAGAGAACATTGCAAAATGAGATTCCTTTTGTTCTCAATATGTTATCCAATTTGCATTTTTCATATTAGTGTTTCCTTCAACATCCTTCTCATAGTTATTTTTTGAAATAATCCAAAACATTAGTATTTATGACCTCTATCCCTATTAACAGTTAAAAGTCTCAAATGAAGGTACTGTGTATCAATTTGCTTTCCTGATGTGCTGTATCAATTTATATTCTTGCTAGCAGAATAACTTGGGAGATTTTATTAATGATTTCATAGTAATGATAAAAGAAATAAGACTAATTAATTAGGAATTTTCCTATCTACTTTTTAATTTTTTGACACATGAAGTATAACTTTCCACTATGAAGGATTATTATTTAGCTTTCATTTCGCCCTTGGTTTCTACTATTGTATGCTTCCACTACATATGGCACACATGCCTAATGTACATAAAGCATAATATTAGTAATTTTATGGTTAAGAACTTATAATAATGTGCAAGTACGATTTTATAAAATCTTAATTTGTCTCTGGAAACATGTACCATAGGCAAGTTCACAAAGCTTACAAGAGACTAAACAAAATTTCTAAAGCCAAAAAGCTTTCCAGACCAAAGATACTGCAGTTTAGATTATCCCCTCTTGCAATGAGCTATTTTTACAACCAGAAACACAGGAAATGTTATACAGAGGTTACCTGATTGGTGTAATCTTCCTTTGATTTACACAAGTATAATTCTAAACACTTAAACTTGTGATTGGCAGAAACTGTTGCTTAGCTATGGGGCTCTGCTTGTAGATTAGGTTACACCTTTCCTGCACATCAAGCTAAGTTGTAGTTCAATATATCTCGCTGTCTCTTTGGAACAATTCATAATTTAAGCATGGTGGATGGTTTAGGTCAATTTATTCTGATTCAAAATTAGACCAGTGATATTACAATTTTTTTCCATTGTTGCCAATTTGATCCTTTGCCAATCATAGTTAAAAACTAGAAGAGCAAGAGAAACATCTAAATTTAACATTATAGAGATGAAAATGTCAATTTCTCTATAAACAAGTGAATGAATGAGGGTAACTGAGGTTCTGAGATGTTTGGCTATGACCCGCTATGGTTTGTGTCTAGATGAGCCCTTAAAGCTTCATGCGGTCATGGACTGTGGTCTTTTAGGATTTGTGGTCCAATGCTGGGATTATGGGTGTGAGTGCTACACACACCCTCGGGCTGGTAGCTAGAATACAATGTATGGGGAGGGAAAGAGGCTTGCTCATTCTTCCTTTTTTGCTTATGTTGTTTTCGCAGTCTTCATCTGACATGAACTATTTGCTACTCTGCCATGCCTCCTTGCCTTGGAGTCAGATGATTATGGACTGAAACCTCTACAAACTGTGAGCTAAATAAACTTTTCCCCTTTAACCTTACATGTCAGATATTTTTTCTCAGCAATGGGAGAAAAGTAACTAAGACATGACACTAACTGATTAATACTGTATTTTTATTCCATTCTTCACTGAATAAGATGTTATAAAAAACACATTGGAGAAATTTATATAATTTCACTGAATTTTTAATAGTATCAACAATAGTTATGATCTGTTACCAATTAAAATTCAAAAACTATTCATATTAACATTAATTTGAGACCTCTTATTGTCCTCAAGATTTTAAATATTTATTAGGACCTCTTATTGTCCTCAAGATTTTAAATATTAAATTTTGTTGTTTAATATGTTAATAAAGCACATATATTCATTACAAACCTGTTTTTAAAATACCTTTTTAAATATGTTTCAGTATTTTTTTCTGTGACAGTTCTACATAATTTATTTGAGGCATTTAAGTAAGAAGATAAAGAATCTGCATGAATGAAAGAGGTTCTCTTGAGAATGGTGAAAAATGACTCAAATTTTAGAGTGCCCAAAGTTTAGACATATTGCAAAATGGGTTATTGCTCATAAAATTCAAAAACATTGCTAATTTTACTTACATATGCTTTCACCTTATATCATTCACCTCACATTTTAAAATTTTTGTTCAATATTTTATTCTATTTTCAACTGAAGTACCTTCTGCTAAAGCAGGGTATAGGATTAAGACCCACAAATGGATCATTTTCTTTGTACATTTCTCACTAGATGTGACTGGAATATTATAAAGGAAGAATGGAACAATTTACCATTCTAATTAGTCTATTGTAGAACTTAATTTGCTATACTGTAATCACCATCTTTTTCATTCTCTTTCAATGCATATTTAAAGTTGAAAAAGGAAAAACATACTGAAGAAAGTAACCAATAGTCAATTAGAAACATCTGGTGTTAAAAAAAGTTTCAGGTGTAAAGTCAAAGTTGGAATCAAAATACATCTTCAAATACAGGACTTGACATTGGAACACATTCCAGTGCACTATTGATTATAAAATGCAGCAGTTTTTAAAAAGATAAGAGAAAATTATGTCAATCAACTAGAAATACCCAGGAAAGCATAATATCTTTAGTTTAGTCCTTCAAGCTGCTGTGACATACACAATGACAATAAGATTCAGGCCTTGACATAAAAATATCCACAGTTCTAGTACATCTGACAGACAAGATGACTAATAAATTTTGTTTAGTATAATAAGAAAAATAGGTATAGCTATCAGTACATTTTGGTCAAAATTAAGATAAAATATGTTTATTTTTGTAAGAAAAGATAAATAACAGAATATTTTTATCTAGAATTATTTGTGATAACTGACAATTTGAATGTATTAGAAAATAAAAAATTTGGTGACAAAAACTAAAGAAAGTATTTTCACTGAACTATGAGAGTAGATACCAGTTAGTTTAGCTACTTACTGAAATTGTGTACTTTTTCTAAAGCATATGATAAAGAAAGAAAACCTGTATTCTAAGATTTGCTTTTACTGAAGACAATTCTATAGAATATTTTTTCAAAGCGCACCCTTCATAAAAATAAAAAATAAAATTATAAAGTACTGAAGTATGGAACAAATTAGTCCTAATTTTGAGACTACATATATCTGAATAGAGAATTTCTACAGTGACAAAATTATGCTAATTTGAGTACAAATGACATATGTTAGTATTTTGAAGAGCCAGTATTTCACTGAATATATTTTGAAAGTTAGTTTGATAGTTTTGATACTTATAATAAGTCCATATGCTTACATGATTACATTTTGCTAATTAATATAGTACTGTATTTTGAGTAACATAGCAAGAATGATGTCTTTAAAAAGCTGAAAAGAAGCAAAATAAAACCACTAAGGAATCAGTTTTTTTTATGTGCAGTTTTAAATGTTAGTCAAACTAACTGATTTTTTTTCCAATTTCAAAACTGAAAAAGATATAATTTGTATAAAGTATTAAAAATGTTGAGAATTGGAAGTTTGAGTGGTGAAAATCTACTCTATAAATTAAGAAAAATGAATTTAAGACTACTGATTATTTTGTAAAAAATATATAGGATTATGGATATTACAATTATAATTATATTCTCTATATATTCAATACATTTATTTGACTACCTGACCCTAGTTTTCTGAAACAGAGGAGGAGAGAGGCTAGTAATCAAAGTGTTTTATGAATGAACATCCTGAAAACAATGAAATTTTGATAAACAGATAAAAGCTACTTGCTAATATCAGTGGCAATCTTGTTCTGTGAAAGAGAAAAACTCCAGGAAAATTAGCACTAAAAGTAATTAGAAATAATTACACATGTTTTCATTTAACAAAAATTAGAATCTGTAAGTTATGAGGAAAAAAATGTGTGAAAAATATGCTTAAAACTATTTTAAGGAAAATATTTATACAATTGAAGACAAAAAGCTATCTACATTTTCTAATTTGATACTAGTTTTTATAGGTGAGACAAATGATTGCTTGAGAAAAGGATGAGTCTTACACACCAAGGAAAAATATGGATGGAATAAAATTAATTGTAATCACATTGAATAAAGGCCAGTATAAAAATAAGAGTTTTAAGAAATAAAAGTTATATATTCTGCAACCAAATAAAAAGTCAAAAAGAAATTACATAAACTATCTTCTAGATTGATAGAACTGGAATAAACAACTGGTCATTTTATTACCTCTTTAAAATTTTGGTACCTTAAAGAGAATGCTATAACAGTGATTGCCTTTTTAAAGTGAAATAAAGCTGCAATATGTATTTTTTCTTGTTTACAATTAACATCACTTGAAATAGCAGCTAATAACAGAAAACAGAGATAGAGCAAATTTTTGAATACATGTGTAATTATGATTATTACTACACCAACATCAGGATTTGTTTTACAGCATGGCTTTCTAATTCTGGCATCAAATTAATTTTATATGCTTTTAGGAAAACATTTAAAGTGTACATTCACTGAAGGTATATTTACAGTTTTTGGCAGATGATATAGTGTTCAGCAATGCTTTCTTGCAAGTTGTTTAATCAATATATTGGTCTATGTGTTCAAATTATTTCAAACCATAGCCAACTTCTTTTAAATTTGATTGTCTTGCAGGTATTCATTTCTCTCTCAAAGTGTTGCTTTGTTGGATATTTTCCCAAACTACTGCTATATTAAGCTAGGAAAATGATACAAATGCCTGCCAATAACTGAATTTGACATGCATTCTAAATAGTTATGAATGAAATTGGTTAGCTTAAACCTCCTGAGAGGTGTAACTGTTTTTATGCCAGTAATTCAAGTCCTCCCATGGAAAAAATCAGAAGAAGGTCTACAAACATGTGGCAATCAAACAAAAATATTTTCTAATTGTTTCGTAAAAGTACATCGCATTTTCCTCCTATTTGTTTTTACTGCTTACTTTCCTAAAAAGATTACAGAACATCCAAAAATTCTATTGTTGAGGCATTTAAATATTATTCCTTAAAAAGTCTCAAAATGTTGTCTATATGAAACTATAATACACACAGACCAGTTCGAATATTTAGCTAACCTTCAAATACTTGTTGCTGCGTATTTTGTGATGCATATAGTTGTTGATAGTCTCAATTTCACAAATAAATCTATACTCCATAAAAAAGCTTGGGTATATAACTGCTATTCATTTTCTTCAAGATTCTCAAAATTAGCTTCTTAAAAATATAGTAAGCATTACTTTCTCTTAGAGTGTCTTTCTCTCCTTCCCTTTCGCAAATTAGCCAACTAGAAGCACAATCTTGAAATAGAAAAAATAAAAAGAATTTTAAAAGTGATACTAGGCATGTGCAGCATAAGACTTTTGTTTGCTTGCTTGAAGGTGGGTCTCATACCATTGTGATCCCTTAAGATTATAACAGAGCTCAAAAATTTCCTATGTCTTTCTCACATTGTAAATCATCGAAATATCATAGTGCCATGTATTACTCATATGCTTACGGTAATATTTGTGCAAACAAACCAGCTAAGATGCCAGTCACATAATAGTGTAGTACAGTACAAGATACTTAGTAATGATAATAAATTATAGTTCTATCATTATTTTGGAGTATGTTCCTGCTTTTAAATATGTCTACTATAAAACAGTATGCTATGTTAAACTGTCTACAGCCATAAATATCTGTTTATGCCTTGATTGTATCAAGAGGCAGACCACATTGACTGATTAACTTATATTATCTAGATCTGTAATAGGCAACTATATACTTGCACAGTGACAAAATTCCCTAATGATATATCCCTATCATTGAATAAATTACTGCTGTATTATTATTTTATTCTATATTTTCTTAGCTTTGGAAGTGTCAATAATTTAGACTAACTTTACAAATAAGAGTATCACTATAACTTATTGTGAGAAACTTCATAAATCATTATTAATCACTGATTTTACAATCAAATATTTAAATTGTAATAAAATTCATGGGTAACTGTATGTATAAATACTTTGCATTTGACTTGCACATCTGAGATGTTTAATATGTCCCATGGAGTGTGCAAGGTACAGAGGCTACAAAACAAATGAAAATTATTATTTATATAGAATTTGTAGAGACAAGCAGTATGCAAATATGTAATTATATAGGCATCAAGAAAATAAAAATTCATCTAAACTTTGTTAAATATTGTCCTGCTAGTTATAAATGTCTGTTAATACTTTTAAAGTACCTCTGGTATATAACCAAATGTAAAACAATTACCAAAATGGCCAAGAAGAACAAGCTTTGCTTGAAAAGCTACCTCCATCCTTCTTGAAGCCCGGTCATTTCTAAACATTTGTTTTTCATTTATCAAAGAATTATAATGCAAACATTTTAATGTGCTGCATGGCATTTATTAAAACTTTGTCATATGAGGCACACTGAGTTAGACTATCTAAGCATGTATATTCTTTTTAATTTTCAGAACAATCATATAAACTCTTCTAAAGGTAAGAGCACTATTAGAAAACAATCATATAATTTACCTAGAATTTTAAAGGTAGTAAGTGGTGATAGGAATATATAATCTCAGTATATTTAATTCTTTGTTACTACAACTAAGAAACTACTGAATAAATACAGTAGTGAAAGAGAAAACTGTTACTCTGCTACAGTTAGAAAAAAAGAAGAAAATGTGGGAAAATGTGATTTCAAATTTGTTTTCCATATAACTTGAAAGGACAGAATTTTTTTTTACATGGTAAATATAAGAAAGCAGATATAGATACACTCATATTATTTATCGATGTCCAGAAGTTTTCAACTTCGGATTTCACGACATAGAAAGGAAAGAATGGATTTGTTTTAATGCCTAATTCATGACTATGTGGCTTCCTTGTAGAGAAACAGAGGATTTGGAAGGAGAGTGGAAAATTATAAAGAAGATAGAGCCTACTACACAAGAGCAAGTGTCAACATTTTTAATAGTACAACTGGAACACTTGTATCATGGATAATATTTGCTAAAAGCCATATGGGAAGTGTCATGACATTTATTTTCTGCTCAACAGGGGAATCTAATTTCAGTTAGAACCCAATGTGGAATATATTATTAGTTATTCAAAGCAAACTGATGCATTAGCCCTGTTCTTACTAAAGTGGTAATTGAGTAAAATGCTGAATAGGCAGAACACAGAGGCAAGTAGCCAGAGAACAAAGAATACATACTGGAAAGGGACAGAAATGTTCCAGCGATTACAAGCAAAGAGAACTTGCTAGAAATCCTGACAGGTATTTTGCAGATAAGTTTGAAGACTAATATTTTATTAGCACAGTGGAGTACATCTTGAAAATATCTATCTATATAAACATATAAATCCATTTCTTGAATTCAGTGCATTTTCAGAAATAAATACTAACAGTTCATACTTAGGACCTCAGGATATATGAAAATATTCTTCCAGGTATAAAAAAATAAAGAAATGAAGTAATTGAAGGCCAAACTCTACCCCTCCACAAATTGGTTATAAAAGTAATCAAAATATATTGATCATGATATCTACTTCTGGCCATGTCAGATTAATAAAATTAATGTATAGTTTCTGGAAAAATAAAATAAAATTGAAGAAAACATACAAAATAACTGTTTCCACCTACTGAAAAAAATATAGGCAGCACAGGCATGAACTCTTCCCCACAATAAAAAAAGCAAATCATATGATACTATTTAAAATCTTCATTCTTTATCAAAACTTCTAGAACTCTTAGTTCTTATACAGTTAGGAGAACTCACGCAATAAGCATCCAGTGTGTGGAGAATCTGTTGCATTGATTGGAGATTCCAGACTGGCCAGAGCTAAACTAGTCCCAGAAGAAATAGTACTTTGTACTTACCTTCACAAAGCTGAAAAATAAGCCTCAAATGATCAAATTCATTAAATAAATTGTCTGCTCCCTCAAACTTAATGTTATTTTAACAAAGAAAGTAAAATTCGGATACTTAGTTAACAGTACTTACATTGTCCAGTGTACAATGAATTTCCTAGGTCTGTGATAAGAAATACTTGTACTCTATAGGCAGAATATAAAATCATTCAATAGACTCAAAATACAGAAATGACAGAAGTTATGGTAAAGGAGCTGACAAAATTTAAGATAGTTTATAAATATATTCAAATATTTGGTGAAAGTGAGAACGTGGTCAAGGTATAATTTTAAACTGTTAAAAATTCCAAAGTAGAATTATTAGAACTGAAACATAGTTATGACAAAAAGCTTTATATTGTATATGAATTGCAGAGTATACATTATAGAAAAATGATTGAGCCATTGAACTTGGATAAAGGACCACAGAACTATCCATAATGAAATATGAGGAGCAAAATGTATACTAAAATGATAAGTCAAACTCATTCTTGTCTATAGGAGAGTATCTAATAATGCAACCCTGAGTTCATGATAATCCTAGAAGGAGAGGATGAGGGATATGAATGAAAAAGGAAAACACTATTTGAAGTCATATGAACAAGAGCATTTCCAGTTTGGTGAAAATTTTCGTTTCATATATTCAAGAAGTTTAAAGAAAACAGTATCAAAATGTATCACAATACATTTATAAAAAACAATGATAAAGACAAATACTGCTTAAACATATCAGTAGCAGAAAAGGGGATGAAACCCACAAACATTCTTTTAAAAAGAACAACTGTAAAAACACATGGGTTAAATGGGAAAAGACAGTAGGGAAAAGGGAAAAAATGCAAATGTTATGCTGTGTCTCTTAGATCATTAAAAAGGAAAGTTTGTTCTAATACCAATTGGAGAAATTTTTATGCCCATATCTTTTACTCTGAGCAACTACTTTAAAGGTACCAACATGTAATGTGTAATGTATTACCTATTTTTATTCTCCTATTATTTTGTTATAAAATTTTATCTTTTTTCCACATAATAAAAAATACATGGATTTTACAGTTATGATATGCAAGACTGATGACAATGAAATGGCACTCTTGAAATTTTAAAAACAATCTATCAAATTAGAATTCTTTTTCCTACCAAATATGTATCAAAAATAAAAAATAAACACATTTTCCTAACAAACTCCTAAGAGAATCTGTTTGGAACATGTCTACATTACAAATATTTGTCAAAAGAAATTTCTCAGACAGAAGGAAAATAATTTGAAATGGTAACTAATAGCTACATAACTAAGCAACAGACCAAATACATAAAGACATAGACAGACATAATTTGTTCATTTTAAAAATTTATTCTAAAATATTTTATAATTTAAAGAAAAGCCTATTGTATTCTAGGGTTTAGAATATATGTTGGGTAAATTTATGATAATGATCTTACAAGGAAGAAAGAAAATGAATGCATCCACTTTCATTATAAAAAGTTTACAGATGAAATAGAACAATAAATGTGAAACATTGATTTGGTGGCATTCACAGGCTGTGGGGAGGAGAAATAGATGCCAGCCTCTTCTTGTGAGTCGGCACAATGTGTGGGCTGTGGGGAAGAGAACCGGATGCCAGTCAGCCCTTGCCAGCACACAGGCTGGAGCCAAGAAAAGCCATGGTTCCCCTCCCCCGATAAGTGACCAGCTAATATGGAAAAACACAGGCTGAGATGATAGATATTAAAGGAAAATACAACTTAGTGTTGTAGTGTTTAGTGTTTCATTGACATTGCAGGCCTAAAGCTGGTAGTCTAATCATCTATTTAGAGGACAACATACTCAGTTTATCATCTATGGGTAAGTGGTAGCCTTTGTTAATTCTCTATCATCTTGTTTTAAAGTTCTGTATCATTTTCATTGTTTCATTGGGTTTGCTATTATTTTGTTTTGCCTTTTTGATCTTGTTATATCTGATGGCATGGGAAGCTATTTAAAAACAACAAGATATATTGTAGTAGCCATTTTGGATTTACTATTATCTTGTTTTGAGGTTCTGCATTCATTCATTGTTTTGTTTGTATTGGTTCTGTTGTTTTGTTTTGTTTGATTTTATTTTGTCAGATGGTATGGGTGGCTACTTTGGAGGCAACAAGAGGTATTATGGTAGCCACTGTTGATTTCCTATTACCTTGTTTTGAAATCCTGTATCACACTGTTTTGTTTTGATTGGCTTTATTTTTCTTGGTTTTATTCTCTTTAAAAAATTAAAAATAAATGTGAAACATCAGTATTATTTGAAATTAAAATATTTTAACTTAAAAGTGTAATCCTAGGGAATTTAATAAAATCAATTAAAAAAGTCAGTTGAATCTACAGAAGAGATAAATTGGAATACAAAATAATATATTTAATAATATAATGTAGGGCACAAAGAATACTTGCGATGAAAAGGAAAAAGGTATCATGAACATATATTGGCACCCAATTATATTACTAAATACAAGTGATCTAAAAGGTCCAAACAAAAGGAATCTTTTATCAGATTGGTTATAAAAACATGGTTAGAGATAGACGCCTGTCAACAGATGAATGAACTTTTAAAAGTGTTATGTATATACACAGTAGAGAATATTCAGTCATAAGTGAAAACAAAAATCTGCCATTTTCAGAAAAACCATTAGACCTAGAAGACGTGTTAAGTGAAATAGGCCAGGACATTGAAAAAAAAGAATTGTGTGTTTGAAAACAAAACTAAAACAAAACAAAGCAAAAAAGACCTAACAGGAAAGCCAAAGAGGATCTATTAGGGCCTAGGAAGGTAGCCATGGGAAACAGCAAAAGAAGCTATCATAGAAGGGTGCATAATTTATCAACAATGCATGCATGTGTGGAAATATCACACTGAATTTCAGCATTTTGTATAATTAGCATGTGTTAGTAATTATAATGAAAAGCATGGGAAAGAATCCTATAAGAAATTGATAGAATTAAAGACATAATTTCAAGTAAAATAATAGAAAAAGAAATTTTATATAAAGAATAGTCATAAGAAAAAGGAGTGGCTGAATCAATATCAAATAATATAAGTAATTCATAAAATTTTCAAAAAATGAAAATAAATTTTAAGTAATGTTTACCATTCAAGTTTATTTTCCAAAGAATTCCTTTGCATTACCTTCCTGATATGCAAAAGACAAGACTGCATGTCAATCTTATCTCATAGAAAGTTGAACCACTGTCTCCTTAGAAACGTTTCCACAATCTTCAATTCATACAAATCTTTCACCTCTCACTGTAATTTAACTTTCTAGTTATGTGCTTCATTATTTCACTCATAGACATCTTAAATACAACTATGCTGAGCTGCTTACTGTTACCCAGATGCAAATACAATGCATTTGATCAGATGTTTCTGTATTTTACACATTTCCTGGAATTTCCATTCTCTTCATTACACTTTCATGCTTCTTAAAAGTCCTTTTGTAGTTAGCTCTAACATTACCTCTTTCAGAAGCCATTCCACCATACCTCCATATTTTATGAGTTTAAGTAATAACTTCTGAGTATATGACACTGATTCTCAATTGGTTTTGAACTGTTTCTGTGGGAATACAAAGGACTCGCTGAGGAAATGAACACTAATTTTTGTTCCATTGTCTTACCTCAGCCTCTATGATTAATAAAGACAAGTGATAACTTTACAAATTGTAATGAATCCAGAATATTTGATGGCAGTATTTTAATTTCAGCACAGTACATTATTTGTAGGCCAAAACCACTTTTAAATACCATGTAACATATACAGCCTACAGTTTAGCTCCTTTCTGCAATTTTCCATCACACTTAAAGACAAAATTCTGTGACACTTTAGGAATTTCCTGGTCTGTTGTCAGTTAGATATATAACCAGGTGAGGAAAAATTAAGGATTTTTGTATTTTGAGAACAGATATACACATTATAAAGGACTTTTAGGATATATAATCCATTGTTTTCCCAAAGAAGAGTTCATGTCATTGGAAATAAAATGAGAAATTAAATATTGAAGTTGTTTTAAGTCAAATAACTTTATTACCAAGTTCATCTTCTGGATAATACTAAATGTTTTATGTAGCAAGTTTATTTGATAATTTTGTATTGAGAATGCATTGTTTATCAGCCACTACATTGTATTTTAATTGTTGCAGGTACATAGGAGAAATTAAATCATTAAGGAATAAAATAAAATATTATACACAAATATATATATATATATATGCACACATATATATGGATGTATGAAATGTGTGTAAAATAAAAGAGGGTAGTTTCAAGGAGAATGTAGAAATCTGTGGAAAATTGTGTTAATTAAGAAGACACCTTAGGATTTATTTTTTTGCTTTGTAATCAAATAAAAAGTATTCAGAAAAAAAGGGGATAACTGACACTTGAAACTTCCTTAAGATTGCAATATTGGCTAAGAAAAAAAAAACCAGAGGTGAGGACAAAAATTATGAATCCACCTAGCATTATTTTTGAAAATTAGTGTTGGATTTTATGGCATTTTGTCTTGTTATTTCCAGGTCATATCCTTAATTGAAAATGAAAATTTTTGGTTCCTTTTCTAAAATAATTTTTGCTATAAAAATTAATTGCTCATTGAAAAGGAAATATTTTCATTCAGTAATTACTCTGCTATACTAAACTGCTAGCACATTTTGATTTGATACTTTACCTACTGATTATACATATAGCACATGAAAGGTTTTACTTTTATCCGGGAGCATCTTTCTACAGAAGATGAAGATTTCAACACATTTCCTTAATTTTTAGGATCATGTATATCTTGATGAAATGAACGTTTCTGTTCAAGAGAAATGCCCAAAATAAAATGTTGAAAAATTTACTGCAATGATGATTAACTTTGAAAAAAATTCATGGCAGAGTTGATAGGGAACTTTGAGAAGGTGGCTCTTTCCACAGTTGTCACATAGCAAATATGGGCATTTTTTGGGTCTACTGCCCAAATACTTAAAAGTATGCTTTAAACAAATTTCACAGATGGATATGGAGTAAGTGTTGTGTAAAGTAGAAAGTTACTTAAGGAAAAAGATAGCCAGGGAAGGGCAGATTGACTTGCAAGTCCCTTCTCAGCATTGTTAGCTTGCACTTTGTGGAGATTTTAGTGAAAGTCTCTGTTTCTGCAGGGAAATTTTCCTCTACTCACTTTTGTAGATCTTCCTTTTTAGGAAATACATAGGAAAGTGAGCATTCCAGTAGGGAAGGAACAGGGTTCTAAGGGTCTTTTAGCAATAAGACCTATAATATATATTTTATAGGACCTATAGCCTATAATAAATATATTATAGTCCTGAAGGACTATAGAATATGCTGTCTGTAAAATAATCTTTCCCTTGACAGTCACATCTAAATAGGTTTCTCATTTCTGTACATTATAACAAAACTCACCATTTTTATATTGACAGCTGTCTACAATGATAATCATTCCTTCCTCTGTACATCAGCTAAAAACCTTGTGGACCATGGAATTTCACCAAGCTTGTGTGTTGCTTTTCTTGATGAGAAAAGCAAGAATGCCACAGTTTTCTCTAGTCAACCACAAATGATTTTCTAATACTAATTTTGGAGAATCCTTTCCATTTCACAATCCTTAGAAATGTGATAAAAGACAAATTCACTTTGTACTTATTTAATAACAACTGTTTTGGAAAAAAATGGAGAAGCATGTTTTCTACAATGACCAAAAAACAAACAAACAAACAAACAAACAAAAACTGTTTCATGAAACATAAATGCATGAAGAATTTTTAATGAAGTAGAATAAATCTTTAAATCTATACTGGTAAAAATAAAATAAAGCATTTTTCTTGGAAATTTACGGTCTTAGTTGAATTAGCAGGACATGATGCACAAAATTAAGGTTTGAATGTGAGGCCATAAGATGTATGTGGTATCTGAATAGTAGCAGTAAATATATGTTTCTTAGTAAAGATTTTTACGCTAAAAATTATTTTAGAATTTAACAAGATTATTGTATTGAAGAGAAAGATGTAATATTTAAAGGTTTTGTTTGTTTGTTTGTTTTTTGCCTTACACAGAACTGACATAATCAACTTGCTTCTCTTTATCCTTAAAATAGTTAAGATTTCAGGCAGCTAAGAAGCAGTGATTATAGACCTTCAGGAAACTGCATATAGCACAGTGTCTCCAATGGATTATATTTACTCTTCCTCTTCATCAAATTTCAAGTGTCCTCAAGTACTCAGGCGTAACAGGGCGAAAGTTTATTGTTCTTTTTCCATGGCATTTATTGTGCAGTGAGTGCTTTTTTTTTTAATTGGTGCCAGGGATCGAACTCATGACCGCGCGCTTGCAAGGCAGGCGTTTATGCCGCTGAACTAAATCCCCAGCCCCGACATTATTATCAAAACTTAAATCTCTACCCATATCAACAACACATCTTTTTAAACTCCAAAATATTATCTTGGTAATCGATTACATGCCTCTTCATTGTCTTGAATATTCAGTTTATTTTTATCACAAAAATAATTTGCACAGGCAATTTCCATTCTGCTTACTTCAGTGATTATCTGTTATGAAACATGAGGACAATATGATTATTTACAATATTTTCAGGAATTTTAATTGTCAAGCATTGAATGTTTTTGTTTGTTCATCAAACTCAAAACAATCTTCAGTGTACACTGACGCTTATATTGCATACAAGTTTAGAGGGTAAATATAATGTTTCAGCAACCAGTTGAAGTAGGTATTATTAACCTTGATTGCCACTGGTTAAATCAAGACACAGTTGAACTAATTGAGCTGATTTATGTAGCTTTTCACTGAAAGAAGCAGGCAGGAATCTAAAACCTGATTCAGGTGAGTGACTGGGACTGCACCCAAGTAGCTCATAGATATTATATAGGTACCTACAACACATGTGGCCTTTTATAACTCTGGTATTAGGGTACCAACTGTATTCTCCATTCAGGAAAGAAACCATTTGATTCAACTATTTGCTGCAAAATGTAACAGCAGCAGCTAGCTTCCCATTCTAGCAAAGATTTTACAATCCTGCTTGAAAGCCATCAGCTATAGAGTCTCCCATTTTCTTTGTTTAACCTCTTTTCTGTTGCTGAAAGTGAATGCTAGCTGCTCTTCACAGTGTGCCGAGGAGGGGGAAGCAATACAATATGTATAATACTGTTCTTTCATTAGAAGTTGAGAGGCAAAGGAAAATGAAATGGCAGACGAACCTGTAGCAAATAATGGAGATTTGGATGAAAAGGGTAAATGTCAAGAGGCTCTGGTTGTAATAAGTGAAAAAGGTTTTATAAGAGGTGAAAATTAAATTTAATAAAGATAGTACCACCAAAGAAATGGTGTCTAATCAATCAGAAATTGAAGTAGCTAAATGACTGGAGGGAAGAAGAAGTGAGAGAAGACACTAAAATAATAATCCTAATTCAATTATTTTTGATAACACTATTAAAAATAAATTAAAATAGCAAATGCTTTTGAAAATTGATGTAACGCAAAAAATTTACAGAACATTGACTCAGAAAACAACTGAAAATTGTAAATTGCTTTTAAAATAAAGTATTAGAAGCTAGTGTGTGTAGTCACACCTGATATCATAAACCTTATAGTAATTAAACTATGTAACTCTCACTGACACAATATATAAATTAATGACTAGCATATTTTTCTAAAATATATATATATGTTAGCAGTATAGTGTGACTCATTATGGTACACACCCTAACATTTCAAAAGCCATTAAATCTATTGGATGAATGATCCATTTTTCAAAATTATGATCTCATCTGTCAATGGTACTAAAAATTTCATTATTTAAATGGTTGGCAAAATATTAAAAGGCTAGCATCTTTAGACTTGCCAAGCTACTTTGCAAGTTTGTTTAGTGTTTACTATTGTGTTTGCTAATGTGGTATTAACAGATTTTCCTAGTCTTAGTGTTTCCATTTAAAGATGAATAAACATAGACTCACAATCAGTATTGTAATGTTTGTGTGTGTGTTATTTTCAGTGTATTGCATGTGTTTTTACCTCAGTGAATTTTAAGCTTCTTTAAATTATCATCCATGATTTTTATCTTTTTCTTATGCCTAGTAAACAAACACTAAATAAATGCTACAAGTTGCTGAAAATTAAGATAAATTTTCCTATAATAATATAAATTTATTTTCTATGGACATATTAAGTATATAGTCGAAATGATTGGGATGCTTCATAAATATGCATCATTATTTTTGTCTTAAAACTTTGTTGTTTTAAGACAACAATATTGTTGTGCTGGTGATTTTTGAAACTACGTTTTTTTCCTAAATATATCATTGATACCAAAAGATACACATATAAAAAATGTGTCCATCTGAGTTTTGTTGAGCACTACGATAATGACTAGTATAAACTGGTACACTGATAGGTTAGGGGTAGTGTTTTCTGGTTTGTCTCCTGGGACTTCAGCAGTGAATTCACTTTCTTTTCTTTCTATTAGGCAGATAATTTCTGTGGTCATTTAGCAAATAATTTCCTCATTCCTAGGAAAACACCTGGTTTAGCAATGGTAAATGTATGATCCTCATCCTGTTTTATTAGAAAACATAGGTTTCTGATAGCCATTCCAGGGAGGAATGATGTTCTTATCATAAGATTCATGTCCTGGTTCTGTTGGCCCATTTGCTAAAAATGTCATAACCTGATATGAATTTTTCACAATTACTGTTAAAATTGACAACCCTTATGTCTGAAAAAGGAAACCAACAATAAATAACAGGAAAAAAGTCCATCCTTGAAAAATGAGATTAAGAACAAAAGAAAGGAAAATATGCACATTGACAATCTTTTTGTAAGTCAAAAGTTCTGTTTCTAAGACATTCTCCAGGGAAATTAGGTCAGAGATCATTCTGAAAAAGGGTCCCTTACAGTTGGGCTACTTAAAGGACGTCTACATCTCATTTTACTATAATTTTGATCTTGAGTATCTCCCAAAGGCCTATGTATTTAAAAACATGACCACAGCTTGTGGCACTATAGAGAGGCAGTGGGATGTTTAAAAGGCTTGTTCTACCGTGGTGGAAGGAATTTAGGATACGGGGAAGGTTTTTTAAAGGGATATTGAACTTCAGCCCTTCTTGTCACTCTTTCACTTCTCAGCCTCCACAAGGCAAACAATCTTGTCTGCCATGTACTTCCACTATGATGTATTGTGAAGACACAGAACCACAGTAAAAATACGATGTGACCATGGACTGAAATCTCTGAAACCATAAGAAAAACAAACTGCCTCCTTTACTGAGTTGATTTTTTTTTTTTTTTTTTTTTTGGTGGTACCTGGGATCAAACTCATGACCTCATGTTTGCCAGGCAGACACTTAGGCCACCGAGCTAAATTCCTGCCCCTTTGTTACAGGAAAAAAAAAAAAAAAATTGACCAACATACTTTTCCAAATTCTTAGTCTGTTGCATGATTTTCAATAACCACAAGTACTGAATTGTTTACTGTAATAACCCAGGATTAAAGGACAAATTGAAAGTATTTCCTATATATTTCTCCAGGGTTTTTTTTTTTCATTTTTCATTTTTGTTTTGTTTTCTTTGGAGACAGATTCTTGCTATGTATTTCAGGCTGGTTTTCAACTCACTATTTAGCCAGGATGACCTCAAAATTGTGATAATCCTCTTGCTTCAGTCTCCTGAGTGCAAGAATGACAGATGTACCACCACACCTGGCTCTAGTTCTTTCTCTTGACAACCTGTGAAAGATGACTTAAATATTGCCTTTCTAGAATTCCCATTTATTTTTCAACTCTATAACATTACAACTATTTTGATATAATTACCAAAAGCAAATTCTAAACCATTTTAAGCATTATATCTTGATCTAACTTCACTAATGTCTATCCAAATAAGGCCAAAGGATTTTTGATAAGATTATGTTTTTGATTTTAAAAAACTCCTTTAAAATAAAATATACCAAAGACAAATGTTTTAACTCTTCTTTACATCATTCACTATGGAGTACATATGGACTGTATTTATATACTGATACCACTGTTTTAGGCAAAGTTCCTAGCATATAATGGATAACATAAAATATAATAATCATAAAATATTATAATATGTAATAGAATATGTGCATGTCAACTAGAGAGAAAACCTAAGAGCAAAAAGCAATTGCATTAAAAAATTAAAATATACTGAAAAAGTTCTTCTGTTTATGAAAATGAACAAAGCAGGTGAATTCTTGGTCAATTAGGAAACAATGACAAGAAAACACCTTTTCTAAGAAAGTGAAATTGAAGATAATTATTATGATATCTGCACTCAGGTAAAGAGCACACATATGTTACTCTTTTACTAACACAATTGATTTTCTTCTCTTTTATAAATGCTTCAGATAATATGACTGACTTTTTTCTACCATCCTTCGAGTTTTATAATGTTTAAAAATTAATGTTCAGTTTTCCTAGAAAACACATGAAAAACATGTAGAATTAGTATTTAACATATTCGTACTTATGTGTAATTTATGTTTCACCATGCAAAGTTTATTTAATTTTAACTTTATTAAATGTGTTTTTTCATCATTCATTTATCCAGCATTATTTATTTTGTACTTTCTACAAACACTATTGCTGACTATTACTGCTGACTAAATAGTTAGTTCACCTCAAAATTTTAACATTCAAATTTTAGGTCCCAGTGTGATGCTGTTAAGAGGTGGCGACACTGGTGTATGATACCGTGGTGAGAAATAGCCCTTGTGTATGAGACTAGTGCTCCTATAAAACAGTCTGTGGAGATCTCCCTCACCACTACAACTAGGTGAAGACACAGCAAGAAATCAATCATCTGTGAAAAAGGAACAAGCTCCCTCCAGGGATCAAATCTTTCAGTACTTTGGTTTTGTATTTTCCAGACCCCAGAACTGAGAGAAACTGATTTCTATTATTTATAAGCCATCCATTCTGAGGTATTCTGTTACAGCAGCCAAAATGGACTGAGAGAGGTACTACTAAGTATTAAGTAAGTATTTATTAGTTTAATTCTTTAGTAAGTTTTCTTTCAGCTTCTTATGTTTTGTGCTGATCTATACATAGATCTGAATGAAAATCTGTGAAGGTGCTTATACGAATTTAGTAGATAAGAATTTTTGGCACTTAGAATGTTCAGAAAAGGAAAATAGTGACATAAAAAGTACATGAGAAACACACTGACAAAGTTCATCTGCTATATTTATGAAAATGATTATGCCAGCTATGCTCATAGTCAATCAGGTGACAAGAAAATATATTTCAAAGTAAGTGAAACGGGAGCTAATTATTACTATCTCTATTCCTGTAGGTAGAGGAAGAAAAGTCGTAAACTCAGAAAATTATTTTAGATGATACCTGAGTGATTCTCAGAGCCCTATAATCTTCATTTCCCATAGACATGATATAGTTACCTGCTTACTCATTTCCAACATATTTTTCTATGTGCCTTTAGTCTGGTTTCCAAAATCTTACAGAGTGAATACAGGCCACCATATCACTACTTAAAGAGAAAAAAGTTTTTGCTGGTTCTTTTTATTGGATTCAATGAAATTTCATTCAAACAAAGCTTCTATTAGATACTTGACATAAATTTTCAATTAAACATTTTTAAGGACTGTTTTACATTATTTCAAAATAGTTGAAAACAAACCAAAGACCCTATCAAAGTTCATATTTATGCATATATATTAGAATAAAATCAATGTACATATTGATATAAATAATAGATTGTCTAACCCAAACTGTAATAGCATATATCAATTTAGTTATAAAGAGACTGTGATTTCATTTCTGGGGAAACAAACATGTAAGACAAGCAGAAAAGAAATTCCTATGGACTGAGGTTGAGAAGTAGTTCAAGAATTATAAGAAAATAATATGCACGTCAAGTGTGTAACCATTTGCAAATTATGTGCATCCATATAGGTCAATCTCAACACACAAATCATTGTGTAGGTACATTGACTAAATTTTGAATATGAAATATTTAGAAAATGAATTATTTTTCATAGTACCCTTCTCAAAATTAAAAAGAAGATAAAAAAATAAGTCAGAATCTCTTTCCCTTCTTGATTATGTGGCTGATCTGCTATTTTTCAGCCTCTTTTCTTTTATCAGACCGAGTTATGTTTTACTGGCTCATTGCCTGTTTTGTGAGGTAATTTCTCAGTGTACATTCAGAGGTCTCTTTGACTCATTCTTTGAGGGTAATTTTATTGCTCAGGGTCACTCTTTGTATTACCTACATTGAAAACTTGTGCCTTTGTTACTTATTTGACATGTCATCAACTTATCTCCTTTCTCTCTTATCCCTCACTACTCGCTCTCTCTCTTTTCTCTTTCCTTCCTTTTTTTCTCATTCATTTTAATGGAGCATGTTATTATACACATTAGCATTTCACTAGTTATGGAATGTTCCAGATATTAATTTTAGGATGGTTGCTTTCAACAGAAACTGATTTTGAGTAAAGTTTTTGTACTTTTCAAAATGACAATTAACAAAACCAAGGACTGATATATCTTGATCTTTTTAAACTATAAACTTTACTGCTGCTCCTGTGAGAATCAAAACCTATAAATCAACCTGAAACTGAGTTATTAATTGCATTCAATATAGGTATCACATAATATTATCTGCAAAAGCAATTAATTTATTATAAATAACAAATTTCAAAGATCAGCAGGCACAGTATAGGTTTCTTGTGCAATGAGAGTCAAAACTTACACTTTGCAAAATCACACAGTTTAGCAGTATGCAGTGGTACATTCCTGTTATCTCAGCATTTTGGGCAGCTGAAGCAGGAGCACTGAAAATTCAAGTCCATTCTGGGCAATTTAGTGAGAACTTGTCTGAAAATTAACAAAAAAAATTAGGCCAAAGAAAGTTCTGGATCTAATACCTAGTAACACACACACACACACACACACACACACACACACACAAAAGGAAAAAGAAAAAATTCACAAAGTAAAAATATAAAGACTGTAGTTAAAACCTAAGTGATTATTCTTTCAATACTGTCTTTTTCACTACAAATAAATCTATTGTTCTATTTATAGTTGTTTGACCTATGTCGTGGCAGTAAATTTCACTAGTATTTACCTACTGTGGTGTCTGAAGGAGGAAAGTCAAGTTTTTTTGAGTTGAACAAAAGACTGTTTCTAAGTCTCATTTTATCATCACAATTCATTTCATATAGCTATTATTAATTGAATTCAGTGTGTAAATTAAGTACTCAAGGTTAATCTACTGTCAAGTGGGAAATTTTAATTTTGACTCCAACTACTGATCCTCTAGTGTTCACACACACTCAATATTTTATAATATCTAATGTTCACACACACTCAAATATTGATCAGAATTTGATATCTCTTCTATGATTCTTATGAAATGCAATAAAATACAGTAAAATGTGTTTCACGATTTTTAACTTCAAATTGTGTAGTAGTTTATATATAGATGCTAATCTGATACTGGAAAACACTGTGCAATTCAAAGAAATTTATTATAATATATTCTTTAGAATTCTTTAGATGTATTTCAGAATTTGTATCAGTTTTCAATTCTTTTTCTGCCACAAAGTAAGGGATAAAAAGCAGTTTTAAAACACCATCTAGAAGAAATAATTTAAATTAATGAGACAATGTGACTTTATAATTTGCTTATTGAAGTTACATTTTGCAGAAGATGAAAAATTTTAAATTAAGATATAATCAATGGGAAAGGAGTTCTAAACATCAATGCTCAATATCACATGAGAACGAGCATATTAATCATCCACCTATTTATTGCACATTCTCATAGTAATTTATTACAGAAGTTGAAGGGGACAAATGCCTCAAATCTGCTATTTTAATTTACAATGAACATGGGAAATTGATCAAATATAGCAGTCTTTTTCAGTCTTTCACTATCTCTACTCATTAAAGTAACTCATCTTAGTGGTAAGACTTATTTTTCTGAGTTAACAAAATTATCTTCCCAAGTTTTATATGCACACAGATTGATTAAATAAATAGTAATAGTTCAAATTTTCAAATTAGGTGTTCCCAACAAAGGAATGAGTAAATCTATAAAACATGATAAGATAATAGAATAACTTACATGTTAAAGGGAAATTGTTTACATAAGAGAAGCAATAGATAGATGAGAGCCCCACAGATGGTGCACAGCTAGGACAGGGGATCAATGTACAGTCTTTGCAAATGAGCGCTCCGTGTCTCTGGGGTGTTTCTTTTACCTTCTCTGCTGTTTGGGAGGTGAAGGAAGAGTGTCAGTCAAGAAGGAAACTGATTTTAACAGAATTGCTAATGCTTATGTTTTTTGGAAAACCATGTCCACGTGTCATGTAGAGATTGTTAGTACTTGTGATCTAGATAAAAGATCTTCTAATATGTGCTTGCTCTGAGTAACTTCAAGACTTTGTTTCCTGATAAGTAAATTAATAGAAAATGTCATAAAAGATCATAATTTTTTTTCTAAAATAAAATTTTCCAAAAGAATAATTTTTACATATTTATTTGAAATGTCTTATAACTGGGTAGCTCCTTTACATAGTGTAGGACTGTAAAAATAAAAATATTTTAAAAATTAAGGTGATATATATATATATATATATATATTGCCAGAATTTCTTGTTAGTGCTTGATGCTTTTTCCTCTTTAATTTAAATATCACACAGAATTGAATATAATTTAGATGCCAGATCCAATTTTAGACATAGATTTAAAGTTTCTGGAAAATACATAAAAAGGTAACAAATGATTTGAAAGCTGAATCAACTATATTATTATGGTATTTTTATTATCACTTGATTCCCTTTTTTAAATTCATAGGTGGGAGTTGAACCTAGGACCTCACACGTGCTAAGCACATCCTCTCACACTGAGCTCTATCCCATCCCAACTATTTAGTTCTTAGTAGAAATAGGGTGAAAAGCATGTTCTTCAGTTATTTACTTACAGAAGAAGAATGCCAAGCAAATGATGGTTTCTAAGGAGGGAATTCTTTCCTTAACCAAACTGAAGATGACTCCTTGGAGAAACCCTTTGTGTCTGTGGTGGTGCCATGCTAACTTTCCTTGATCCTGATTAAATAGTTGTTAATCGATGCTGTAACAAATTGTAACAAAGACACTGTATTAAATATAGTGCTATTTTTATTTAGTTCTGAAAGTGGGAAGTTTAAAGTTAGTCTCACTAGGAGAGAAACAAAATTTTAACAGCGTTGGCTCCTTTTGAAGGCTCTGAGGAGAGAAGGCTTTTTCTTCTTTTCCTTTTTTTCCCCTCTCTAACTTTTTAGAAGTCATCTGTATTCCTTGGTTTCTTTCTCATATCAATTCTATCTTGTGCTTCTCTTCAATATTTAATCTAATATTTTTTCTTTGATTCCTTCTGGTGCCTTTTTGGAAGAACTTTTGTGATTGCATTGGGACCATTAGTGTAATCTGGAATATTTTCCTATGTCAAGATCATTAATTTAGTCACATCTACAAGGTCTTTTTGTCACACATGTTTCAGGGACCGAGGAGTAAACATCTTTTGGGGGCCATTGTACAGTCTATCAGAGCACCCTACAAATAAAGATACTAGAAAAAAAACCTCAATATATATATAGGTACTTAACTTCTAAAATAGAAGGCATGAGGAGATATATACTCAAAATTATATTTTCAGGTGGAAATTAATTCTGCTATTAACATTTTATGTAATTCTGGTTTTCATCCTTTCAGTTTAGAGGATTTATATCTTGTGAAGGTGGTAATGGGTAATAAACTTCCTTATTGCCTTCTTAAGTTACAACCACTATTTTTATGGTAATTTAAAAATCTCATAATCAGTTCCTTTATAAATTCTGCTGAGTTTATAACAAGATCAAATTTAAAGCTTCCTATAGCTACCAATTATACTAAATAAAGAACATTGATACAAGGAAGTGTGCAGTCTTAGCCCAAGATGGAGAAGTGTGACTGTCAGAAACAAGAAATGATTTGTCTCTGCTTTTATATTGACAAGAAGTTCATAATTGAAAAGAAAGACTTGCATCATTATTATCTTCCAAACACAATGTATATTTTTCCTAGTGTGAGCTCTTCTTTTCCTAATTAGTGTAGTACATTAGAAAGTAATAATAATTTCCATCTTTGTAATAAAGTTGAAAAGGTGATTCAAAATTTCCATTTTAACATATAGATTTGTTCAAAGATATCTGCAAAGGAGAATAGACTTTATGTGTTTCTCATACAAATACACATTTGTTAGTTCAGCGGCTAATTTAAAAGGGTGTATTCTTTAATGGATTATATTGTTTCACACATCTGTTTACTAGGAAACAGAAAAAATATATTAACAATTCGTATTATGTTTTATGAATTATAATCTTTGTAATATTTCTTTATCTCTTTTTTGTACTTTTAAAAATTTTAATGTTTTTTATTATATTTTTTCATAGCAATGTATAGATACATGATATGAATTTTATTGCTTTTACTGTTATTGCTGCTAATAATGGTACTTGTAACATTAGTATATATGGTTAATTGTTTCTCCCAGTTTTAATGACAACTTCTAACATATATATATATATATATATATATATATTTATATGTGCACACACAAATGTGTGTGAATCATGTATATAACTAAAATTATTGCAAACTACAACACTGTAAAAAACTTTCATGTGTAAAATTTAATGTTAGATAAAGTTCAGATGTTAATATGTAATGTTTTTATGCAATAAAAGGATAACTTAAGATTAGCAAACATTTAAGTGACTATTTCTATAACATAAAATTTAAGTCTAATGTATTGTACACTTTAGGTTTGTTATAAAGAACTTGCCTATAAATGTAAAGTTCAGTTTAATTACTAGAGGACTACTGACTTGAAATATTGAATATGAATGCTCGAAAGAAAAACTGCATGTATTAGAATGCTCATTGAGCAAAGCATTTCTTTGCTCGAATTTGAAAACTATGGTTGTCATTAAACTGCTGACTGATTTTGTTCTGAAAAAACAGTGCAGATAATTACAGAAAGAAATGTATCTGAAATTGTTGCTCTTTGCAAAATCTATTTGTAATTAAGATAAACTTAGGAACACAGTTGCAAATACATCATTCTTCCATACTACTATTTTTCTGTAATGATAATGAAGAAATTTTCACATTTTTTTGTCTAAACATCATTTTTTAGGCTGTACTTTCCATATTATCTACCTGTCCATTCACATGGATATATGTATGATCTTTAGTATTAGTTTTCTATTGCTGCACTAACAAACTACGACATATGGACTAAAGCAACATAAATTTATAATTTTACATTTCTGTAGGTCAGGTGCGAGACATGGATTTCACTGGAAAAAAATAAATGACTTGTGAGTGCTGCTATTCTTTCTGGAAGTTTTAGGGGCAAATCATTTTCCTTACCTTTTGTAGCTTTTAAAAGATATCCATTCATAGTCTTTGGCTTGCAGGTCCAATTCCTGTATCTTAAGGGAAGATTCACTGTTCCTTCTTGCTGTTCAGCATTCTATATCTCTCTGAATGGAGCAAGGAAAGCTTCTCCATATTTTCGGATCTATGGGATTTTAATGGGTGGATTTAGGTGTTCAGAATAATTGTTCTAGCTCTTTAGAATAATTAATCTAGCTCTTCCCCACCCCCTTTAAGAGGGCATTAACAAATTATCTCCAATTTAGTTGTTTTTCAATAACAACCCTGAAAGTGTGGTCAGTTACTTATCTGGGGCTGGCAAAGAAAATGAGGCACTGAGAAGTGTACATTGAAATCGGCAGTGCCCTGACAGGAAGACCACCATTTCAGATGAGCCCACCTGCCATCTTAGAGAATCAGGTTTCATTTTACTTTGGTCACAGAGAACATGTTAGGAGATGATCACAAGCAATCCCCAGAGGACATGTCAGCAGGTTACAGGGGTCACATCAGCAAGCCGTGAGCCTACCCACCCCTCTCAAAACCAGCCAAAAATGCTACAAAAAGAGTCTCTTAGCCTGTAAGAGAGACCTTTTCTTTCTGCTTTCCCAGAGTGGGCAATCTCAGGTTTGGCAACAAAACTGTTGGGACTGTTCTATCCCTTCTTTTCCACACATCAGATGGCAAAACCCAGGAGCAGGAGCCACAAACCAGGGTCCTTTTACAATCCAGAAAGCACCTCACCTCAGGCTTGTGTTTAGATCCTGAGAACCTTGTGTTTCTCATTGTTTTCCCCTCCTTCCTAAGAGTTTTTTGCCTGGGCTCAACTGCTCTCTGTGGTGGAACTGTGAGGTTCTGGCCAAGGGTACCCTTTGGTGAGCCCTCAAACCCTCTTCCTCCCCAGGAACTTTCAAACGCCAACTGCCTGAGTAACCCACTCTCCATCCCCTTCCCTCAAGCATTCCCTTTTTGTGAATTCCAGTCCAGGGACCATCCTGCCAAACCTCAAACAAGATTTTTACCAACCGCTGGTAATAAATCATGACTCGTGGAAGGGTAAGATTCTGGCCCCATGGACTTTCTCTTGGCACCCAAAATAAGCTGATCTGCTGTCTTTTTTTTTTTTTTCCACTTTTTTTCTTCCTGCCTGTTCTCTGAGAGCACCACAAAAAGCAAGATCTCCTGCACTCTGACTGTGATGACACTTCCTTTCCGCATGCAGGACAACCTTATCCAGCTCTAGAAGCCTACTGACCCCTGTTAGGAGGGCTATCAGCAATCTGTTTCCTGGCCCCAGCCATGTTCCTTACCGTCCCCTCACAATGGCCTTGGGAGACACCCCCCTCAGCAGTACCCTGCTTAGCCTTTCCAAATTGGAACTAAAAGGATACATTAAGAAAAAAAAAAAAGCATAAGGATCTTTTACTCTACTTCCTTGTGACTGCAGCTGAAGTACTTTCAATTTCTACATTCTCTGAGATCTTGATAATGTCCACCAGAGAAATGGCAGTCAGAGGTTCCCTATGTCTCAACTATTTTACCCTCTCTGAGCAGTATTTCATCTGTCTTATTCTTTTCTCTCCTCTCCCTGAACAAAAAATTTCTATCCCATATCCAATCTAACAAAAACTCCTATTTCCACTCCTGACCCAGCAGTATCACACCTTTACCTACCTCTAGACTCCTCTATTGACAAATTCAACCCTGCTGAGGATTTCCTGCTGTATCACCTCCCACTTCCTCAACCCTCCCTCCTCTGAGCACATTTCCTGTTTTCCAAAATCCGTCTGGTTCAGCTACCACCTCAAATGTGCCTTTTTCTGCCCCTCAGACAGGCCCTTACACTCTTCTCACCTAGTATCTCCCCAGACCAACCCTTTGTGAGGAAGCAAGGCATTGAGGGGCCTGATTATATTCATATTTCTTTCTCAATTACTGATCTAGCATGTTTCCAACAATGAATAAGGTCCTTTTGAGAAAATCTCAATAAATTCTGAAAAGAATTTCTCAGTTGGGGAGATACTTATCTTTTCCTGTTGTGTGCCCTTACTGATGATGGACGGGCATATTTGGTAGTTGGTCAAAAACCACACCAATGAACTCCATCCCAGCACCCTGAGGCACTGAGGCAGCCAAAGTGGTCTCCAGGGCTAAATCTAAAAATTCTGAGTGGATATATCAAATTGGCAATTCTGATAGGAGAGACTGTGATCATATGGTCATTTGACTTCTGGAAGTAATGAAAACTAAATAAATAAAAAGGTCAACTGTGAACATCTTAGAGAAGTCAGCCAGGGGCAGGGGAAAACCCAGCTCTCTTTATCACCTGTCTTTCAGAGACCATGATGAAAGGTACAAACACCAACTTTAATTGTCCTGAAGGTCTGATTCTTCCACACTATATTTCATCCCCCAGTCTTATGTAAGCTGCAAAAAGCTCCAAAACTTATAAAACAGATCCCAAACACCACAGAACAAGCTTATAAATTTTAAATGCAAAGACTAAAAAGTCAAAGATCAAATCCCAGCCTTCCTAATTTAACTGCTAGGTGAAAAATCTGCCAAAGGCTTTACCTCCCACTCACCTAGCAGCTGTTTTCACTATGGTGATCTGGGCCACTGGGTAAAAACTTGCCCTAATCCCAGGCTTCCTGTGAAATCATGTTTGGATGGTGGATGGAGCAGTCATTGGAAAACGGATCGCCCTCTTTTCAGTTGCTCCCCTGAATTCTCCTCCCCTTAGTTTCCCTGAATTTCCCTGGTCCACTCCTGTCATGATTTCCCACTTCAGCCCACTTGACACATCTGGAGAAGACCTAGTGGCCCTCATGACCTTGTCTTCAGGTTCTAATTGACGTGGCCCAGATCCCAGAACCCAACTCTAGGACATTATCAATGGATCCATGTGTAACAATGGTGGTGGCTAAAAAACAGGTTTCCTTTTTTGTTGATGTAGGGGCCCAGCTTTTCTATTCTTATTGAATACTTGGGCCCTTTGCTCTCCTCCTCTATCTTGGTTGTAGAAATTAAAGACCTACTAGAAAACACAACCAAGACTTCTCATTCCATTACACTATTCTTTAAGGCATATAACCTTTACTCATTCTTTTATATTAACTTCCCACTGACCTGTACTCCTTATACAAAGAAATATCATTCCTCTCTTCCCTTTGAAACAAACCTTTATTATTCTAACAGTTGTGTCCACTAATGAGACCTTTTCCTCTGAGATGATCCAATTCATAAAATCACAAATTGACCTTGTTGTTTGGGACACAAAACACCCTTCCTTAGTTTAACAGTACAAAACTCTCAAAATAGTCCTGAGGGTCCCTTCGCAAGCTGAGCTGTCACAGTCAACTGACAACCCCAATGGCCATCTTGGCTTTCAGTCCATTATCAGTCACCTCCTTGGAGTCCAGATTCTCACCCTGTTCACTCCACAACACACCCATCCTTCCTATGAAAAAATAAAAGTCAAAATACCAGATGGATCTTTCTGATTAGTCCAAGAGCTCCAAAAGATTAATGAAGTTGCTATTCTCACTCATCCAGTGGTCCCCAAACCAAATACCCTCCTCTCCCATACTGAATACTTTACTGTTTTAGACCTCTAAAACATCTTCTTTACTGTTCTTCTCAACCCCAGTTCCCAACAACGTTTTGCCTTTATCTGAACAGATTTCACATGGACAGTTCTTCCCCAGCGAATTTTGGATAGCCCCACTTCTTTGGTTACAAAATTACATTACAAAATAACCTCCAATCCCTTGACCTTACCCCTCACAGCATCCTCCAATATGTTGATGATCTTTTAGATTTTACCTTGAAAAATGACTATATTCCACACCCTCTCCATTCTTAAATTCTTTGGAGAAAAGGAATACCATGTCTCAGAACACAAAGCCCACCTGGTGTAACAAAAGATCACTTACCTTGGCTTTCACCTATCATTTGATTCATACCTGTCTCCTTAAAACAGCCTATAAACTTTGTTTCTTTCTCTGCCAACAAAACAAAACAAAACAAAACAAAACAAAACAAAACAAAAAAAACAACTGTATGTCCTTCTCTTTCTGGGGCTGTTTTGCTGTTTTAGACTTCAGATTTCAAATTCTCATTGCAAAACCCCTCTATGAGGCTTCCCAGGGAGGTCCCAAGAAAGAGTGTCAAAAAACAGGTTTAATTCACATTTTCTTTTGTACCCTCAACGGGGCTCTCTTTAAGGCCCCAAGTTTGGCCCTACTCAATCCTAATAAACCTTCTAAACAGCAAAAAGGACTAACTATTAGAGCTACTTGCACAGCCACCAAGAGATTCCTTCCAGACTGTTGCCTATTTATCCAAACATCTGGGTCTTGTACTAAAAGGTTGATCCCTCTGTTTACAGATAATAAGGTCAGCTGCACTCCTTATTCCTGAAGTCCAGAAGCTTACTCTCCACCAACTGCTACAGAAACACTCTTCACCCAACCTCTCTAACCATCCTCGTCATTGTGCTTTAACTCTTTTTTCTCCTCCCTGAGTTTAAGTCCCACACTATCAACTTTTAAAATCCTGTTATTTTCTTTCACTCATTTGTCTGAAAGCCTGCCAATCTTTGTCCAATACCTGACTTCCCAGGCTCCATTCCACAACAGAACTGCTCGATTACTCTCACCTGCTTCCATCACATAATCTCAGAACATATTCCAAGGTCCACTGACTGTTTTTTGATAGAAACATTTTAAAGACTACCCTTACCTAGGTAGGCTACACCATCATTGAAGGCTACCATGATAGCAAATCCTCATACCCACCCTGAGAATTAATTGAAGCAGGAGACTTCCCACAGGGACAAATTCAGTACAGAACACAGAGCTTTCACATTCACAAAAAATAAAACTATCAACATTTTCACAAACTCCAAATATGCATATAATATCCTACACTCAAATGCCCAGATCTGGCATGCAAAGGAATTTCTAACTGCAAAAAAATACTCCTACACAAACAGGCCCCTGGTTCAGTATCTTCTAGAGGCAACTCTTCTATAGAATTGCAACCAGTCACTATCAAATACCTAACTGATGGGATAAATATCTCAGACATCATTTGTGGAAATAATAAAGCAGACTGAGTGGCAAAACAGGCATCTATGAACACTTTCTCCACTCCCAGCTTCAAGTTTCATCTTCTACCTTTCTACTCAGGCCAAGAAATAACTCTATTCAAAGCATAGAGGGCATGACAAGGACAATGCTGGTTTCTCCATGAAAAATTGGTCTTTCCTGAAAGCTTGCAAAAGAAAAATCCTTTTCTTTTTCCATGATCATTTCCATGCCAGACCATTCCCTCTGCTCCAATTCATATGGACTCACATACATCTCACCCCTAGTTTTAAAACCTCTCTGCAAAAGATTATATTTCAATACTCTATATGCTGAACTACCAACTCCTAAAGCAACTTAACACTTCCTTCTCCACTCATCAATTTCAGGGATCCCTCTGGCACTGACTGATAAGTAGATTTTGCTTACATGCTTCCGGTAATAAAGTAAAGATACCTTTTTGTCCTTCTCACATTGGATAGAGGCCCTTCCTACATCAAATAAAAGATTTGCCACAGTAGCACATATACAACTCACTGAAATAATCCCCTTCTTCAGACTCTTAACATCCATCCAAATCAATAATGGACCTGAATTCACATTACAGATCACCCAACACATAATCTATTCCCTAAATATAACCTGAAAGTTCCAAATCCCATATGCACCGCAAAACTTAGGTAAGGTTGAAAGGACTAATCACCTTCTTAAACAGAGCGTAACCTAGGTTTCCCTCCAGGTCCACTTAGACTGGACTAAACTCCTACCTGCAGCCCTTTGAAGCCCAGGTCTCTTTTCCACAATCTCTTATGCTTGACCCCTTTGAGATTCTACACAGACGGTCCCTCATTGCCTTCACATTTCCCACCTCCACTTTAAACCTCTCACCCTGTATTTCAAATTCTTTATTTAATGGCCTTAGGCAACTCATTTGGGATTTGGTGACTCCCTCCCAAAACTGTCCAACAGGCTAGATAGCCTCATTCCCTCATCTCTACAACCCAGGGTCAGGTATGTAGAAAGTCCCCCCAAACCTTTAGGAATTAAAACCAAAATGAACAGGGCCCTTACATGTAATCTTGACCACTCCAACAGCAACAAAATTCAAAGGCAAAATTCCTTCTAGGTCCACATCTCTTTGCCAAAACAGGCTCCCTTTTTTCAGTATCCACCATCCAGATGCACATCTCTAAAGATCACCAAGCTGTCTCCTGGGACTGAAGAGATTGAAGACATAGCCCCATGATTCTCTTTTCATTACTTTGCTCATTTCTTAACCATCCTAATAGAAGAACTCCCCCATTGTTTATCCTTTTCTTAACATCATAATCCAAAGACTTAGGGCTAGAGGAAACATTCTCAGACTTCTCCTCAGAACAAATCATCACATTTACTTCCAGTGTCCTCCTGCTCTAATCCTTTCTCAATATCATTCATCATTTTAAACCCTAACAGTACAACACAGATACTTCCTAAATACCTCAATCAGACACTCTCACACAGATAAAATCATTCAAACCTCTAATGAAACCATTCAATCAACCTACAGACTCTGCTTCCATCTTTTCAAGACAGCAGATTCACTAATCCCTGCTCCCCTTGGAATACTTCTGCAGGGCTACACTTCATCAAGACTTCCAGTCCCAAGGCACAGCCCTAGATGAAAAACAAATTAGCAGGTTTTTTTTTTCTTTTTTGTGAAGTCAGGTGTGGTGGATTGATAACTGGTGATTAACTGATAACAACCAGCTGAACTGAGTCAGCATGGTGCTGAGTACAGATGACCTACCTGAGATTGTTGTCAACAAGAACAGGAGAACTGGAGAGGAAGAGATGTTGTTCATTCTCCTGGGTGTTGTTGGTTCTCCAGTTGCTGTGGGTTCTCCTGGGGGAGGTTGTTAAGCATTTTTCCCGATACAAACTTGGAACTCAGAACCTTGCTGCCACTGAGAATGGTTGTGGTTCCCTTTGGAGGAGCTCTGGTCCTTACTTTGAGCCTGGCTTCCTGACTCCAGAAAGGAAAGTAGTGTGCTGACCAATATCCTGGGGAAACTTGTACTGGCTTCCTGATATGAACTCAGCTGTTCTCATCATTTGAGGATATCATTTTTGCTGACCATGGCTATGGTACTTTTTGGGAGAGCCCTGGTTGTAACATTAAACATCACTTCTTGACTCCAGCCAAATGGCATAGATCCTTCATTTTGCTGGCACAGACTTTCTAGTTTCCACCACTGACCTTTGGGCCTTCTCAGAACAGATCTGTGAAACAGACTTGCATGAGACATTATCATGGGCTCTAGGCCTCCAGTTGGACACATGGGGACATTGTCATGGGCTCTAGATCTTCAAGTGGATGCATGCAGGACATTGCCATTGGATCCAGGCCCTTGTTGGATTATGTGAGGTCTTTAGTGGGTGGACAGTTTTCCTGCATTTCTTGTGTTCGACTCTTTGGGTGAGTATTATAGAATAGTACGATAAATTATATATCATGTAGTTAATTGTTTTCCTTGAAAACTCTGACTACAACATTAGGTTTAGAGAATATGGTAGCTGACCACTCATTTACAAAGGTATTAGAACAGAATTCCAGTTTGTATTGTGGATAACTTAAGGTGTATCAGTCTTCTGATAATTAAATTGCTTCCTTGTGATTATTAATATTGTTATTATCAATATTTAAATTGATATTATTTAGGCATTAGTACAGTTTGTTTCTACTGCCTGTTTCATGCTACAGCATCAAAATTTTACTTTGTATTGGTTTACACCATCATTGCTCATTCCAACAAGAGGAGAAAGACAAGTAATATCTTGGTGTTGTTCTGTAAATAGTCTTGTCTACCTTATAGGCTCTTGATGCTTCCCAGAAGACTATAGACCACACTTTAATGTATGTTCCATAATTGAAAATGTATCTGAACCATGTAGATACACTTACTAGCATTTATTCAATGACATTATTCTATTGCTTCCGTACTTTGTAAATATTGCTTTTTCCATAAGTAGAATCAATTTTAAAAGGTTAAAATTTTGGAAATTATAGACTTTAGAAGTATTTTTGTTTTGTTTTGTTTTGAAATAGAGTCTTGTTAAGTAGTTAAGACTGGCCTTGAACTCGCAGTGATCGTCCTGACTCAGCCTCTGAGTGCTAGGATTACAAGTGTACAGCACCAATCCTGGATAGAAAAAAGTTTTAAATACATGATTAGGCAATGTTTTAAAACTCAGAATATCTCTTTTAGGATCTGCCATTTCCAAAGGAATATAATTTTTACAATCTGTTTAAGATGCTTACAAGTAGATGGTGAGGTTGTTTTGAGAGACACTACTTTAAAGATTTACAATTACATTATGTCTTGTCCTGTGAATCTGACATAGAATTCCAGGTTATCACTTTAAAATGGAAGTTTCATATCAGTGAATACTTTGTCATGGTGCAGCTGATTTGATTCAATAGTAAGACTTAAGTATCCATTTTAATTATACACACCATAATATTTTTGAATGAAGCATCCATGTAGATTCTGAGAAATTATTTTCTTATCCATACTGCTCAAATGCTCAAACCTTTAGTAAATACTTCTGAAAAGACTTTATTATACTACCAACCATTAAATCTAACACTTTGCCATAATACTAGGACTGACACTTGTTGGAAGCAGAGCCCTTTGAGGCAAAATAACTATAATAAAAGGATCTTGTTATATCTGGGCATATCCTCCTATTTGATTTTCAGAAGTATTTGTCAGTATATTTTTTACTTTAAGTTAACTTTTTTCTAAGTTGCACTTGAAAATAATTGATAAATCATGAAAAGACAAAGATATTTGAGAAAAATGAATTCAGACAAAAATAAGTGAAAAAGAGATCAATTAAGATTATTTATTGGCTAACTCAGGGTTGCAAATTCAAGTACTCCAACTAGAGAAGCCTGCACTAATGAAGCAAATCTGGTCTAAAATAAATTAGCAAATATTACTCTGGAGACTTTACATGAGTGAATGCTAGTGATACAGTTTTCTTTTTACAAAGTTATTTTTGGCAGATTAAATAAGATACTGTGTGAAAGATGTTTCATTAGGAGACATAGACAACAAAGCAATAAATAATTTATATTATTTGAACACAATTTATATAATAGAAAAAGTATATTTCTTATTTTCTTGATCTTATCAAATGATTTCTTTGTACTTCCATTTTATTTTTTTTTAAAAGGTAGTAGAAATACAACAAAACAAGACAGAACAAAGCCAATTGAGACAGTGCAGTGAATTTGGTACAGAACTTCAGAGCAGGTTACTGGGATAACAGTAACAGCTACCATAGTATATCTCTATCTTCACAATAGTTTTCTAGTCAATTAGGTACAGCAAAATCAAACCAAAGACAGAACATTATAACAGCAATCAAAAGAGAATATTGAATAGAGTAAAGCAATTAATCATAATGAAACAAAACTGAAAACAACACTTGCTTTCAAAGAGAAGATAGAGGAGACCCCCATATTTGCTATATTGCATATAGTCATCCTGCCAAGAGATGCTCAGACCTCTGTCCCCAGTTGCTAACGGGGGTGGGGTAGGGGGAGTTTGGGATGTTTGATTCCAAGCCGGCGCACCAGTTGGCTCACAGGAGATACTACTGGGTCTCCCGCAGGAGGGAGGTGCTTACCCAGAGGGCGGCGGGCGAATGGCTTCTTTGTGCAGCCTCCTGGGTTCCACCATCTCCATTTTTCTTATGTGATTTTCTTCATTTGCATTTTCTGCCATCTTTCCTTTTTCCCTAGCCCTAGTAAGTCCATTCACCACACTTGATATACAGCATTTGATTTATAAAATATGTGCACATTTATAATGCCTTAATTCTGCTGGTTCTACAGTATAAGCAAAGTCTGTTGCTGTTACTCTGAGCAGAGCTACATCATCTGAGCCAGATGGTTTACTCCACTTATGTCAAGGTACAAAATCTTATTTAATAGTTCTCAGGGGGCTTAAAATCAAGGCAATTTCATAACAGAAATACTGGATGTGCTGTAGTACAGGCTACAAAATAGATTCCTGTATAAAATCCCCATGAATTGCAGCTGCTGCCTGCTTTTCGCATGCACATCAATCCATCTGTGATTTTATTATTATGTCTGTTCATTTTGAAAAACATAACTACCAAATTCTCCAGTATTTTTGAAGGTAGAATATGTGGGTGTAAGACCAATATGTGCATATAATATCTCTGATCTGAAAAGAAAATGAAATAGCATTTTCCCCATATTAGCCTACAGCTCTTAAGGTAGATAGAAACACCTGTTAAGTAGTAAGCTCTGATTTTATATGAAATGTTGAATTGTTGGCATGCACTCATTAGATGTTTAAGTATCAATGTTTGTAAAAATATACTGTGAAAATACTACTTCTGGGGACAAGACTATAGCTCAGCAGCACAGCACCTGCAAGTGCAAGGTCATGAGTTTGTATCCCAGGACCAAAAAAAAAAAAAAAAAATTACTACTTGGCTTCCTATTTATCTAATAGAGGCGTCAATACACACAAAAATAAATGCAAATGCAGAAACTATACTGAAGTTTTATTTGACTTAAAACATCTTGAATATAAGCTAAAGCAAAGTTTAGTATTTTTGTATAATAATTTTAGTCTTCTTCTAAAACAATTATATTACATTAAAATAAGTACCACATGGTAGAATATTCATTATTTCTTAATATACAGTCAGATTATTATTAGAATTTTATTCATTTCAAATGATAAATATTCATTATAAAGTTGTCAAAGTGAATAAATCCATCAGTATATTCAACCTATATCAATCAAATATCTATTACCTAACCTAAAATGCCTTGAGAAAACTGGACAATATAGTTCCTGGGAATATATACTGTCACCCCAAGTCATCTGCTCTGAATGCCAGGGTTATTGCCAGAAGGATGAAGCCTGCAAATGCTGAGGATCTAAACAAGCATCCACTGTAATGATGCACCTAGAAACACTGAAAAAATTATTAGTATTCTCAGGAGTGTGCAACTGTATAGACTAAAGAAAAAATAAAAGCAACTAGCTTTGAAAATCAATGCATAGCTGTCCTTGTTAGCTAATACCTCTTTACTCATATTATCCTTAATCCCAGAAGGGAATTGCATTTCAAAAGAATCTTCAAATATCTGGAGAACTGATATATTTTACTGTAATTAAAATTTAACCTTTTATCTGAAGTCTATTAAAGCTGAAAATTTATTCGATAATCCTTAGAGATGCAGTTTGTATATTATTAATAAGATTTCAGGAAAGTTATAGAAATGTCTGAATAATTACCTGAGACTTCAACAAAAAGGTATGCAAACTTGCTTAACATTGATATAAAATCCTGAAACACATGCTCAAGAATTTTTCTTTTTATTATGTTAATGTCAAGATCAATTGAAACATAAAATGAATGGAAATTTATGGACTTTTATTTAGCATATGCACTGCTAGTTTTACAAGGCAAAATACATAAGAAAAGTCATGCAAATTTGGATTTAATATGTAGAAGAAATTGATAGATACTGGACAGAAGTGAATCTTTCAAAGGAGGAACTTAATAAAAAATATCATAAACTCAAACTGAGTTAGAGATAATTTCAGGCTTTGGGTTTAATTAAGGTGACCACTTTGTAGTTTTCTGACATAAACTCAGATTTATTCAATGGTTTTGGATCCCAACCTGTCCTATTTAATATTGTTCCTGTGCTTCAAGGTTATTTCATAGTGAAACTTCCTTAATTGGTGCATTAAATTAGGTACGTGAACAGGTTGTTTTAATCCTCATTACTTTTATTTTTTTAATTATTTTTGAGATACAGCCTTACTGTGTTGTCTAGGCTGGCCTCAAACACCTGTGCTCCAGCAGGCTCCATGCCTCAGCCTCCCTAATAGCTATGATTATAGACTGCAGCCAGTCCTGATTTTTACTTGCTGTATCTTTGTTGTGGGAATTGCTTGTGCAATTAATGATACACTCTGGTATAAGGTCCCAATAAAACACAACTAATGGTAATCTATATTTCTTTTTCCTTCCCTCCCAGATAAAACATCATTAACATCTTCTGGTCAAAGAATGCTTGTAATGTAATATTAAGAGGTTGTTGTCCTCCATCACCAGAGGAGAGGAACAATGAGTTACTCCTTGTAGTCTTCCAGCTTGCTGCTCTTGAAGGTCTATTTGGGCAGCAGCTCACAGTGCCTTGATCCTCATGTGTCTCCATTAACAGCATGAGTGCAAAACTCTTGAATTGCATGGGAATTGATGTGGGAAATAGAACCTCAACAGTCTTGCTGTAGAGGAATAACAGTATGAAAGGTTTTTAACGTGAGTTTTGAAATGTTTAACAGACACATAAAACTACTTCTTCTGTGTAATTTTTTCTTTCCTCTTTTCTTCCTTTGCTCTCTCCTTTTCTCTTTCTTCCCTTTTCCCATTTTTTCCTTTTTCTTTTTTTGCAATAGAATGCTTTTTTAAGAAATTTACTCCTGAATTATATGTTTAGTAAAGAAAAAATATTGCCATACTGTTATATCTCATTCAGAGAAGAAATTGAAGGATGAATGTGTGGTTATTTTGTGTGATGTTTTGTAACATGAATACTCTGTGTATTGATGAACTCAGGATAGTTAAAGTTAAATAATAATTTTTTGTAATAAAATTATTCAAAATCCTTTCTTCTAGCTGTTTTGGTTCACCTGATGCAAGGGGAGGGGAAGAGCAGGAACGAACTGGATTTACAGGTACAAAATTATCATGTATCAATGTGTTCAACCCACAGAACACTAAACCCTACCTTAAAACTAGTACGAATATAGCATAAAATTTAAAAGAAAGTCTATAATATATAGACTATCTTGCTGTGTGGGAGAAATTTCTTCACATTTAACTGGATAAATTTATATTCCTTGTTAAACTATAGTACAATTAATGAAGTGCATGATTTTGTATCATTTAAATTTAGGAAAACATAACTATAGCAGCAACTTATTTTATGTGCATCTACTACTAAAATATTTATCAAAGAAAGGTATATTGAATGCAAATACTTGTTACTCTTTTGAAAAAAAACCTTTGGAATGAAATATTTATACATTTAAAAATTCAAAAAATATAAAAGAATGATAATATGCTCTATTTCGTTAAATTTAATTTTATTTTACTAGTTACCTCAACACCTTTACATACCTATTAAAGCACCTAGTAAAGATATTAAAAATATTGTGATCTAGAGATAACAGTCATTCAAAGCTAGAGGCAAACTCAAACTCATTGCCATAAAATGTTGTTTGGTATATGATTTGTGAAAAATTTAAAGTCCTATAAAAACAGATTCTTCATAAGATACATTTATTTTAAACAAGATAATACAGCTAAATTTCTGTAATGTGAATTTGTACAAAGCCTAAGTATATAAAGAAACTCATTCTGCTTATGTATTTTCTAAAACTAAAAAGAGATGAAAAAATTTTATTATATATATTAAAAATATATATAATGAATTATTCTTGTTTTTTATTTTTATTTTTTTTGAGACAGAGTCTCATGCTATATTCCAAGCTAGTCTTGAACTCACTCTGGAGTCCTGGCTGATCTGGATTTCACAGTAATCCTTTTGCCTTAGTATCCTAAGAGCTGGGATTATGGGAGTGTACCACCATGCCTGGTCACATATATAATTAGTGTTTAGAAATAACAGTTAAAAATAGATTAAAAATTGTTATAAACACAAATATTTTTAAAATTTGGTAAATGAATATTTAAAATTTCTTGTTTTAGTACCATTCTTGTCACACACACTTGTTCTGTTTTGTTCTTTCAAAAATTGTATTTGAAAAGCTAGATTCATATGAATGGACAAAGAACTTTCTGTGAATTTGCAGATGAATGTGTGTCACAAAGATATAGAAAACATGCTTTATCTCAGTAGAGCTTTTGTTTTATATTTATGTATATCATTTGGCCATGAATTCATTATTAGTCTTCCAGTCAGCTTTCTGGAGCACAACTAGCCCAGAGAGGAGTAGTTGAATTGGGGAGAGATGGACACCTTGAAGAGATTAAGCAAGGGAAATAAGGATTGATTTCTAAAGACAAGTGTGTTTCAGCTCTATTCAGATATAGAGCAGATACACAGTCTACAGATATATTTTAAAATTAGAAACATGGCATGTGGATAGTTGAAGTATCTGCATAATAAAATGCAAGAATCTGAGCTTAATTTGAGCAAATGTCTATGTTTGCATCACACCTAATTTATTAGCTTTAGTTCTCAAAGTGATTTACTGACCCATAGCTACATGTGAAAATGTGGAAATCACCCAACCTAATTTCTAAAACTAGGAATCAGGTCGAGCACTCATTTTCAAAATGTCATGGTCGGGCTAGATTTCCCACTCAGTTTCAGTTAAATTTATTCTTGTATATATTCAGGTGTTAGAACTTCACAGGTCTGAGAGATAAGTTTAAAGAGGAAAATGTTATGATGATTATAGAGGATTAATACCAGTCTTCCTAATGTATTACAATTTATTTCTGTTTCTGAACCAAGTGAAATGATTTTTAAGAGCAGTATTTTTCAGATTTACCCTGATATTCATTCATGTATTCAATAAATCTTCCCAAGCTATTTTTAATGCATTAAAATACTTTTATCTCTGGTAATATAGAGATCTATTTAATAGTTATCTCTTTCTGTTCTCATTTCTTTCTGTTCTAATATTACAAAATGAAATTATTTAGGTGACAAGGATGATATTTAGATTTTAATATTCATTTAACATTAATACTTTGCAGCTTCTGTAGAAAATTCTGGTGAAGAGTGTGTGGAAGAAGGGTAGGGCTTGTGAGTACAGCAAGTTAGGCAAGTAGAGGAAAGAACATAAATGAAGAGATCTGGTCATTTCAGGGACTCCATCATTCTATGCCACCTGCCTTTGACTTTTAAAAACAAATATGATTCTTACGATGACAATGTATGATTCTTATGATGACAATGTATGGACACACAGATGTGAGAGTACAAAGACCCAGGGGGCTGCACATTGGTTGCTGTATTGTTCTTTTTATCCTTTTCTCAGCTTATGAATACTCACTGAATGACAAGAGATATTTTTATTTATAAGACAGTGCTTAACTTGAAAATTGTCCTTTCCTTATTGAAGTCATTGTGTATATAGACTTATTAATACTAGGACTACAAAAGACAGAGATAATTGATTTCCTAATAATTTGCAGAAGCAATTAATGTTTAGTAGGGTATGTTACTAGCAGAGAATAACATCTTAAAATGGAACATTTTGTGCTATATTTCACAGAGAATTAATGCCTGATGATCCGAGAAACAGTGTCTGCACTGAGATCAATGCATAAGCCACCAAGAGCAAGCTGAGAATTTTCATATGTTTGATAAGGGGCACGATGGGAAAATCAGTGAATACTTAGAAATAAGAGGATGAAATGGGACATAACAGGTAAGATTAAAGTCAGTGCAGAGATATTTATGAATATAGATTTTTTAGACTCATTTGGGATAGTGAGAAGCATGATATTAGAGTAGTATTTTATTTGATTTGCCATTACATGTACTTTTTATTACCATCTGTCCTGTGTATTTATTTCTCTGTCAACAATTTCAGGCATATATTCTGTTCTCAATTAATAAACATGATCTGAGGAGTTTAGAAATATATGTACTTTTTGATGACATTAATGCAGTGAAATTCAAAACTTATTCATCACCCTAAAGATTTTAACTATGGACTTTGAAAATTGCTAAATTGCTTTTGTCACTATAGACAAACTGCATTTTTTGTAATTGTAAATTTTAATATATCTGTCTGTCAACCTACTTGCACATAGATGGTATCATGTGATATACTCTCTTTGAGATGCTTTATTACCTTGTACACAAGAGTCATAAGTGCTGCACGTTTCTTTGAGATGCTTTGTTGTACACAAGAGTCATAGTGTAGTCATAGTGCAACTAAAAACTAAAATAAGTAGTTTTTAGTTGTTCATTGTTAATTGCATTAGTACATCTTATATATCATTTTCTCATTCACTTATTTACATTTGAGTTGTTTATCATTTATATCTTTTGCAAAGAAAACATGTATGGATATTTGTGTGTACGTCTTGGGTACATATAACCGACAATCCAGTGAAAATGGGCCAGAGATTTCCACAGACAATCCACAAGAGAAAATACAAGAATGACCTACAAGTATAAGAAAAGATGCTCAATATAAGGAATCACTAGGAGAATGCAGTTAAAACCATCAGTAAGATAGCACTATTTACATAAAAGAGAGGTTGAATTTTTCAATCACTGAAAGTTTCCAGTATGAGAAGGTGTGGTAGCACTAAAACACACATAAGCTGCTGGTAACTATAAAATCATACCAGTGCTTAGAAAATTTGACAGTTTCTGAAATAATTGAACATACATCTAACACATGACACAGCCATAGTTTTTCTCCTATGTTCTCAAGAAAAACAGAATATTATTTTAAAAGCATTATGTTGAGCAGAAATCCAACATTATTTTTATTTTGTGTGAGTTTGGGCCAGTTGATAAACTATTCTGAGTTTTAATTTCCATGTTGTTAAAATTGGGAATGAAGTTGAGAATAAATATAAAATATTCATGAAGAACATAGCATAGCAGTTAGCATATGCTCAGGAGATGCTATCTAATTTCCTTTGTGTGGAATCATGATCTTGATTTCCAAAACATTCAACATGTATAGTGGGTTCATTTTTCCTAAATTATTTTCTGTTGTCCAAAGTATGAACTGTGAAAAACAATTATTCATCAGAAAAATTATAGCCAAGTGGATCAAACTAAAGAGAATCATTTGATTACCTGATTGTAGCATCAGGTCAGATGGTCATCACATAACACGGGGCATAGCTATAGTCAATGAGAAGACACAGGGCAGTTCAAGTTGAAGGAAAGGATAACGAAAGCCATCAGAGAGGGGTCTGCCTTGGGATTCTTCTGGATTTATTCTCTTCTGACCTTTGCTGAGTAAAAATTTTCAGATAATTAAAAATAATTCTCTTCTTTATTCATCCAGTTATCCAATTGTCAATGTTTGTATAACTTTATTTAGACTTAGAGGTTGCAGCATCTGAACATTTGAGTTCTCCAAAAAATTCAAATATTGAAACCTAATCGCCAGTGTGATGTTATTGGGAAGTACAGCCACTCACGAATAAAATTAATTCTCATAAAAGAAGCCTCAAGCAGCATCTTACCACCATTCCATCTTGTAAGGAGAGAAAGAAGATAGCATCTATGAATTTAAAAATCATCCATCAACTGATGTCAAATATGCTAGTACCTTGATTAGGACTTCTACTCCCTAGATTTATTTTTTACTATGTGTTTACAGTATATAACAATCACATTCCTAACTGAAAAATTGGTGCACATACATAAGACATCTAAATTCAAGTCCTTTTCTGCATTTGAAATCAGTGTTAGTTTCCAGGAATGACTTAGGGAGTACTATTCTCTTTCCAGTACATTAAAAAGTTTGAGATATATTGGTGTTAGATCTTTCCTGAAATTCTTGTGGACTTTGGCAGTGAATATTTTGGGTCTTGGGCTTTTCTTAATTGGTAAGTTTTTTTTTTATTCTTATTACTGCTTAAATTTATTGCCTGTTATTGTTTTATTCAGGGTTTTTATATCTTCTTGGTAAGATTTTGGTTACTCATGTGAACCTAGGAATATATTCACCTCTTCTTGTTATGGTCGATACATGTGTCAATGAGAAGTTTGGAAGTTGGGCTGGGACTCAGCAGGGAGCCAGGGTTCTTTGTGAATATCCTCATCCTGTGCAAAGGAGAGCGGGGAGATTTTGTGCATGCTACATCTTCTCTGAAGTGGGGGTGACCTGTGTACAATATGGGGTAGGAGCAGAGGCTTGTTTACCCCTTTTGCTGTGTCTGCTCCCTTGAAGTGTTGCTTCTGTGCCATGCCACACTGCCTTGGAGTCAGCTGAGTATAGACTGAAACCTCCACAAACAGTGAGCTAAATAAACCTTTCCTTCCTTCATTTTGGGTATTGGATATTTTGTTCCAGCAATGAGAAAAAAGTAAGCAAGACACTTCTGTATTCTCCAATTTACCAGAATACAAATTTTCAAAGTAGTTACTGATAATCTGTTTCAGTAGTGTCTGTTTTAATTTAATCATTTTTACTTTTATTTGCATTGATTTGGGTCTTTCCTTTTTTTGGATAAGATTTGCCATGTATTTGTCTATCTTGATTATTCTATCAAAGAACTAGCTTGTCAGTGTCAGTCTCTAGATAGAAACAAATTTCTGTTGTTGATAAGCAGCAGTGTAAGAATTTGTTCTAGCAACCACATGGACTAAAACAGTGGTAAATGTGTCGAGGTTGTCGCTGCATGATGGCTGCGTAACAAGGGTACACTTCACAGACCAACAGTAGAATTGTTCCTAGCAGTAGGATGTCTGGGAAACAGATCACAGCAATGTAAAATACTTTATTAAATACCCAAATGAAGTATTTTAGAAATTTTTAGGGAAAAGTAACCACATGTTTATAAAATAGTTGTAGAAGCTATCAATAAAAATCATGAGTAAATAGGAGCAGATGGATGTGATTTATTTATATATTTGTGTGATTTAAAGTGATTTCATGAGATGGGATAGGAATGCTGTATTGCTTAAGTCCAGGAAACATAACATGAAACAACCTGTAGAAACAAGAAATTTCTGTAACTGAGAAGTATGAAACATGTGGGGCAAGATAAGCAGTGGGCAGGGATTTAAGGGGGTAGCATACATACTCTGCAGTATGATCAAAAATATGCTTGAAGAATTATAAATTAGTAACAGATCAACATAGATTGAGCATTAGGAGGTAGTACAGATAGCAGCAGAGTATTTGGATGACTTTTGTGATAATCCAGGGTCAGTGTTAACCTTTTAACACAGTGCCTTTCATTCTGTTTCTGTTCTTTGGCCTTTCCTAGTCCTAGGCTTGGAGTAGTCCTTATTCCCTTGATTGTCAGTGAACCTGACCTATTGTGCAAAAACCAAGATCACATCCATTAACCTCAGAGGAATATCCCAAAATTAAGGAGATGATGTGTTTTTCCAAATTAAGGAAATGTGTAAATACCAAAAATTATCAGTAGCTGTCATTTTAAGGTTTTTTCTTTTTGTTGTGTGTCTCCTGCAGAGCAAGTGAAGATCCTGTTGAAAGTGCGGGTGTGTTACACTATTTGTATTAACTAATCAATCTGTCAAATCAAACATCCTCTACTTTGCCTTAAACTGTCTCTTATGCTCTTCTCTATTTAGTAAATACAGGGTAAAGGAAAAGTCAGTTTTAACTGTATAATTTGCCAAAATGCTTCAGATGCCCCTTTTATGCTTCATTGTATTTGTTAAAGTGACATATTCATTGGATTACTTGTACTTAAAGTTACCTTATCAATAAGCCACTGGGGGCATAAGTTAAGTATAATGTTTTCATTCTGAATTTTCTTTAGACACTCAAATTATTTCTCACAATTACTTGATTTTATAAGTGTGGCATATAGGTATATATTTTAAAAACAACCTGATGAAGACAGAGATTTTATTTAAAAACTATTAAGGATATAACATTAGCTCTTTGCAACAGATACAGTATTCAATTTAATGTTTTATGAGCTAACTCCAATTATTCATTTTGGGAAAAATTTGTAATTTTCTGAAAAAAATTACCTCAGAATAAACTCTGGGAAATAGCAGCCTGTCTGAGCAGGTCAGACACCAAGTGACAAAAATAATAGTTTCATCCTGAGGTTGCTTCAGACATGTCTGCAACACTGTTCAGCGCTACATCAATGTTAACCTTCTGCTTCACCAATTTATCTCAACAAAACTTTTATTACCGTAACTATCAACATAATGTCCTAGAAAATAAACTCGTAAACTATGTGCTCCCTCTCCTTTGTGGTCCTCAAGACTTTGTCAATAAATTTGGCAGTGATCTTCCCTAGAGAAAAAAATTTTCCATGTAACATTATAAGTTTCAATATGTTGAATATTTTCTCATATGTGGTCTTTGGGGTCTTTAACTCTTTTCACCAATTTAGAATTAAACTTTTGTCTTTCCAAAGAAATATATGTAATAAAAATCCTTGTAGAGGGTGAAACATTTGGTGACTATATTTACATAATATCTTTGTTCTTTTTCCTTATCCTTTGCTTCAGTTGCGTGGACTCAGCAAGGCACAAGTGATAGCGGGAAGGGACAAGAGAGGACTTACTGTACGTTGTTCCCAGCTCTGGCCCTCAGTCCACTCACGCTGTACTGTGAAGACAGATCCTTGCTATTAGGTGACTGGTATGATATTAACTTTGGACAGTACTATATGCCAAAAGTACCTAAGTGCTATTCTAAAAATAAACAGAACAAGAATTTAAACTGGAGTTTTAAGAATGCTGGTTAATTCTAAGTTCTATTGAAATATAAGTTTCTGATACAATAGTTTCCGGTCACACCACCAAACCGAGCCACGTGTATTCATATTGGACAAGGACAACTTTCACTTAAGTTAGTAGAATAAATTTGCTGATAATTTTTAAATTTACACACACATACACATATGCACACAGCCTGTATTAGAATACAGAATATAAATTAGTTACTGATAAATCAATTATGAAAAGTATTCCACAAGTTCACAAACCTCTTTATAATAGCATACTATATAATTCTCTTAAAGCAAAAGAAAGTATATTATTAAAAATCAGTTTTTAAGTCCAACTAACCTACAATATGAGTGTCAAAAAATAAAATTACTATTTTGTCTCTGAAGTTCTTTGTTCTTTGTTTAAACTCATAGTCTCAATTTTCCTATTTGGAATTTTCATTGTCTTTAGAAGGCACATAAAGTTTTTAAATGCTGTTTACAGAATGCTAAACCAAATATTTCAAAAGCATTTTAATATAATAAAAAATTCAATAAAGATAACATTATAAATAGCACAGTACTATGTATGCATTAAATATATGTATATAAAAATTTTATATATTCAACTATTATTTTTGTCTGACAAGATTGATATTATTTTTAAAGTATTTGTATTCCCAAAATATTTACTGTAATTAATGATTTACTACAAGGAAAATAATTTGTTAATTTTTAATGCAATCATGAATGTGACAGGCATAGCCTGCAACCTAATACATAGCAGGTATTCAGTATACATAGTAGATACATCAGTATACATAAGTCTCTTTCCAACTGAGAAGGGAAATAAATGGGTATATATTCATCATTAAAGTCTTACTCAGATTATCTAGAAAACAATTGTATATCTTACAGCCTTGCCTAAGAAGAACAGCATAAAACTTAGAGACAGAGGTTAGCTCTGGGCATGGAGAGCTGTTGCAGAACAGAGTTAAAATGACTCATTGATGCACTGGGGTCTAATTAAGCAAGTGAAGCATGAGGGTGATATCATCAAAAATTGTTCTAACGGTAGGGAAGCGATTATGGAAACTATTGCAATGGTCAAGTTCACTCATAATGAACACATGAATAAGAAACTGTGCATTAGCCACTGAAAGCAAAGTTTTATCTGAAACATTTTTTTATCAGTGATAACAAGCAAAGTTAATGCTTACTCCAATTTGTTTTTTGGAAGAAAGATGAAAGATCAAGGTCTTAAAGAACCATAAAACTCCAAATAAAATTTTCTATCAGGCAAATTGTGGCCACGCCATATAGAAAAATTAAACAAACAAACAAAAATTACTCAAAAAATAATTTTGGCTTCACCTAGACCAGATAGTTAAAATAACACAAATTAATTAAAATAATAATTACATGTTTGGTTCACCTCTCACATACCTATCTCTCCACATTTCTACCCTTTTATGCTTTTTTTCTGTTTTTTTCACAGCCAGTCCCACTAATAAACTAGTGAAATGCAATACTCTTAGTTTATACCTTTAGCAGAACATCACTCTATTTATGAATTTTGCATTTAAGAATATTTTTTGGAGTTTCTAGTAAGTGCTATACAATGTTGGAGAGTTGATAAAGTAATTTGAAAAAGTTTCTCTTCTATTTCTGCTATTCTAAGTAACAGAAGATGGGTGATTGTCTGACACTGGTTGGAGTACACAGCTGCACATGTAAGCACCTTGTATGAATGATGTGTGAGGAACATCATCTACTGGGGCACATGAAGACATTTTCCCTGCTGTCCTCAGTGGTATTGGTGGCTATTTGGTCTGGTTTGTTCTATTGGCTTTGTACTAGGCTTCTAGCATAAGTTCTCTACCCTCAAATGCCTAATTTCCCTTTGTTCTTATTGGGTATGGATGCCAATCCTCTCTTACCCTTCTCCATCCAGTTCAGGGCCATACTGTTCTTTGATATGCTAAGAGCAACACAAACAGTTCTCAGTTTAGGGCTTCCCTGATGGGGCTCTGTAGTGCAATGTGTTTTGCTATGTCTTCAGTGTAGCTATTGATAAAGAAAACATCAGATTTTATTCTAATATTTTTGCATACAAATGGAAATGGAAGAGGCTCAGCATAATAAAGCTAAATTTTACCTAAGATGAATTTAAGTGGACTTCAGATAAATATAAGCTTACTAAGTAAAAATTTGAGTCTAAAGTTCACATGATGAAATAAGCAAATATTCATAGAAATTTAGCAAACAGACATTAATGCTGAAAGAGTAATTTTCACATGTAATAGTATAAAATTATAAAACTTTTTGAAGCATTGTGATATTGACAAATAAATTAACAGGTCATTGTAATAAAGGAGAAAATCTAAATATCATCCAATTCATAGAAATATTTCATGAAAGATGAAGATGTCAAGTGTTTTCTCATTTGGGACCACAGAATCCCTCAGCACTGGGAATCACTATTTAAATTATTATATTAATTTAAAATATTGAAACAGGCTATGATCACATATTAACCAGTTAGAGAGTTTGAACTATAGATGTTTTTGAGTTAGAACACCTAAAGTAGATCCTGGCTTCTACATTTATCGGTCATATGAAACTTACCAAATTACTTCCTTAAAGTAATTTCTGTATTTGTAAAATGGAATTGACAATAATACTTATATCAAAGTTTCTAGGAAAAGCCAAGATAATACAAAAATATATCACAAAGCTTGTGATCTGTCACAAAAGTACACTCAGCTATCATGGTAATTTTAATAATTTTTTCATACAGATTTTTCTTACCTGTAGATTTGTTTTTCTTTACAGAATGTCTTCGATTCAGAAGCCATGGAGCTACATTAAAATACTGGCAGTAAGGTATTTTGGTGAAGGATTTACAGCAAATTCAATAACTAAGATGTATTTAGCACTTCACCAATGTATTTTTTTCATATATAATTCAACCAAAGAACCAGGAATAATCAGGTAAAATGGGACTTGGCATTGAGGAGCTTTATTATTCATTATTACCCTAACATCAGTCTTTCACATCTGTTCTCAGTTGCATTGTGCATAGTGCATGAATGATGCTTAGTTTGATTAGTGTCTATTCTTTTCTCCAAGTCTTCATCAAAACATTTGTCTGGTATCAATATGAATTTCTCTCTAGCTATTTCTTTCTTTGTACAGAATTTAATCTTGCTCATCCACACAGTTTAATTCTCTGAGTTGCCAAATCTCTTTTACTTGTCAAAAGCCTCAAACCCAGTGAAATAATAGATCATCAATTCCTATTGTGAAAAGATTGGATATATGAAGTAGCTTTAATGTGGAAGTCAGTTTCTGTTGATGAGAAAGAAAAAGTTTCTTTATCTCTTTTAACTGCAAAGTTATGGACAACATATGCATAAATACTGGTAGGAACAATATTAAGTACTGGAATTGGGAACCAAGAAATTATTTTATTTCACTAATATTTTCTCTTTTTATCATGAATAATGAAACCTATAATTATGCTAGTAAAATGATTTTAGCAAAAATTTCATTATAGTTTACTATAAAATCATCATCATAATATTTTATCCTTGCAGAATGATTTTCTTCTTGATCTGGAAATGAAAAGTGCATTTCATCTTCACAATAGCTTGTAAATGATGTAGCTATAATTTTCCACAAGAATTATAGAAGTACAATATAAGTTCTATCTTTCATATAACTGTGAAATGAGTAATGCATTTACCATTATGGATAAAAGAACTGAAACTCAGATTGGCAGAAGTGGAAATCTCTAAAGCAAACAATACAAATTAAAATTCATATCTCTATAAACAAATTTCCTAGGTCCAAAGCTATAGTTCCAAAAATGTGAATTGGTCTGCATGTACTCATTCCTTCAACACATATTTTAAAATATTGCTCTGTCCTGTTTCAGTATCCTAAAGTAAGGGATTCTATGGTAATTTTAGATCAAGTCTTATGCGATTGGAAACATTTAGATAAAACATTGTCATATATCATTTTACTTATATTTTAGTTATATATTGTTAGTAATACAAATAATATTTCACCACATTCTTATTATATTCAACCACTAAACTGATAATATTGTTTATGCTAATGTGCCTCATAGCCCTTAGATAAATATTTTGTTAGTGACTTCAAATGATAAAAATGAATTTGGAGGAAAATAAATAATATGGCTTATTTTTGTAACTAATCAGAAAAAATTCTTACAAGTTGAATATGTAGTAGCTGAGTTTTTAAAACCTACATCACTTCCCTTTGAATCAAAATATTTGGTTTAGAGCAGCTAGCATATAGGGTTTCGAAAAGCAAGTATTTGTGTTTTTTGTTTTCCTATGGGATATTCACCATCAATGCATGTAAGTAGACCAATGTCTACTTACTGTTTAAGCTTCTGCAAGAATTGATTTTCTCCAGAAATGAGATAATTGACTATAACTCCTGTCATTATACTTACAGAGCCATTTATTTTGTTCCACTGGCTTTACTTCCACCGTCTCATATGTTTGTCTGAATGACGCTCTGGAAGAATCACCCCATGTTCCTTTGCTTAGGACAACCCTCTCCTTAAGGTTCTGTCTATCTAGTATTCTTACTATGAGATCCAAGCAGCATTTCTCTACTGAATCCAACCCCTGATTCTCTAGTTTTTCTAAAAGATTTTACAAACTGTACTTTTCACTTACATAGTTTTTGTAGATTTATTTATGGAACAGTGAACCCTATTTTTTCTTTTTAATTAACCTCTATTAACTGTACATAGTAATGGGTTTAGTGTGATCTCCTCATCATTTCTTTATGTTTGGGAACTGCAAGATTCTCTATTCCTGATCTTTATAAAGTATACAAAGTATTATAGTAAACTTGAGTTATCTCACTGTGCTGAAGAGCAGCTGAACTTATTTCTTGGAACTGTTCCAGTAGAATTTATTCAGCTTCCTTTTACTTGCCCCTTTCCTTCTCCAACCTCTAATAATTCAGATCAACCTTTTTACTTTGCATATGTAAGTGAATATGCAGTATTTGTCTTTCTGTGTTTGCCTAGGCATGAAATAATGTCCTCCAGTTCCATCTATTTCAAAGCAAGTATCTGGATCTTACACTTTCTCACACTAAATATTTTCCACTGTATGTGTGTATCACATTTTGTCTATAAATTTCTCCATCAGTAGGAACATAAGTTGATTTTCTATCTGTGCTAATGTGATAAGTGTCACAATAAACACAGATGTACCTGTATCACTTTAGCATATACCCAAAAATGGGATAATTGGGTCATATACTACATCTATGTTTAGCTTTTTTTTTTAAATGAAACTTCTATGTGGTTTTCCATAGTGGCTGTACTAATTAATTCACATAACCACCAACAGTGTAAGAGCTCTTTGTTATTATTCTGTTTTTTGTAAAAGCCTTTTTCAATAAGATAAGATTATATTTCATTGTACTTTTCTTTTCTTTTTTTTGGTACTGTGGATCACACTCACAACTTCACACTTGCCAGGCAGACGCTTAAGACACTGAGCTAAACCCCCAGCCTCATTGTACTTTTCACTTACATTTCATTGATGGGCAATGATAGTTAATTTTTTTCTCATTTATTTATATACCATCATTTATTTTTGAGAAGTCTGTTCAGATCCATTGCCCATTTTTAGTTAACTATTTAGTCCTTTGTTGTCAAACTTTTTGAGTGTTTCTCTGTTGAGTGTTTATCTTGCTGCACCATAGCTTATGAGGTTGCTACAACTATCTATTTTTGTTAATTTCTTGGCCTTTTGGTAACATATAAAAACTCGTAGCTTATACTGATATCTTAAAGTGTTTCCCTTATGCGTTCTACTAGTACTTTCATAGCTTCAGGTCTTCATTAGGTTACTGATCTATTTTGAGAGATAAGGACAAGTGTCAAATGTTTTTGTATTTAGATGTCCAGGTTCTGACCGTTTACTGAGGATGCTGTCCAGGCTCTGACCGTTTACTGAGGATGCTGTCCTTTCTTCAATGAATATTTTGGTGCTTTTATTGGAAATCAATTGGATGCGGATGTATACATTTTCCCCTAGGATGCCTAGTCTGTGTGGCTATTTTTGTGTCACTTCTATGATGCTTGCATCATCATTGTTCTAGAGTATTTCTTGAAAGCAAATATTATAATGCTTCCAGTTTTGCCGGAAGGGGTCAGGACTAGTTTGAGTTCTTTTTGGTTTCATATGAATTTTTGTTGTTTTTTCTAGTACTCTAAAGAATGTCTTTGGCGTTTTGATATGGATTGCATTTCATCTGTAGATTCTTTTGGGCACATGTACATTTTAACAATATTAGTTCTTACAATACATGAAAATGGAGTTCTTTCTACTTATGTATGTGTGTATGTTTGTGTTTTCATTCCTTACATCAGTGTGTGTAACTCCTACTATAGAGTGTTTTTCTTACTTCCTGAGTTAAATTTGTTCCTGGGTATGTTTTATAAATCTGTGTTTCTATCGTGATAGGATTGCTTTCATGCCTTTTTTTTTTTTTAGCAAATTTATGGTTAGTGTACTACACACTGCTTACTTTGTTCAGTTTGTTCTTTGATTTTGCATCCTTCACTTTTATTAATATTGTTTTATCAATTTAAGCTCTTCAGACTTTTCTTATATAGAGAATAGTGTAATCTGAAAGAAGGAAATGTTTGACTTCCTTTTTTTCTTATTTGAATGCCTTTTATATCTTTATTTTGCATAACTGCTCTATCTAAATCTTCTAGTACTAAACTGAATAAGAACAGTGACAGTGGATCTGCTTGCCTTATTCCAGGGTTTAAAGGAAATTCTTTCAGGTTTTCCCAACTGGTTACTAGCTGTGTTTTTGGTATGTACCAATTTTACTATGTTGAGGTATAATCGTTCCAAATCTAATTTGTTCACAGTTTTGCATGAAATGAGATTCATTTTATAAATTGTTTTTCTGCATTTATTGAGATGGTTACATGACTTTATTCTCTTGATGTGATAGATGATGTTTATTATTTATATATGTTAATTCATCATTAATTTCCTAGTGAAACTTGATATTGGTGCATGATTGCTATAATGTGATTTTTGTGTGGTTTAGTCAGCAACAAAAGAAACTTTAGAAATTATCCAAATATGCAAATACTGAAAAAAACGTATTTTGAACAAATAAGACATCATTGTTGAAAGGAAAAAAAAGAAATGTAAAAATTCTTGAAACAAATGGAAACAGAATTTACTAATGTCATGGGATACAAACAAAAAAAATACTCAAACAGAAATCAATAAAGAAAAAGTGCTTGCATCAATGCATTTGAAGATTTTAAATAGCCAAATTACACACCTTAAAGATCTAAAAAAGTGAGAACAAATCAAATAAAAAATTATTAGTAAGAAAGAAATAACAAAGAGCAGAAATGAATGAAAAGGAGAGTAGAAAAAACCATCCAAAAAATAAGTAAAAACTTACAATATCAATAAAATAACTTTTAGCAAATAAATGCCAGTGGAGCCTATTTCATTAAAATAAAAAAAGACCTAATAAATAAAATCACAAATGATAGATAGCACAGAAATACAAAGGCTCATTCGGAATTATTGTGAACAACCATATCCTAACAAATTTGAAAACCTAGAAGAAAGAAATACATGCTGGACACAAATGCTCTGCCAAAATTGAACTTGGGGGCATAAATAACCTGAACAGAACAATAACAAGTAATTAAACTTAATCAGTAATAAAAGCCTGAGGCCCTAAACAAGGAAGATAACTGGATGATTTCACTGTGGAATTTCACTAAGCATTTATAAAAGCTTGCCAATTGTTCTCAAACTGTGACAAAGAAATAAAAGGAAATAAATACTTCCAAATTTATTCTATGACCCCAGGATTACTTTAGTACTAAACCACACAAAAATAAAACAAAAGCATGAAACTATTAGACAATAACTGTGATAAACATGGAGGCAAATATTGTCATCAAGGTACTAGGAAATCAGATTTAACATCACATTATAGCAATCATGCACCAATATCAAGTTTTACTAGGAAAGAATGTTTCTGTGCTAATGAAAAAATTTATATTGTGGAGCTGTCAAAAATATCTTTCTGTGAATGTCTGAGTTTATTCAGTCTGTGGTATCATTTAACACTGATGTTTCCTTGTTGAGTTTTTATCATCTCAATCTGTCCACTGGGGGTGTTGAAAACCTCCCCTATTACTGTTTTAGAGCCTGTCTCAGTCTCTCCCTTTAGAACTAATAGAAACTTTTCATAAAATGGGTTCCTTCCACATTGAATGTATACATATTTATAATCATTGATACATATTCTACCTGAATTATTAAAATCTATTTTGGCAGATATAAATATAGCTGCTCTTGTTCATTCTTGGTTGCCTTTTATGGGGGATATCTTCTTCCATCCTTTCACTTTTAGTCTGTGTATCTCTTTACACGGGAAGTTAGTTTCACATAGAGCTAGTATTAGTAGATCTTTTTTATATTAATCTATTCAGGCAGGCTGTATCATTTACTTTGATTATTTAATCCATTTACAGATAAAGTTATTATTTACCTTTACCTTATCAGCTAAAGTTTTAACGTTGTCATTTTGTTAATTTTCTTTTGATAGTTTTGAGTATCATTTGTGTTTTGACTCCTCTTTTATTCAGTTTGTGTTTTGTAGATTATTTTATGGCTAGTTTCATTCTTCAATATTTCTAGTGAGTTTTATATTTTGATGTTTTCATGGTAGTCAACATTTTGCCTCTAGATGTAAGACTCCCTTAAGCATCTTTTGTGAAGCTTACCTTGTTGTGATTATTTTTATTTCTCCATTGCTAAAAGATAGTTTTTGTATGTAAAGTATTGTTTTTCAGTTACTGCTGCTAAGGAATCTCCTATTAGAAAGAGGAGGTACTATTAAATATAACACTTATTTTGAGATTTTTAGAATTTTCTGTTTTATATTTTTGACAGTTTAATTATAATATGTTGTGGTAAGAATCTTATTATTTCTTTGGACAGCCTTTTTAAGACTTTACCTTTTTGTTCCTTTTGGCCACACTAAAAATGGGAATATTTATTCTTCTAATGGTACTATAAAGATTTTATATGCTGTTTGTGTTTTTAATTATTTTCTGTATCTTTTTTCTCTTTTTCTTTTTTGATCTAATTAAATATGTCAAATGATTTGACTTCAAGAATAGATACTACTTCTACACAGTCTTCTCTTTTCTTGAGAATTTTAATTCTATTTTTATTTGATTTATTGAGTTATTCATTTCTAAGATATTGATTTAATTTTTTCAACATGTTTTACCTTTTTGCTGATTTTCTCATATATATATATATGTTATATATATATTCCTATTTTCATTGAATTGTCTATCATTTTTTTCTTTTGAACCTCATTCAGACCACTTACAATCATCTATTACATTTTTAAAATCAAGTATATCATCAATATCCTTTTATTTGGAGACTATTATAGACAGCTGTAATGCTCTTTTGGAAACAACATATTATCTTATTTTTTTCATATTTCTTGTGATGCTATGTTGAAATTTTCATATCTGTTGGATCAGTTATGTCTATTACTTTTATAAGGTATCTTTCAGAGTAATCATCTGTCTCCTAAAGGTTTGTCTGAGGTGTTGGTTTGGTAAGCTTGGTTGACTTTGTTCCAGGTGGGCACCGTAATAAAGTCTCTATATAACTTCTGCAAGTGTAATCAATTGGTCTTGGCATGGTGCACCAGGGTGATGGCCATGCGAGCAGTTCTCAGATTTTATTCACAAAAAAATATAATTGTTACAACATGACTTAGAGTTCAGTCTTAGCTCTTTGAAATTCTAAAATTAAGGCTATATTTTTAGTTTACTGCTTATATTAATTGTAGAATATAGTTTTGCTTCAGTACATTTTAGTGAAGTTTAAGGGAAATTCAAGTATATACTATGAGAAGCTGCTCAGAAGAGTAATAATAACAGTGTAATTATATATTTTTGAGTGTTTGTATTAACTTATCACAACACCACATATCCTTGGAGACTACATCCCACACTTGAATTTACCAGGGGAATATTCTACATAAGACTATTCAAGCATTACCCATGCATAGTAGAGCTCAGTTAGCAAGGACTTGGATATTGGTATCTAATAAAAAATAGTTGAAATCACTGCTCTGTCATTATCTACGTGTTTAACACTCTACGTGATAGTCAGCCATTCTAAGCCTTTGATTCTACATATGAAAATGAGAATAATAGAAACATCATATAGTATTAATTAATACTGTGAATACCAAGTTAGACTAAATAAAATATCGTGTGCTGTTATAGTATCCTAAATAAAATAAATTCTGAGTAAATAATTTTGCTACTACAGTTCTAAATTTATCTAATGCTCATAGAAAATTTTACACTTTATTTTTTTTACCTTTGACCTTTCTACCAGTAGTTTAAAAGTACACATTCAAGATCAGCTTTTTAAGCATTAGACTTCTTTGCTATCTCAGGGATTTCCTGACTCAAATCACATTATTAGTTTTAGAAAAGCTCCCCAACTTGTCCATATAGTTCTTCCTACTGTGTGCCATCATGTCTATCCATATTAATCTTATGTCTGTCAAACTAACACTGTCTTATAGAACTTCTGTGATAATGGAAATTTTCTATACATCTATTTACAATTTGTTACATACTGACCCTTGAGGTTATTTAAGTTTAACTTATTCAAAGTTAGTAAAATTAAAAACTTGTTATATTAGTCATAATGGTTATTTTAAAGTAATCTCTTGAACTATTGCTTACCAAATTAATAATGAACAATTTTGATGATGCTATTGTGCTCAAATCCCTTTTTAAAAAAGCATACTATTAAAAAGAAGAAAGAAAAAGAAATAGAGCTTTTGGAGTGAAAGAAGGGTTGGAAGGAAGGGCAGTGAAGGGGACAGTAGGAAAGAATGAAGAGGTTGTGTGTACTTCAACAACTGCCCCATGCTGAGTGTGATCATTACGCACTGCAAACATGTACCAATAAAAAATAAAAAGCCTGCCCTTAATAATGTATAATTAAGTAGAAAATTCACATAAGAAATGTAAAATATCTTTTATGAAGTGATAGCAGTTTGAGTTTCAAAAATGGTGGTTTATGTTTTATGTATGTATCTATAAAATACATTCAGAAAGCTTTGCATGCCTGTGAGGCCAAGGACTCAGGAAACTAAGGGAGCAGGGTCATAGCCAGGCCAACTGAGTTAGAGCTGTCTCAGAAAAATGAGAAGAAAAGAAAGACTTTATTATTAATTTTAAATGATTTACATTTCATTTTCTGCATCTCCAGGTTATTTAAATATTTGAAAAGTTTTTTTTTCATTTATACTAGTCATTTTAACTTCAAAGTATTTTCTTGACATGATGGTACATACCTCTGTGACTACAGACAGCTACTTGGAAGCTGGGGCAAGAGGATCACAAATTCATGGTCAGCTTAGATAACAGCAAACCCTTGCTTCTAGTATTTCTTGACAGATGGTGTCTTCTCCACAAGCCTCATTGAGGTACAGATCTTTTAAAATGGCACACTCTATTAATAATCACACTTTCACTGATGTGAAATTAAACATACTAAATAAAATTGTTTAATCAGGTTTTTAAAAACTTTAATTAACTTGCCTTTGCTAGAATTTTTAACAGGATCAGGTGTGAAGAACTTGGGAGCAAATTTATGAAAATATTCAATTATCATGTATCATCAAGTGATAGTCTGATATTTCTGCCTTACAAATGTATTTCCATTTCTTTCAAAATCACCAGTGAAAGAACTTCACTCTGGACAAATATAGCTTGCAGAAATAAACAAAGTTTTTCAATAAAACTTACCTAATTTGCCAGTCTAGCAACTCTATCAAAAAATAAGATATTCTTTGTGAGCCCACTCAGGCTCTTAATGATCATTGCTTTTCCTTCTAAATGCTTCCAAAACATCTGTTTAATAACTTTAAGTATTGCACAAAGTCCTCTCTTATCATCCCAAGAGGTTTATATTTTATCTTATATGGAACTGGAGCAGAGTCTCTCATTTTAAAGTTATTTTTATTTTACTATTTTCTTCGATAGAACATAAATATCTTGAAACTAGGAATTATTCTTATTTATATTTCAATCTATGTTCAAATGCATGAATCAGTTTTGACTCAGTAGACCCTGAATAGTTGAAGTTAAAATATTTTAAATATGTTAATTAGGTTAAGAAAAGCTATTTTGAATACAGAATTGAAGATGAAACATGAAGAGATGATGCTGTATTGTGAGAGGTGTATCAGTACACTGGCATTGATTAAAGAAAAAGGAAGATCAGAGGTTAATGATGATAAAAACCTATAGAGGAATATTAGAAGATGAAGTAGTAGCCCTATGTGTGTGTTGACATGTGCATGGTCTGCTACATGTGTGTGTGTGAGTGTGTTAAATTAATGTAGATATACATTGTAAGATACGTGTTTTGATTTAAGTGTTACTATTTTGAGGTATTTGAATTAATAAAGTTACAACAATGACTGTGGCTTCTAAATTGTTCTTTCCTCATAAAATAGAATTGTGTGGGACAGTTCTGCTCAAGATAGTCATTCAGGTCCTTCAGCTGACAGACTCCTTAAGCTATAGATTTTTAATTTATGATAAGTATGACTGTTAGCTGAAAACCATTAGAATGGTGAAGCATGCATAGGAAGTGTCTGTCACCCTGGGTGGAAATCAAAGCTCAACTGTATGGTTACTTCCCAGAGCAAAGGAGGCTGAATTTTAATGCCTTTTTTCAGGTTTAAGTCTTTAAAGACAAGGGAAGGAAAGTGAATTTTGTGGAGCATGTGTCATGAACAAGACCATCAGAGTAATAGAAGGAATATTTACCAAAAAAGGCAGAAAGAAGAAGGTGTTATTGAGCTGTGAGACCATTTTAGAATCTATACATGAGGTTCCTCTTAAATATCAATACATAGAAATATCAATGAAGGGAAGACAAATTCAATCCCTAAATTCAAGTGAAAAGTCTTTCTAAAGTTACAGATTTAGAAACCATTGTTTTATAGTTGGTTCAGTCATGAACTAAATGAGCTCATCTAATTAGAGTATAAACCCAAATAGCCAAGTAAGAAAAGAAAAGAGAGGAAAGAATAAAACACAAATAGATAAATCTTAGAACCAAAATCTAACCTGACTAGAGAGAGTCATAGAAAATCTCTGAAAAAGGGTACAGAAATTCCTGGAAAAACCATGACAGCTAAATAACACACAGGAGGCATGATAGTGTGAAAATGAGAGTGCTTTCAATTTCAAGTACCATAGAGAGATTATGTCCGATTAGGACTGGGGTATATCCTTTACTTTTGGCAGTGATAAGACATTAATGCATTTTAATGAATCAGTTTCAATGGTGTTATGAAAGAAAAGTCAGATTAAAAGCTTAACAATTATACAAGGGAAAAATATTGTAACCACAAGGATATACTAACAGAAAGTTTTTATTATAGTTAAAATAAAGCATCCAGTAATTTTACAAATTGAAATAACAATTTAGACAAAGGCTGGATCTATAAATCCTTGAATGTAAAAAAACAGGAAATCTCTGTTTCTCTAATAAGAAGAGGATGAGATTCACATCTGTTAGTACTCTCAGATGTAGCTTGTTAGGTTTTTAAATATGAATTTATTTAAAATAGTTTGATATATGTTTTAAGATAGAATTTGATTTTATAATTGTTCCTGTTATTTCTCTTATTGATTTTTCCTATCAATAAGCTCAATCAATAGTCAAATGTTATGTGTTGGGAGTTAAATTTTTAAAAGTATGGCAAAAAGTTAAAAGGCTCTAAAAATACTTCAGTGAACATTATATTCAGTTACAATTATAAAAAATATAAATTGACCGATAAAATAGAGGTTAAGTTAAAAGGATGTGGATGCTAGTATAGGTTCAATTATTATATATTTCCTTGCTCTTGAATTATTTTGAACAAAGTATATCTTTATAATGCTTATGGTGGATTCAGGTTATTGAAGTTTTCAACCACTAGATAAGGAGATTGCTCTTATATTTATCCTGTTCATTCAAATTCAATTACACTCACAGTAGTAAAGAACAGAAAAGTAGCTAATTGTTGGGTGTGGAACTTAGAAGATGCTACTTTTTATAGTTACCTGGGATAAACAATATGATGAGCTTGATTCTCTCCACCACAGGGTGCATGGATTTAAACCGGGGAAGAAGAAAGCAGTTTTAGAATCATAGTAAGCTAAATATATTCATGGTCATCTAGTTTAGTCATATTTCTCCAAAGTTTTGGGTCTGTAAGAGTTTAATCAAAGAAGAAAAAAATTGCTTTTTTCTGATCCTTACACTGAGAAGGTAGAGGCAGCAGGATTCCTTGGGAAGGGAGAGATTTTTGAAATGTTTCTGAATTCCACTAGAATCTGAATGCGAAGAGAATCTAGAGGTAACAGAGCTAGTCTTAATAACAACTTGTTTATAAATAAAATGTTTATAGAGATAAACTTTCCACCTGGAAGTTATGATTTCTTGATGAACTTACTGAAAAGTGAATTTTGATTTCAGGAGTGATAGGTTTCTAGTATCTGATCATGGAAATGATTTAAAACTGCAGTTTCAGTGTTCTCAAATCAAGCAAGACTATAGTTTGCAGCTCTGAATTAAAATCCAATGACAAACAAGCTAATGTAGGTACATACCATAGACAAATGCGACAAGAGTCCTTCTCTATGACAAACCAATAGCCATGACAACAACATGAGCCGTTTATACACACAAGTGTTTCTAAAACTCAAGAAAAAATCAGGGGCTCACAATTTTCATAATTTACAAAAATATCAATTTCTGATTTTCCTAAAAGACAAATTTTAATTTTAGACAATATCAATATTTTAGCTGACTGGTGAATATTAATCTTTTAAAAAATAAAGCAACCTAGGAGAAAACTCATAAATCTTTAGCTTGCTATGTATTTAGTAGTAATGACTGATACTAAAGAAGAAATATAAAACATAAAAATCTATGTATATAGTCCCATCATGTGTTTAGATATTTTATTTATAATAGACTGACTTACATTCATAAAATATAGCATTTATAAAATATTTACTTATAGATATAGTTATATATTTATGGGATGAAATGAAAATGTTTCCAGTGTCTACCAAAGTCTCCTCCCTAATGATTTTAGAATACGTTATCATGGATAGTTAAGGCAAAACTTATGAAGGATAAAACGTTTTAGTCTTATGTTTATTTGTCTGAAAAAAGGAGTAATTTAGTAGTAATAGGAAAGTGATAGAAACATATTTCATTTATTAGCAGCTAATATTGCAAGGAAATTAAACTGTCTTTGTTTAAAAATGATGGTAGAAATGGGCAATTTGAAACAGAATATAATTTTTCTTGGTTAATAACAATGTGTTTCTCAATATATTCACTAAATTGATATATACAAATGTATATGGATGTATACACATGTATCATAACTTTTTAAACATTTTTGTATTTCTTCTATGTGGTGTTTATAAAAGTCATGTTCCTTAGAGTTTCTGTTTTCTACTATTCTCCATTCTCCTCACTGATTTCCTACACCTTTGCCACTAACAATAACATTAGAGGGAGGCAGTGCTATTCTGGGCCACTTCATATAATCTCTGTGTCTATAAAACTGTCTGACAATTTTAAAGTTTATTGGTACATTTTAGATACACATAATGATCGTATTCATCATAGGGAAATTGTCCCCATACATGCTATATTTCCATTCCTTTTTTTTTCCCCTAGTCTCTTCTCCTCCCTTCAAACTGGACAAATTAAAGATACCGTACCACAGCAATATATGAACACCCATGTTTATAGCAGCACAGTTCATAATAGCTAAATCTTGAAAACAACTCAAATACCCATTTATCAAGGAATGGATAAATAAGAATTTTTTGGACACATTTTTGTTCTTGGCAAGTCATGGGTTAGATAGAATTCACAAGTAGAAAATTACCAGATAAAGAAAGGGTCTCCTGAGCAGTTATAAAGACAGTCCTGTACCCCATAGACTAGGACCAGACTAGTGAAAGATGTGCTAAGATGGTAACATGGCAAGACAGAAAGTTTTGCATGGCAGTCTGAGAAAAATTTACAGAAAAGAGACTTTAAGTTTATAATCAAGAAAAGGAGAGATTGGTGTGTTTCCTGAAGCTAATGACTGCATGTTGGTGAGTGACAAGAGAAGACAAAAATCTCTCAACTCTATTTTACTTGTCTTTTCTGTCATTGTGAGTGATCCATGTGAAGTCAAAAGGATAAAATAAATGTTTCCGAGAGGGATTTAAGTTCAAAGTGGGTGAAAAGATTGTAATTGCTCTGAATAAGTTCAGCAATTATGGGTAGGAAGAAATTCATGACAAAACAATAGAGTTTGCTCATGAGACAATCAAGTTACTGAAACAGATACTTGGAGTTTTAAAGAGCAAGAAAAGAAATTTAAGAATGGTTTTAAGTTAACAACAATAATTATAATTAAAAATATGAGATGAGGATAATAGAAATTGGCTTCTGTAAAATGATTGATTAGTGAACTTAATGTTGATATCAGACCAAACCCATTTTTAAAGAATGACTTGTGGAATGTAATAATTATTCAAAATTAGCATGCTGTTCTTGACAGTAAAATATAGTAAAAACTTTTTTGTGATTTCCTTTTATTATAACCAGTATGTTTGGGCATACTTGATTAAAATAAATTGTTTTGTTCTTTGATATCTTCAGGTTAAATCCATTGATATTGCATAGCCAAATTTCAGAAAGTTATTTCTTATGAATTGACATCGTATCCTGGTATAAACAATAAAACACTAACTGTACTATGATATGAACTGTGGAAGGTTCAGACAACTGTACCAGAGAGGATGAATTCCAGATCTATCATTTATAAAATGTATGATATTAGGCACCTGAAAACTATTATTAGTTATGCTTTTTTCTGTATAAAGAGACTAACAGTATTAATTTCACCTTAATGATAAAATAAGGCCGTCTGTTTATTTGTTAAAGCACTTAGCACAGAGCTATCATTATTTTAGATGGCAAGCTCCTAGACTATAAAAGCCATGTGCATTTTCTTTAGTGTTTCCCAGTGTCTAGAACATTGTAGATACAAATAAATGTTTGTTAAATTAAGGAGCTCCACTGTTTTCAAAAATTTTATTATACATTTGTATGAAAGTAAGGAATGTAGATTTAAGTTGGCACGTTATATATTTGGCCAACACGTGAAGGTCTTAGGAAGACAGATTTGCACAGAAAGAGAAATATAGTTTTAGGAGTGAAGCCTAACAAAGAAAAAGGTAGATGCTATAGCTTGCTTCCACCATGAACTAGGTCAGTGACTTTGGAGACTTTGCTAAAACACCTGAATCTTCGAGTTTTATCTTTTGGGTGGTGACAGATAATTATATTATGTCATTTTAAAGGTAATTTTCACACTGGTTTTTAGGAATCTAACTTTGTATTTTTCTGGTTTTGAAGAAAATGAAACTACTGATTTTAATGATACACAATAATTCTTAGAAGGAATTTTCTACTCAGTTGTAGGACATGGTTTGTAATTTAATGAAGCTATGTATATACAGTTTACTACATATAACAAATATATATATACTAGTTATGCACTTTAGATGTTCAAGCAGAGTTATCAGGCAAGTGTTAAAATTTTATTTTGAAATTATTACTTTATTTATTTTTTTAAAGGCATTTTTTAGCCTTTAGGACACACAAATATGAATATAAATGTGTTAATATAATGAATTTACAAACAAAAACATATATACAGTCTTAAAAATAATCTGAAAATTAATGTTGATTTATAATAAGTATGACAAATTAAATTCTGCTGTATTCCAGCTCCTACAATGTTGCTTGGTTGTTTTAAAGTTTTTATCCACAATGTGTCAGTAGGACTTAGTGTGTTACAGTGAGAAACTGATGTTAGTTTCCTCATTGATATTCTCAGTTTATTCCTGGCAATAGGAGAATTCATGTTTACATGGATTAAATGGAAGATATCAATGCCTAAAAAAAACTGAGAAATTTATTATAATTGATGGACATACTTTAAAATATTGATTGGAAATGCTTCCATTGCAGCTAGTTTTTGTTAAATCTGTACACCAACCATATTAAATGATGATGATGATAATAATAATAAAATGCAATATTAAACTGTATTATGGACAAGAGTTGAAGTGAAAAACCTAGGAAATTTCACACTGATAAAGAAATCCATCATTTATAGTAGTTCCTAACATTTAGAACTACCTTTGAAATCAGGGTGACAGTTTTTGCTTCAAGCACTGTAGAAGAGAGACATTCAGCAAGTCCATCAGTGCCCGGAATCTACCAAGAGGGCTGTGTTTATGTGTCTAGCCACAGTGGATTAGTTGAAAGATGTTATTTCCTTGCTGTTGGGTATTTTTATGGTGGAAGGAGGAAAAGCAAAGTGCTGTAACTTGATATTTTAATTAAGAGCCCTAAGAGGTCCCTTGATCTCTTTCATAAGGATCAAATCCCATTCATGAAGGTACAGTCCTCATGAGTTGATCACCTTACTACAATCACTTTGGGTTTTTAGTTTCTAATTTATCAATTTTGGGGCAAAAATCTTTGCAGTTATAATAATGGGTATTGCTATGACTTGCAAATTAATAAAGAAAGAGCCATGGATGTTGTTAGAGATTGAATGTTTGTGATGTAATTTACATGGAGAAGCCCTAACCCCTCCAAGAAAGATACATCAGAAGACTTGTTTTCTCTTTCTCCTTCCATGTTAAGAAGGTTGCCATCTATAAGCTGAGAGCCCTTAACCATAATCCAACCATTCTGGTACTATGATCATGACTTTCCAGCCTTTGAAACTGTAAAAAAATAAATGTCTGTTGTTTAAACCACCCAGTCTATGGTATTTTGTTGTGAAAATTCAAGCTCATATTGATGTTTATTTTTTGTTCAAAAATTGAAGTAAGAGAGGAGAAACATATTGAGAACATTTATAATTTTGTATCTCATTTTCGTGTACATGATTTATGAAACAAAGTTATCAAAAGTATGAATAGCAAGAAAAACAAGACAATAATATTTCTGTGGGTTAACAGTTTGCCATAATTATGTTTAAATACATTTGATGATAGATACAATTCATAAGAGATTTCCAGATTAACACAAAATCATGGAAATAATCGAGTGGTTGAGACCTGTGAATATGTGTTAGAAATCTAATTCTGCTAAATGGAAGGGATCTAATAAAGTTGTTATTTACCTGTTCACAATTTTATTTCACAGAGGAAGCAAGTGGGCAATAGCTGAATGTTATTCAGATGAGGGAAGAAAATTAGGTTTGGATATGAGAGTGATGGAAACCTTTCCTTTAAAATGATTGTGCCTATTTGAAATTTAGAATTGTAAAGACAGAATTGCTCCGCAGATTCAAAGAAATACTCTTAACTCTAAGAAAGCTGGAAAAGGCAAATGTGACCCTATGAACTCATCTATAACTCTAAAGCATATATGTGACAAGGGTGTTGAAAGCCTCCGAAATAAATTCTGATGAGACATTTCGGTATGAATGCAATGCAGAAGAAAAGTAGGAAACAGCAATGGATCTTATATGATGGTTTGGGAAGATCTGCAATAAAATTAGGTTTAAAGGCATGTTCTAAAGACGAAAGGACGGGCACAAGTCCAAGGAAAATACTACAGGAAACCAAGAAATTTTAAGAGCAGAATTAGTGAAGTTAATTTCAGAAGTAAGTTGAGTTAATAGGGAAAGTCCTAGAATGAGTAGTTACAACAAGAATAAAAGTTGACAGGGAATTTCCGTCTTTCAGATGGAAAAGAGAAATGTTCCAGAAGGGCAGAATAAAGGGTAAATGCTCAATTTGGGAATAATTTTGCTTAGATCAATATAAAGAACAGATTTCAATTTTCTCCTAATTTTGTTTTCACACATTGATAATAGTGGTTGTAAAGAAGCAAGTGAGGATCATGATACTGGAATTGTCTTAGGTTGTATTTCCCAGAAGAAGATACTAAAAATAGGATTCTTACAAAAAAAATTTGTTAGAAAATCTTATGGCTCTTGTGGGAGAGAATAGGAAAGTGATTCCTGGAAGGAAGTGTATAAATTTCCTGCTGCTGCTGTACCAAAGTGTTGTGGATTAGATGGCTTAAGCCATAGACATTCATTGCCTGAGTTTTAGATCCTAGGAAACTGAGATAGAAATGTTGACAGAATTGGTTCTTTCTGAGGCTTATGAAGAGGACATGCCCCAAGTATTTCTCATGGCTTTCAGTGGTTTGCTAATAATCTTTAAAGATTATTATTACAAGTAATATTATTACAAATGTAGTAATGGGATATACCTTTGTCTTCTCAAGGGATTTACTCTGAGTACATGAGTTTGTGTCCAAATTCTGCTTTTTTATAAGGACCCAGTCATATTTTTCTGGGGTTCAACTTAATCCCATTTGCCCCACTTACCTTTATTAAGACCTTTGTTCAATATGAGGCCACCTTGTGAACTACTGAGTAAATGGGGCTTCAAAATACTTTCTTTGAATAACATCATTAAAGTCATGATGGGATGAGGCCAAGCAAGGCTGTGACATCAGGTCTATTTTTGTGAAATCATTTGGTCTAATCCCCCAGGAGCTTCACAGACGATAGCTGACACTTCAGAGTAGTCCTGCCCAAGACCAATGATGCGATGATATCTATAACTGTGCACTATCATTTGCTGGTTCGTGGTTGCCTCAGGTGGTTGTAATATCCCTTCTCAGACGCTTTCAAATCTGGCCTCCATAATCTAATGAAAAGTGCATTTGAAAGGACTGCAGGAACTGGCTTTTCAATTGAAAATGCACTGAGAGACAATGCGAATGAAAATGGTGAAGGGATGTGAAGGACCATCATCAGACCCCTAACGAGATCGGTCACCAAGTGCACAAAACATCACGCAGTGCAGAATTCAAATGCTTTCATGTTTCCATGATTGGAAGAATTATAGGATGTTTAAATAGGAGAACACAAAATTTTCTAATATTGGGGAGAAGCATATGTTCTATTCGTTAAAAAAAAATATTCATTCTGGTAAATTTGGCATGTGTCTCAAAAGCAGATCCATTATGAACAATGAAAAGGAAGAGAAAGATTTAGTTGACACAGATGCTTGCACACTTCCAGAGAATCTTTATATGGCTGCCTGTGGAAGGCTGCCTTAGGTACTATTTCAATAATGTTCTGAGGAGTTATGCACAACCTGTGTAGTCACTTATAATAGGCTTGTGTATGTACATATATGTAGTATTTTAGCTTATCTTTAAGAATAAATTTGATAAAGCTATTAACATTCTTATTAATATAATAAATAAATAGTTATATTTATAGCCAATTGGATTGTACTTTAATCAGTAGCAATTGCAATACTAGCTGGAAATCTTTGACAGTGTATATATGGGTTACATTTTAGTGTTTTTTTCCCAAAACTTACTATTTACTTGGATAAAAATATATTTTATCAAATTGTCTTATTTATTCAACAGTTTTTTAAAACAATTTGCCAAACACATACAGGACAGTATAGACTATTACTGAAGCTGAGCAGCAAAGTTGAAAGGCATGGTTCTTTTTTAAAGGTGCTCATAGTCTGCCTGGAAAGCTACCTTAATAGTAAAAATAATGCTAGCTCAAATCAGTTCTTATATGTAAATGACTATGTAATACATTTTATAATGAGCAGTGGTAGCTAGAAAGTGTTCATAATTTCTTTCCATTTCTACTTTTCCAAGGAGGAGCTGTGCTGACTTTTATGGCAATGACTAAAGACCTAAGCAAGTACTGACTATCTGTTTTCTTTTTTAAAATTATTTTTTAATGAATATAATGAATTGTATATTTGGAAATTTTAAAAATGAAACAAAAACAATTTAGAATTGCTAAAGGATGCTATGTTAGCCCTAGGAGGATTTAGAGTATTCTTCCTTGGTCAGGTTCTTCATAATGATGGATCTGTCATATTCCATCAAATACAGAGAAAGGGGCTTTATATTTAGTCTTAAAAGGAATGGGGCAAAATAATTTTCTGGCTGTGGGTTCAGTTCTAATGTTAGAAGTACCACTGATATAAGTAAAAACAATCAAGTTTGATTCACTAGTGTTCTGTGTGGAAGGTGGGGCAAAATCACCACTTCTAATAAAATACTATTTCTCTACATTTCATATACATTAAACAGTGCTGTGGTGTGTGTCCTGGCTTGGATACAATGGAAACAGAGCTGTCTGAATATTCTTTAGGGAGTAATCTCATGTGACACAACCATATGAAAGAACATTGAACTAGACAGAAAGAGTTTATCCTTAGTATAGCTGCAAGTTAAAGGCTTTTGTTAGTCTTGGATCTGTAATAATTCCTTCTTATTTGTAACTATTTGAAGCCCCAGATCTGAGTTTTTGTTTCTTTGCCTCAATTTGTCATTGGTGTTGAGGAAACCTCTCATACAAGGTAGTCTCTGACCATGGATAATTCTCAGTGAGGCGCAGAGACGCAACAGTCAGAAGTGAGTGCCCTTAGAATTTGTAGTGTGAATTCTGGGTTCTGGGTGGAACCCTATACCTATAGTATTCATTACTGGGTTCTGAGTAACACACCATCGTGTTCACTACAGTTAGTCAAAACTACTGAAAAATAAAAGAAGATGAAAGAATAGGATAGGGAAAGCCTATTCCATATAATTCCACAAAAGAAGATAAATACCATTTAAATAGTGTGATTGCTTGGGGGCAATATAAGCTGATTAACGGTAGATTGAAGAAAAAATAATGTAAGACACAGAGGACTTCAAAAGCTAGAGAAAGTTCTGACTAGAAAAGTTAGATATCCCCTGTGGAATTAGGGAGTCACCTTTGGAACATTGAAATTGGTCCCTTGGCTCCGAGTGTGAATAATACAATTTTAAAAACCTATTTCTTATGCTCTTTGAAACTCCAATTTTTAGCAGAGCTCAGAATACATTTCTGAGATTTCATAGGTAACTAAAATAAGAAAGTTATGCATGTGCAACACATATACAGCCCTGTCCTTTTTACCTCAGGAAGGACATATTCCTGTACATTTTTTAACTAGTAAACTACAATAATATTCATTATAAGTTCCAAAAATAGGCCTTACGTCTTTATGCCAGCCAGCTCACAGAGTCCAGGATCCAGGCAATTTACCTTTTTAGTAACAGTTAATAAGACTCTGCTACAGATTCTGCTGTGCTGTTGTATCTTCAAGATACCACCATTTGATCATGTAGCAAGCACATTATTCTGTTGGCCTGCTGCACTGAAATGATATCTACTGGGTAGATTATAGAGAAGACAACATTATTTCACACAGTCTGAATGACCAGAAGCCAAAGAACAAAATACTAGCCCATTTCTTGTCTGACAAGCTTCCTTTAACTTGTACACAAATGGCCTTCTTATATCCACACATGTCAAAAGGGATGGTTGTACTCTCTGGTGACCATTTGGCAAGGGCAAAAATCCTGTATATGAGATTGCCATCTTCATTGGTATGGTTGATACACTGTAAACTTGAGAAGTTTAGAAATTTAACTAAGAGACTCAGGAGGGAGTCAGGATCCTTACATTGTAAATATCCTGAGCTTGTGCATGGGGAGGGCACAAGAAGCTGTGATTGCTACACACTCTCGGGAGCATAGCCTGCTTACAGTATAAGGGAGAAAAAGAGGCTTGTTCTCCCCTTCTTTTTGCTCTTGCTGTTCTGCTTCTGTTGCCTTAAAGTGTTGCACCCTGCCTTGGAGCCAGCTGATTATGGAATGAAACTTCCACAAACTGTGAGCTGAATAAATCTTTCCTTCCTTAATTTTGGGTGTTGGGTATTGTTACAGCAAAGAGAGAAAAATGACCAATACACTCATGAACTAATCACTTCCCATGGTTTTCAATAACACACAGAGCATCAGATTTCAACATATGTATTTTGAAGGGCACAAGCATTGATTCTGTACCTGGTGACTATAATAAGTATCAGTATCCAGGTTGTTTTATATATATATATATATATATATATATATATATATATATATATATATGGTCAAAAACTAAAATGTGCATATATTGCAATGATTCATTAGCGTTATATTAATTTTTCAGAGATATGTTCTGTAATTTTGATTAATTTATTTGTGTGACTTGCCACTGTAGTTAGCAATTAGATTTATGTTTATGATCCATAGTTGTGGAAGAGTGTTTTCTCTATAGATTAATGTAAAGAAGTACAATGTTTTTATCTTGTTGTTCAAAGCTATGGATATTCATTCATTCCTGAAATTTCATAAACAAGTGACTAACCCTGGTTCCTGATTACTGATATATCTAAAATTCCTTTAAATAATAGGTTTTACATTTTATACTTCTTTTAAAAATCATTTTAATAGCTTTTTGAAAAAAATAAAATAGATATATACTCTAATAATTGTTTGAGAGAAGCCATAAAAAAAGTGGTGGGTGGTGGAGCAAAGAACATAATTCACTTTAGGATTCCTATGTAATGAAATAGAAGTTCTTCCTCCCAGGTTCTAATTTATCTTTCATTCTTTTTGCATTAGGGTTTTGTGAGTGGAAATTTTCTGTCTAGAAACATTATAGCCTCTATGAGAGAGTGAGAGAAGATGCTCAATCTGTCTAGTAAACCTACAGAGATGTAGAATTGGATGTTCAAAATCTAATTCATTAAATAATTATTGGTAACTAATTTTAGAAATTTTTTTGTTTTACCTCTGATGCATATTGCGGTTCCTGAGCTTGAAGACTACCAAACATATAATCATGCAATTTATAAGTCAAAGAGGCTTGAATCCCTCTTTAAGTGTATTTGATTATGAAGAAAGTTTATAAAATACTCAATTTTTGTTACAAAAACGTTTTAGGTGTAATTAGTGTCATTAGATTTGAAGTGTTAGCAAACCCTATATGACAACTAACAGAGTTAGTAGAAAACTACTTCAGGAAAAAACAAAAATAGTCTTCAGACACATAATTTTGAGGATCTAAAATATCATAGTATAATCATGAGCTTACAATGAACATTTCAAGGATAAAATTTGAAATGGTGATTATTTTGTGTCTGTTTTTGTTTTACTATATGACTTAAGAGTGACAGTATATTCATAAGAGACAAGCTGATAACTGTTAATAGAGTTTAGACAAGAACTTTCCCTTGACAGAGTAAATTCTGTAGTATTATCACTACAAAATTGAATTGTAACAACCCTGTTGCAATTGGATTTATAATGGCAACACTTACGCTATTTTTTAGTAACAGTTTGTGAGAGTAAGTCCACAGTAGGAAACCAGAGGAAAATAATATGAGGAATCATATTCATTTTTAAAAATGTCTGAATGTCCTGCTGCTCTCTATAAATCTGATTTTCTTTGTCAATAATATAACTGATGGTCATGAACCCAAATTGTAGCTAAGAGTTCAACACACAGCTGACTTTAATTTTCTGGCTGATTAATTGCTTTGGGCGAAGTCAGGAAATTCAATCTTTTCTACCTTCATTAAATTGAAAGAGCAGAGGGACCACTTCTAGTACAGTGAACAACTGTAACAATGGATAAAACTTAGTAAAACTGGACCTTAGTGTTTTCCTACCTTTGACTCGATTCAGATGAATGCAAGAAAAAGGATTTTCTTGATAAAAATTCCTTATAAAACCAGAAACTAGACTAACGTAATCCTTTCAGCACTGATATCATGAATTTTTTTCTATGGTATAAGGACAGAATCGATAGAAATGTTTTCTTCAAAACGAATGCATCTTCTCAAAAAATCACTACCCTTACCCTTCTGAGGTACTAAAAAGTCAAAATACACTCAATTGCCTAGTTCTGCAAATGAAATTTTGTAGGTAAGAAACTCACAAATATTAAAAATGTTTAAATTCTTTTTTAACTGAAGATAAGGTCGATTTTTGTCACATATGCGTGGAGCTGTGCCTGGGTGCAGTTTCTCTGGGATATAGAGATAATATGCAGAGAGCTCAGCCAGTGTGTATCATTAAGCAGCAGCATCATGTTTAAATCTATAGAATCAAGCAGCCATTCATTCCAGGATTCTTGTATTTTAGACATAGAGAATGGAGCAAGCTTACCGAATAGATACAGGAATACCTTGATTGTTCATTCATTTCCAAAGGCTGGCCCCAGCCTTTAGGGCCCATGGATTAGAGAGCAGCAGCAGTCCCTGCCCTAATGTTCACCCTTGCATCTTCTCGACAAATCACTACCCTTCCCCTTCTAGAGGCACCTGCAGTAGTTCGAATGGGTTTCAGTCATGTTGTTTCAGGTGCAAGTGTTATAGGATTGCATCAGAACACATGTGTCCTAGTACTCAAAGGACTCAGCAGGATCCTTGATGACACCATTTGTGTTAAGGCACAAATAATGCCAAGAGGTCTCAGTGGATTCTGGGAAATGATCGTAGAGACAGAACGTCTGGAGGGCACAGAGGCTCTGGCGCTGCCCCTTTTCACCACACCCCACAATTTACTCCAAAGGCGAACAAATTATTATGAGCAAAGAGTAATACTTTAGGTACTGAAGTTCGTTTTAATGCATGAGTATTATGCAAATTCACATATACACGTTTATACTTCTTGCTTTTATGTTTATCTTAAATGTATGTCCTTAGAATTTTATTAATATTTAAGACATAAAACTAATTTAATACTCTAAAACATATTCTATAATATTTTGTAATGTTAATGAAATGATTTATCTTTGTTAAATTCCACAGATCTCTATTTGGTGTAATGAAATCTTAAACTACTAAACTAAATATTGTTGAAGTTAAGTAACTGACTTTGTTTACAAACATTTAGACTCTCTAAAGAGTGACAATATTTTCAGTAACAACTTGATGTCTAAACTAGTATGAGAGAAAAGGTTTTGTTTGTATCTCATTAATATGCACTAGATTTGCCTTTCTTTCTTATGTTTCCCATTCCGACTTTTTCCTCCCCTCCCCTCCCCTCCCCTCTCCTTCCCTTCCCTTTCCTTCCCTGAAGTGACTTTCTTCAGTCGCTTTAGTTAAGCTATCTCTGTAGACAAACTTGTGCCTGCTTAAAAGTTACTTTTGGTTACATATTTTTTCCATATAATTTTCCTCCTTTCCTGTTTGATGCTTCCCTATAAGTCAAAATATAGTCTTTGAAATGTATGTGAAGAAGGTTTAAGTAAAATGTTCTATGAGATTTTTAAGGAAATGAAGGAGTTAAAATATCTGAAGAAGCAAAAGCAGGATAAAAAACCCTTGCAGTTTTTATTAAGACTAATTTTCATATTCAAATTATCCACAGTAGTGCATTTCTAACTCTTGAATATGTGTATGCATATATTTCACATACTTATAAATACTTTTAATTTCATGTTCAATGGATTGAAACAGTCAATGCATTGAATGATATAGAATAGTCTGTATAACTTTTCTATGGGTGTTTAAGAGCACTAAGCAATATGAGAAACAATTATGCTAATTTATGCACTAATATATTTAGAGTAATTAGATGCTACAGAAAAGAAAGGAAACCTTCTGGTGTATGTTAATTCATTAGCTTTGCATTGATGTATGATTAAAATCTCAGTTTCTTTATTTTACTTTCAGCAAAAATATATGTGGGATATATTATATATAAATTTAAGGAAAGTATTTTAAAATAGACTTTAAAATATTTTGTTGGTTGAATGCTTACTAGGACAACCCATTTCCTAGTTTTTCCATGTTTTTTACTTGAAGTAATGTCTATCATAGAGATATTATATACTGTGTATGTTTATACTGTATAACTATTTGGTTTGTTGCCAAATGTACACTGACCTTCATAAAATTCTCGTTTCTCCAAAGTTTCCAGGAGCGTGAAAGGTTGTTGTTTTTGTATTATGGTGTACTGGATAAGGGTTTTAAGGTTATAAATACCTAGAATCCAACTGTAACTCTTCTCCAAACACAACCTGACAGGAAACTGCCTAAGCGTTTTGAGGATCAGGTTCAGTATCTGAAGTTGTTGGAAGTTTTGAGACGTGCTGGAATAATCATGTATGCAAACATGTCTTGGCTATAGTAGATTACAGTAACCATTCAGCTCCATTACTCCCATAGGAAATAAATGATCAACATATTGTTTAAAATACTTATTGCAAGCCGGGCGTGGTGGCTCACGCCTGTAATCCCAGCACATGGGAGGCTGAGGCAGGAGGATCATTGCAAATTCGAGCTCAAGGCCTGCCCGAACTGCATAGAGAGACCCTGTCTCAAAAAGACAGAAAATAAATAAATAAATAAATACAATACTTATTGCAAACTCCCAAAAGTGTCTAGAATAGAGTACAATCTATATTTTTGTTCACACTAATCAGCCTGAAACTCTGCAATATGGGAAGATACTATCACATAAATTTATATTTAATGTTAACTTAGTGTTTTTATGCATTTTAGTGTGTCATAATTTTCAGTGAATAAGTAATAATTGATTACTACCAATGCAAACATATCTATGATTTACTATGATTTAGTAAAAATAACAACTAAATCAATGATGCTGAGCAAATAGCTTCATGTCTCCATTTTCTTTTCTGAAAAATGAAAATAATACATGCTGCATTAGACAGAATTTATTTCACTTGCAAATGACAGAATTGCAACACAAAACAGTTTAAATAAAATTGGTTAGTAAAGATTTTGTGGTAGCTGAAGGGAAAACTATTGGAACTAGTGATTGGTTGCCTAATATCCCAAAGGAAGAAAACCAAATACAGAAGATCACTTAGAGCCTTTCTGCTCTTATCATGTTTTTATTTTCCTTCTGTTGATATACATGTTTCCTCCAAAGAGAGGACCAATGACCCCCACAAATTATCTTAGGATTCTTGTCTCTCTCAGTGAAAATTATATACCAGGGAATGAATCCACCTGATTTAAGTTGCCTGCTCCCAGCTCCATGAACTGTGCTATAGTTACACACTGTTTATAACTGTGCTTAAATCCATCCAATATGATCCTCAGGCATTCTGATTAAGACCATTATCAGATGCAAAGCAGCTCCATACCATAAAATGTGAGACTTGGCTTCCAAGCAGCTGCTACAAAGTGTCAACCCAGAATTATTGTGAGTGAGATTGAATCACCCCAGAACCCTTACTACCTTGGGAGAATACTGTCTAATAAAACAGGGAATTGTAGGCAACCTGCAGACAGACAGTTTTCCACTCTTTCCTATCTGATGGTTGTTCCTAGTTTCTCTAATCCTCTGCAGAACTGCTCTTTGAGAGAAGTAACATAACAGCCAGTTCCTCAGCACATCACCTTGCATTTATCTCATTCTCCCTCCAAATGCTAAAGTTTTCTTTGTGTCCTGCTTTTACATTTCTCATAAAGAATTATCAATTAATCCTTAAATTAGACTGCTTTTAGCACTTTCTCAAACTGTTTTCTTATTTACTGTGTCTCTAATGTCTAAAGCTTTCTGACATATGCCAGCTTCTCTCTGAGTAATTATTGAGTTCCAAACTACTGGACTGCACTTAGTCATGCTGTTAGAGAAGAACAGCATACAAGGATTCTTCTGAGGTTAAAGCTGGATAATGATCGCGATGAGATGGGCACTCAATAATTCTTCAGTAATACTGGAAAAAATAGGATTGCTTTCATGCTGAATCCAGCCATTTAGTGAGTGGGTTTTGTGTACCATGTAATGTAAGTTATTCAAAATATAGTGATAACTTTATGGAATCCTCACCTTCAAATACCATAGAGTCCAGTAGGGGAATGCATGACTGTATACTGTCCTAAGATTTTCAAGGGAAAAAGAAAAACCTTTAAAACTGACTGATTTTGTATGACATAATAAGCAAATTATGTTGTTTATGTAAGTGACTTCTGTTTTACTCCTCCTTTCATTTCTAAGATAGACACGCTCACCAGAGAAGGAACATCTACTGTGAAACAAACTGATTTGCTTAGATCACTGATGCACTTTGCATATTGAAAACTTGCAGCAAGCAAGTAGAAATAGATTTAGCAGCTTTCTTCTCTGCCCTAGTATTTATTTCTCCTTTTCCATCTGGCAACAGGGGAAAATAAACAAAGGCAACAGCATCTGTTTCTCCTGCTGCTTTGAATTAAGCTGATTTAGTTTAATCAGTTTGCCCCAGCAAATCCACTGCTATACCTTCTCAGGTGTTAGTCTGACCTTTAGTCTGACACTCGTGTTTGTCATATTTACCAGATTATTTTTGTTGTTAAAAGATATAAAACTTGTAAAGATTAGGATAAAAAAACTGCCAGTGTTTAGTAGCTGTGCTTCAGTTCAATATGTGCATATTAACATAAGGTTTTTGAAATACAAATTTCTACTTTAGTGTCTATATTTAAAGTACATTTACTGGTATTAAAAACAAGGGATTTCCTAGAGATTTATTTTAAATGATAGGCTTTGAAGCTTTAGCAATGGTTGTGGGGTGTTTTTCCTGATAAGGAGATGGGATGTAAGAGAGATTACTAAATGATTTTGAGTTTCAGGAATGTACTGGTTTTTATGCCTGTCTTGACATGCTTCAGCACACAAATACATTCCATAAACCTAAGTTCCACACAACTCAAGGATAATGCATTTCTTCTTGAATTTCTGTCACGATCAGCAACACACACACACACACACACACACACACACACAGAAAGCAATACTAATCAAGAAAATTAAGTGTGATTGTTAACACATTAATCTGAAGTAAGGAGAATTGAGGCAATTTTTTCTCATAAAATTCTGGCTAATTTAAATCTGCCTCATGACTGTAAAGCAACATTATAGCTGGAAAATGTTTAGAAAATATGCCCTTTTTTTGAAGTACTTCATTACAAGTGAGTTTGATTTGAGAGGTGCTATGCAATTGAATTTTCTGACCACATTAACAGTTATAAGAAAATAAGCAACATCAGGATATTCAGAATAAGACATTGAGAAGACTCTACCAGGGCCTGACGAAGGAAGAGCATTTGGGGACGGTGCTTATGAAGTTCATATACTAGCTATTACTTTCAATCAAAATGAAGAGTCAGCAAACATTGCCCAAAAAAGTTCTAAATCTTAACCCCCAGTTTCAAAAAATTCAAATTAAACCACTCTGTTTTGACGATTAATAAACATAAAAGGTACCCAGGTTAAAGGTTAAAACATACTATTTTTAAGACACCCATTTTCAGTAAATAATTTGTAAATCAACATTCTGTTACTTGCTATGTTTTTTAATAGCAACGAACAGTTGTGTTTTGCTTAAACAACAGTTGTGAAATGTCTTGTGCTGATACTTGGTAAAAATGGAAATATCAACATTGTTTATGAAGAATTTTCAATCCATAAATCAGTCAAAGGTACATTCTGTTTTATAGTCTATCTGTTAAGTATGAATGGGCTTTTCTGATTGGTGTGACATTCTACTTGACATTGTCAAATCACAAAGACAGTAATACCCACTTAAAGGTAAAACAGAATAAAATGTTCATGGTTTTTGTCAAATGCAGAACAAATGATCTTTGTAAGAATAAAGCACTTTGCTATTCTCAAATCCAACATTCGAGAGCACATTCACCACCAGTCATTAAAGTAATTTTGTTATGAGTGAGTTATTTGTGTGGTAGTGATTTTCAGACTTTTTATTAAGAATGTGAACTATTTTATTCTTCAAACTGAAACTTATTTGGTCATAAATCAACATCACTGATTTTTAAAAATTAACTTCTCTTTAGAATTCAAATCTTTCCTAACTTCAAATATACTCCTGTTTATAAATTTATGGAATAGAAGTGAGTATAAATTTGTTGTGTACCTACTGTTTGACAGATGTTCTATATACCTTGTCTCATGTTACTCATATTACAGTCTTGCTATATTGCTTATTGTATTTAATAGGTAGGGAAATGAAACCTTTTAAAGTTACATATGAGCACTTAGAGTTACATCTTTTTTTGTTGTTGTTAATCTTCCTTGAATCTTCTTGTCTCTCACGTTATATCACCAGTTTTCAAACATGATTTGATTTCTACCTTGCATTACCATTTTCTTCTTACTAAGAGAAAGGGAACCTTTGTGGTCTTCTCTCATCAGTTATCCATTCCTTTTGTATATCCACCTAAATGGCTCCCAGAATGCATCTCCAATGCAAAATGGAAGAAAGTTTGTGAATCAGATTCTTAGCACTGTTACAGAACATTTGAGACAAATCACGTTAAAGGAAGAAAGTTTTATTTTGGCTCATAATTCAAGAGGTTTCAATCAACAGTTAGTTGATCCTTTGCTTGTGGACTTATGGTGAGGAAGAGTGTCATGGCCGTGAGCTGGTGATAAAACAAACACACTCACCAGTTGGAGACAGAGACAAAGTGTGAGAAAGGGCCCTGGGTTCCAATGTATCTTTTGAGGGTATCCTTGGCCCACTGTAAAGGTTCAACCACAAGCTAGTGCCACCAGAGGCCTGTGACTAAGCCTTTAGCATTTGGGCAACAGATGGGACCAAGGCAGAAGAAAATAATGAAGGAAAGAAGGAAGGAAGAAATGAAGGAATGAAGGAAAGAAGGAAGGGAGGAAGTTGGCTGTTCTTTTGTCCTCTTTCTAATTATTAGTCAATTTTCTACCTTGAACACACCTTTTCTCAAATGTGTGGGATACATTCAGACGTTCATTTTTCCATTTAGTTGAAATTAATTTTAGTGAACATGTTTGTAACATTAATGAAATTCTGCATGCCAAAATGAAACTTTTTCTCTAACTGAGTTGAGAAACCTGGCAAAAAGACTTCTTTTCTTGCACACCCTAAATGGATATTCAAGGTTCTTTCCACACTCTTAGTGATGTACTAGTGTCTAAATGCTGATCTCTACTACCATATTTTCTTAAACATAACTGATTATGGTATTATTTCATTTCATTTTGATCTGGAAAAAGCTGAATATTTTATCATAAATTCTTCATAGTACAACTTGTGAGTCTATTTGCTTTTCAATTTTGATAGGCAAAAATCAAACTTTTAACATTCGCAAGAGTTACCCTCTGTCTCATGTCTCTGTTCTTAAAATTTGGAAACATGAGTTTGATAATGCTTTTTTGCTACAGATCTGTAAATGTTTGTAATGACATTTCCACTCTGTGAAATTTCTCTTGTCAAGACAAGCAGTGATTTGCCAATGGCCAAATCCTATGCATATATTTAATCATTTTATTTGACCGCTCTGGGATTTGGTATTAATGGTTGTGTACTTTAAATTTACTACTTCCAGGATAACTTGAGAATCTCATTCTGGCCTACAAGTTGTGTAGTCTAGCTTTACCTTTAACCTGCATATATCGGTGTCCAACAGAGGAGTTTATCTATTTCCTTCCTCTAATGTAGATGTCCTTTCCATTATTTCAACTGACGTTTCATATGCTGATGTCTATATTTAAAGCACAGACTCCTTTGGGTGCCTATACGGAAGTACATTATGGATATTGCATCTTTATTTGTCTCACCAAGAAGGAAAAGTATTGTATTAGAGATGATCTGACTTTTCTACCTGTCCAAAGTCATAACCTGTCATTTCTTTGTCTACATGATAGTTCAGTAACCAGAAAATTTTTTGACTTCCCTGAAATGCCACACTAGCTTGCTCTTTTGTGCCTTTACATGAATTGCTTCCTCTTATTGGAATTCCTTTCCCATCAGTTACCACTGGACATAGTATTATTCATCTTATAATCCTTCTAATTCTTTCTCCTAAATGAAGCCATCCTAGACTTACTCAATCAAATCAAGTATTTCTTTCACAACACTTCTTTTCTTGTATCTCATATATCTCCTTCAGTATAGTAATCATGTTGCATTATAATTGTTCATTTTTTTATTTGTGTACATAAAAGATTATGAGGCAATTTAGGGTAGACAAAATGCCTTCATCTTTATTTTTAAAACCAAGCACAATGCACTGAGTAGGACAGGTAGCCAGTGACTCAGCCTTGTTCCATAAGATGACTAATTACACAGTTTAATACTTGTTGTGTTCTATTGTGTCATTACTTGTACTTTTGTGTAAAGCTTCTTTTTTTTCTACTCATTTGAAAATTCACTTTGATAGTGTCTTGGCACAAATCAATTGTTGATTATGACTAGACAAAGTTTACTTGGAGAATTTTTAGTAACAAGTATTCCTAGTCTCAGTTCATTTTAAGGCTGCCTTTCCTTAAGAAGGGAATAACTAAAATTTGCATAATCAGCCTTAGTTGACCTGATCATAGTCTGATCTATGCAAATATTCACAAAATTAACATTTAAAAAAGCATAAAAGAGATGAAGTGAAACTTTTACTTCTTAGCATTCTTACATTTTTAATCTATAAAATATTTATCTTGATTAATATGATTTACTGTTAAAGAATTTGTCTTTTGTTTTGTTAGAAGGCATTAATCTCTTCTAGAATAACTCTTTTGGAAGAAGTAGCTATTGCTTAACATTTTTAAAACAATAGTTCTGAAAAAGTATACAAACACTAGTTCTGAAAAAGTATACTTAGAGATATATTAAAGTGCATGTACAAATTGTATACATATATACACACAAAATCTTATGCCAACAAATAAATATATAATTTGCAATAAATATTTTCTTTGTGAATATATAAAGATATATACTGGTAGAATAGAGAAGCTCTCTTAAGGAATCAGTTAAAAGCATCTGAGTGTTTCAAGATGGACATGGTAGTTTATGTCTACAATTCCAGCACTCCTGAGGCTAAGCTAGGATTGGGTGAGTTCAAGGTCAACCTGAGTTACATAGTGAATTCCAGGCCAGTCTGAATTAAATACATTCACATATATAATAATCAGTACAAACATATTCAAATTAGAAGTTTAAAAGGATAAAACTAAAAATGAAAAAGAAAATTCTTTAATAGAGATCATGGCTTTTTATTGACTTTGAATTCTCATAATTTATCACTAAAACTTATTAAATTCAGAGAAATCATTAATTTGTCCAGAAGAATCCTTATTTTCTAAAGGGGGAAGTACAGAAAAACCAAGGACAGATAAAGAAAGTGACTTTGTAACCACAGAACGATTTCACCCTGTAATTTTCTTCAAGTCTCTGTGAAAAATCCACAAAAAACAAAGACACTTATCCTACAACATTAACAGTTGAGGGAATGTTTAAAATTTTACATAAAGTAGTGTATTAGGTGAGTTGAATTTTCTTAGTAGTATGGTCATACATTTCTTCTTCCCTATTTTTTTCTTCTTTAATGATTTCTCAGTAAATATTATGATTTTTGAGACTTAAAAGATTATGTGATATATGGTTACATCTATTTTGGTTTGGTTTTGCCACTGGTAATATGATGAGGATTTTTGTGTCCAAATTATAATATACTATATTCAAGAAAACTTGTTACCATAATTTAATAAGATAACAGGTTTGCATTTAAGTACTTCGAAGGATGAATGTCAAAAACAGAGATGTGAAAATACATTTATAAACATTATGCTTTCATAGAAACTACTCAGACTCTACTAACTTACTTAATAAAAAGAAAGACATAAAGAAAATTTTTAAAGCAAAAATAAGTTTTGTACTTTTTTTTAACCTTAAAGAATCAATCACTGGCAAAGATATTTGTTATTTCTGCCTGTTCAAAAGTGCCTGGGCCATCACTAAAATGATGGGGAAGCTGTGACAGCACCTCTCAGTCACAGGGTGGACCTGCGACTGCACCATCATGCCGTCCACACCCTCTGCAGCAGCATCTTCTGCAAGTATGGAAAGTCAAAATTCTCTTGTTCTGCCTACACTCACATTTCTTCAAACTTTACCTTCTCATTTTAGAAATAAGAAAAAAAAGTTCACCTTTGAAGGTTGCCTTTTCTTCTAAAAATTTTAATTTGTATTTTTTATATTTAATTTATGTGTTGTGTTTTTTTTTTTTTTACTGTATTCTACCCTAATGTACTGTTGGTGTAATAGCATATAAAGTGTACCTGTTACTATACTTTATCTACTGCAAATAGATTTGTGATCAAGAAGTGATGTTTTCAACATCTTAATATGATAATTTGTTATGCACATGTAAATATGCATTGTATTTTATGAAGTTGATTAGATGTTTTATTTACATCCCATTGTAAAATTTTCCACTTGTTAAAACAAAGAAAAAGAAGCTGAGTGTAGTAGCGCACTTCTGTAATCCCAGTGTGTGAGAGGCCAAGTCAGGAGGGTCACTTCCAGTTCGAGGCGAGCCTAGGCTACATAGTGAGTTCAAGGCCAGCCTCCAGTACAAGGTGAGACCCTGTTTCAAATACCAAGATAAATAAATAAATAGAAAAAGGAAAAGGAGAAAAGGGCTCCGAGTTAGTATTTCCATGTAGATAATTTGATTTTAGAAGATGATTTCAGGAATATATTATTTATACTAAATAAGAAATGGTGTATCTCTAATTTTTCTTACTAGGTACATTTTATAAAATTTTATCTGTCAGAAGCAGAGAGCTTTCAAATTAGGAGATGGCAGTAGCAAGTTGAGGATGTCTGTGCATAGATTTTTCACATTGCAGATTAGAAAGTGAATTGAAACAAATGTGACATGAATATTCTAAATGGAACACTTCATCTCTGAAGCAAGGTTGAGAAAAACTTGAGTAATGGTTTAGTAATTTTTTTTCTAATGCATAGGGCCAAAAAGCCATCGGGGGCAACATTTTGTAACTCCCTGACTCCGGTAAGAATGAACCTAAACAGCTTCAGACAGATAGTTATTTCCTCTCCTAAAAATATACCCAGGAAATGAGAATCTACCCTTTGGTAACTAGTTTCACTGTCTCACAGTCATTATGCCAGTATGTACTATTAAGAGGCCTAAATGCGCACATTACTGACACAATAGGCTATAATGCGCTTTTGAAACTGCTGCACAATATCCAATCTATGATTATTTGGGGAGTATACATTTGCTCATTATTGATGTAACAGTCCTTAATAGCACCTTTGTTGTCAGAGGGAGTTGTGTTGTTTAATATCCTCAGCACTGTTTGAGACAAATTGGAAGAACACTACAAACTGCAGCAAGGCTTCAGATATATATGCAAGTACTATAGCAGATTTACAACTAAATTTGCATATTGTGTCACTAGTTGAAGGCTTCAATCTTTTGGAATATTCTTGAAGACCATTCTAATTCAAAAGAAAAATGCAAATTAATAAGTATGACATAAACAAGTATCCATGTCATGATATAAGGAACTATGTGGGGTATATTTTCCAACATTAAGTATCAAATATATAAGAAAAATAAAGCCAAGAAAATTTCATTTACTTTTTATTATTTCTAAGCTCCCAAGATAGCACCATTTAGCTAAAGAGACATGTTTGTGTCAGTTTCTCATCAAGGACAAAACATGCTGGAGGAGCAGTATAAAAAGCCATAAAAATTTTACTAGTATGTGTCATTTTCCGTGTGTAACTGAAGAGCTAAGCAAAAAAAGAGCGAGTGGCAAATATTATAAGCCATGTTGTTAACAAATGTATTTTTTAACATTATAATTATTTAACAGATTTAAACAGTTCCTCTCTGAAAACTTCCTTTTCTTTAGACCCAAAATAGTGGTCATTAATACATTTTTTTGTATGACATACAAGTATTCAGAAAACAGTGCTAATTTATGTATAGGGATAAAATGTATAAACATGGATAGAAGGAGACAAAAGAGAGAAAAGGAAAGAAAAGACAGAAAGATGAGAGAGTGAAAGAGGAAGTAGGAAGAGAGGACAAAAGGAAAAAAGGAAATGAAGAAAGGAAGAGATAACTAAAGAAGGAATAAAGAAAGGAATAATGAAAAGCAGGTGATAGATGATGAGAGAGATGGAAGACTGGGGACGAAGATAAACAGTAACTTACGTGGTAAATTTAGTAATGGTAATTAGAAAGCTACTAAAATTCAAGTTCCACTTATAGTTTTTGCAATTGTTGGAATCTGAAACTTTTTGGCAACACATTCATTTTGCCTCTTAAGTGAAACACAAAGCCAAAGGTAGACCAAATGTGTGTCTGTGTGTATATATAATTTTCTCAGAAACATTTTTATAAATTAGTCACAGTTTTATCTTAAGTTTTAAATTTTTACCTACACTTTCAAATTGTTGATTTTTTTCTTTCTTTTTAATTTTCAGAGGCTCAAGTTTAGATAATTTATTTTCTTCTTTCTTTTGAATCTTTTCTGTAAATAAGAGGCATGTAATACCACAAAACAGGATAATCAATAATAAGTACAGTAATTACAGTAACGCAGTGAAGCTAATTTTAATTTATATTTTTCTCCACTTTTCACTGAGGAATGGAGAACATGGAAGTCCAAAGACTGAAATGCTTCCATTCCAGTTAATTTTAAATAAGGAACTCAAAGTTTTTATAAAATTGGAGACTTTGTAAATTTAAAACATAACCACAAGGGAAAGTAAACAGTTAGTGAATAACTTTATAGAAAGTATTTTAAATACTTTCAGATATGGAGTGTAAGCTCCATATAAAAAAAAAAGAGCAGACATAATTTTTCATATTGTTTCAGAAGATAGAACTAAAAACCTTGGTTTATATATTAACAAAACAAAAGATTTTGAAGGATGTAGAGAATAAACCCAACTAGCTAATAACCTTGACACCCAAGAACAACACAGTGGTGTATTTACTAGGTTTTACTTTGTGTCTCATATATCCCACACTTGAAGCAGAAGAAGCCAACAATCTGAAAATTGCAACAGAAGCAAACAAGTCCCTCTGCCACAATTTTGCCAGCTGTAGCCAAAAGATCAGCAAAAGGTAGCTGATAGAAATCAAGACCTTTTACATAACATCTGCCCTACTTCATCTAAACACCTTAGAACAAAACTCTGGTCCCTCCACTAACTGGCAGTGAAGCCCAGGTAGGAACCATAAGGTTCTACCTCTGCTGAGCAGAACTCAAGCACCTCAGGTCCCCTGTTGGGGTTATGCCAGAGAAGATTCAGAAAGAATCTGGAACTCTCATCAAGGGAATGAGTTCCCATTCCACCCTCCTATCCCTCTCTCACTAACATCTGTGAAGACCCTGTATGATATTAGGGTTTCTATTCCCAGTTGGAAATAATAAGTTATCATACCCATCTCCACAGGAATGTTGTCAAAAGAGGCACAACAGCAACTCAAGACATTCACTGTCTGTGCCTGGTGCCACACATTGAGTCTTAGAGAACACGTAGGTTGTAGCCTTGTGGCACGGCTGCACCTCACAGCAGCTAGGGTAGAATTAGTGGAGGCATATGAAGAGCTTCTCATTTCCGGAATCTATCAGGAAACTCCACACCTTGGGTGTCAGTAAAAGCCAAGAGGAGTATCTTGACTTCTAATCCAACATTTTCCACTTTTTGAGCATTGTTATGGGAAGTTAGGTATATATGGAGGTTTAAATTGGATACTGTATTTCATAAGATAATAAAAACATTCGAGTTTTAATTGAAATAAATCACTGGTCATATCAAGACCTAAGATGATCTCAAAAATGAAAGATTACAGTAACAAATACCAAAATTGAGATGATAAAACAGTCATTCATGATTATCTAACAAAGGTTTTAAACATTCATAAGAAGAAAAGTTGGAATAAATAATTACAAACATGTTTAAAAATTAAAACATGAAAAAATTCAGAAAAGAAATGTAAGTTTCAGCCAGGAAATAGAAGATAATAAGAACCTAGTAGAAATTTTGGAAGTGGGCACAATAGACACTGGAAGAAGAAAGTAAATGATTTTTGAAATGGTTAAAAAAAATCCAACTTGAGAAATCTGGAAATATAGAGTGAATGAAAATTAATGTAGACTCAGAAATTTTGGAACATAAGGAAAGATGTAGTTAATATTGATACAATCAGTTTAGAAAAAAGAGATGAGAAAAAGTGAAGGTAAAAAAGTATTCAAAGAAATAATGATTGAAGAGATGAATTTTTAAAAAGACATAAAACTAAAGCTTGAAGAATTTGAACAAATGCCCAAGCAGGAAAAATAAATAGGTCAAATATATCAATGCCAATGCATATCACACTGAAACTCTGTAGTTAAAGACAAAACATCATAAGTATCAGGAATCATATTTTACTTATAAGGAGAAAAATGAAGTAATAGTGGATTTCTTATTAGGTACAAGGTGGTCAGAAGGAAGAAACACTACATTCTTCAGGATAGGAAATAAAAGAACTGTGAATCAGAATCGTATTCAGGGAAGAAGAATTTAAGATACTGTCAGATGAAGAAAATGAAAAAAATTCTTGATGGAAGACCTATCTTTAAAAAAAAAAACTAAAGAAACTTCTCTAAATATAAAGAACATAATAAAAGATACAACCTAAGAATATCAGAAAGAAAGCAAATATTCTAGCAAAAAAAAAAATGTAGGAAATAAAATAGACTGCTCTTCTGGATTGAGTTTCCTAAATGTTTTTTGACAATTGAAGTAAAAAATATAACATGACAAATCTATACATTTAGCTTTACATATATGGAAATGGTATATTTAAAACAATTATAAACAGGAGAATACATAGACAGGAGATACCATTTTCTTACTTCAGTTGAACTAGTAAAATGATGACATCAGTTTTTGGAGCTCACTTTCTGTTAATATGGCAGAAGAATACATGCTGATAAATAATGAACAATTGAAGTTTGTTTGACTTAAGGTTCTACAGACTGAGACATCCAGAATCAGTGACCCAAGTCTGTTGAGGTCCTTCTTTCTATAATACATGATGGAAATCCTCCCAGGGAAGAAAGCCATAGAAAAAGAGAGAGACCTCACCTTTGTAACAAAGCCACTATCACGGTACAGTAATTGACATCCATTCAGGAGAGTAGAGATCTTATTCTCTAATTGCCTCTTAAAGGTCTTGTCTCTTAACACTGTTACGATGGCTGTTTCAACCTAAGTTTTGGAAAGGACACACACTCTAGCGTCTGTTATGATAAATTGTGTGTATATGATGGACCACAGAGGACAATTACCGAAAACTATATGCAAAGACAGAGACCGAAAGCCACTATAATAAAGAAATCAAAGGAGGGATTCTAGTATCCATGCTCAGCTGACTGCAGAAAGATAGGAACAATAAATAAGAAACAACATAGGAGGGTAAACTGAAACAAATAGTTAAGTTCTATACTTTTTTTTTTTTTGGTTGCTGGGTAGGTGCTGTGCTGCTGACCTATATCCCCAGCCCACCTATACTGTACCTATACTAGATTCTCATGGCTGCCTTAATAAATCTTCAAGTGGGTGACTTACTCCAATAGAAATGTATTAGCTTACTGTCTTGAAGACCAGGCATCAGATGTTAAGTTGGCTCTGTCACATTTCCTCCGGGGCCCATCCCTAGGGAAGAAACTTCTCTTTTTCTCATCTCCGGTATTGATAATCATCCCTTATACTCTTTGGCTTGTAGCTATCTCACTGCAAAGTGCCTGTTTTTACATGGCCTTGTTGCTGCTGTTGTGCATCTCATGTCCTAATCTTTCTCTATGTAGATGAGCCGGTCATCAAATACAGCGCCCTTCCAGGGGGCAGCATTAAGCAGTATGACATCTTGGCGGGGTGGGGTGGGGAATCTCCTTCGGAGGGCTGTAGCCATTGTTGATTCCCTATTGTCTTGTTTTGAAGTCCTATATTGTTTTCATTGTTTTGTTGGGTTTTATTCTCTTTTGTTTTGGTTGATTATGTTAACTCTGATGGCATGAACAGATATTTCAAAGATAGCAAGATATACTACAGTAGCAATTTTGGATTTACTATTGGCTTGTTTCAAAGTCCTTTATTTCCTTCATTGTTTTGTTTCTATTCTACTCTGTTCTGTTTGAATATTATTATATCCGAAGGTATCTGCAGCTATTTTGAAGACAACAAAATGCATTATGGCAACTATTGTTGATTTTCTAATGTTTTGAAGTCCTGTATCACTTACACTGCTTTTTTTTATTTTTTGGTTGGTTTTATTCTGTTTTATTAGCCTTGGTTTATCCTCTTTAAAATAAAATGTAAATAAATAAATTCAGGACCCTCCTTTATTGAGCATGATGTCAACTTAATTTGATTTACTCCTCAAAAATCTTATTTCTAAATATGGTTCCACATTCACAGGAACCAGATGAGTGGGACTTTGTATTTTACTAATGTATGTTTGGAATAAAAAATAGTGTTTGCTTTCAGGAAATATATATCTATATATATATACACACATTTCATATATTTTGGTAATTTTTGGTGCCTTTACTTCTTTCTTCTATACCTCTCCCTGGACTTAATCCTCTTCACAATCTCCAAATGTTTGGCTCCTTGGTAGCTACCATCTTTTATTTTATTCCTTCATTTATTTATGCCTTACTTTCCTTGAATAACAGCAACCATGTAATATTTAAATTTCTTTGTCTCATTTTGTTTAACCATATGTCTAAAGTTCCATCTTGTTCCAAAAACATTTTATTCTTCTTCATAGCTGAATAATATTCTGTTATATATATATATAAACATTTAGCATTTGAAAATCTACTCCTCTGTAGATGGGCATCAAGGCTGACCCCAAAGTTTAGCTGCTACAAGCATGGCACATATGTTTCATTATAGTATGGTGTCATTAATCCTTCCAGGAGCATACCAAGAAGATATATAGCTGGGTCAAATGGAATTTGTAATTTTAGTTTTTTGAGGTTTATCCATACTGCCTTACTACCAGGGTTCTTTCTCCATGAAACCTTGCCAGCATTGTTTTTTATGCTTTTTTTAGGATAAGATGCAATCTCAGAGTTGAATTGATTTGCAATTCTCTAATGTCTAAAAATGATGAACATTTTTTCTTTTTTAAACTTTTTTTTATTTTAAAGAGAATAGAACTAAAGAGGACAGATCAAAGCAGAACAGAACAGAACGATGTAAGCAACACAGCACTTCACAACAAGACAATTGGATATTAACAGTAGCAATCATAATGTCTTTCTTTGAAATAGTTGAGCTTACCTTTACACACAATAATGTCAAACATAACAAAATAGAATAAAACCACTCAAGAGAATGTAAGTATTACAAGACATTCTGAACCAAATAACCAAAGATGAACAATGGCTACTATATTATCTCATTTTCCATAAAAAATTTGTTTATACTATCATACATATTAAAATACAATAAGACACAACATGATAGAACCAATGGTAATAGAAAAACGAAAGCATGATAGGACTTCAGAGCAAGATGATATTAAATCAACAATGGCTGCCATATTGGCTTTTATTCAAAGTAAATACTCATACCATCACATATATTAAGATCAAAGAAAACAGAATAAAACCATTCCAACCAATGAATGAAAACATAAGACTTCAAAGTAATAGAATGATGAACCATGATTACCATAAAATCTTCTGTACTCTTACCATTTCTTACACTAGGAAGACTATATGGTATTATACATGTGAGTTTTATTTATTTCACTTATGAGTAAAGATTCAAGTTGCAACCATTTATTTATAAATATCTTAATGTGATCATTCTTTATAGTTGAGTAGTACTCCATTGTATAAAAGTACCACAGTTATTTTTATCCATTCCTTAGTTGATGGGCACTTTGGTTGTTTCCAAGATCTGGCTATTACAAATTGTGCCACTATAAACATGGGTGTGCATATGTCACTGTGGTAAAATGTTTTCAGTTCTTCTGGGAATATGCCTAAGAGTGGAATAGCTGGGTCAAATAGGACCTTCAACCCCAGCTTTTTGAGGAATCTCTAGATTGACCTCCACAGTGGTTGCACCAGTCTACACTCCCACCAACAGTGCAGAAGAGTTCCTTTTTCCCCACAGCCTCTCCAGCATTTGTTGTTGGTTGTTTTGTTGATCCTGGCCATTCTTTCTGGAGTGTCAGAGTGGATTTAATTTACATTTCTCTAATGACCAGTGATGATGAACATTTTTTCATGTATTTATTTGGCATTCATATTTCTTCATCTGAGATCTGTGTTTATCTCAGATGCCCACTTTTGGATTGGGTCTTTGAATTTTGGGGGTCTGATTTTTTTTAATCTTTATAAGTTCTAGACAGAAGTCCTTTGTCTGAGGGACAGAGGGACAGTTCACTAAGATTTTTTTGCCAGTTTGTGGGTTTTCTTTTCACTCTGCTGGAGATTTCTTTGGACATGCAGAAACTCTTTAATAAGACATGATCCCAGTTATTGATTCTGGGAAGTATTTCCTGTGCAGTTTGGTTCTTGTTCATGAATTCTCTTCCAACCCCTATGACTTCAAGATTTTTACCTACTTTGTCTTCCAACAGATTTAGTGTTTCTGTTTTAATATTTAGATCTTTGATCCATTTAGATTTTAGTTTAGTACATGGTGATAGGCATGGTTCTAATTTTAGTTCTCGGCATATGGAAAGCCAGTTTTTCCAGCACCATTTATTAAAGAGACTATCGTTTTTCCAGTGAATATGCTTGGCACCTTTATCAAAGAAAAGGTGGTTGAGTGTGTGCATAGTTGTATCTTTTAGTCTATGTTTCTAGGAATCTGTCCATTTCTTTTGTGTTATCAAACCTATGAGAGTAGAGGTTTTCAAATTAGTTGTTGATCATCTTCTGTATTTCCACAGGGTGGGTAGTCATTTCACCTTTTTCATTCTTTATTGTGTGAATTTGAGTCTTTTCTTTCCTTTTTAAAATTAAGTTGGCTAGGGGCTTATCAATTTTGTTTATTCTTTCAAAGAACCACCTCTTTTATTCATTGATTCCTTGCATTGTTTTCTTAGTCTCTATTGCACTAATTTCTGCTCTGATCTTTATCATTTCCTCCCTTCTTTTGGCTTTGGGCTTGGTTTTCTCTTCTTTTTCTAGCTGTTTGAGGTGTAATATCAGGTTGCTTATTTGTGTTAGTTCTTTTTTCCTAATGTGGGAACTCAGTGCAATAAATTTTCCTCTGAGGACCGCTTTCATTGCATCCCACACGTTCTGGTAAGTTGTATTTGTATTTTCATTTGCTTGTAGATATTATTTAATTTCTTCTTTAATTTCCTCTGTGACCCACGGATTGCTCAAGAGTGTATTATTTAATTTCCATGTATTTGTGGGGGTTTTGCAGTTACTTTTATCATTAATTTCTAGTTTCATGGCGCTATGATCCAATAGCATGCATGGGATAATTTCAATTCTTTTGCATTTACTTTTTTTTGCATTAATTTTGTATTTTGCATTATGTTCTGTGGGTATCTAGTCTATTTTAGAGAATGTCCCATATACTGCTGAAAAGAATGTATATTCTGATGTTGGATGGAACACTCTGTATATGTCTATCAAATCCATTTGTTCACAGGTGTGTTATCACAGTTCTGTTATTTCTTTGCTGATTTTCTGTCTAGTAGATCTATCCCTTTGTGTCAATGGCATGTTAAAGTCTCCTGTTATAATTGTGTTATTGCTTATTTGATTTTTCATTTCTGTTAATACTTGCTTTGTATAGCTGGGTGATCTGGAATTTGGTGCATATATATTTAAGATTGTTATCTCTTCCTCTTTCAGTTTTCCCCTAACTAGTATGTAGTGACCTTATTCATCTCTTCAGACCATTCTTGGTTTGAAGTTCACATGGTCTGCAAACAGAATAGCTACCTCCACTTTTTTTTTTTTAGTTCCTGTTGCATGGAGTATTGTTTTCCATCTTTTGACTTTCAGTCTATGAGTTTCCTTTTGGTATAGATGGGTTTCTTGTAGACAGCATATGGTTGGACATTGTTTCTTGATCCATTCTTCCAGTCTTTTTCTTTTAACTGGTGAATTGAGCCCATTTACATTAATGGTTATAACTGTCATATATTGGTTTATTGCTGACAGGTTATCTTTCTGATGTTGTATCTTAACTTTCCATTCTGTTTAATTGTCTGTCTTGCTTAGTGGTTTTTTTCCTATGTGTATCTAGAATGTCTTTCAGTATTCTTTGTAGGTTTGGTTTGGTGATTATGAAGTTCTTCATCTGTTCTTTGTCATGGAAGTATTTTATTTCTCCATCCATCTTGAAGGACAGTTTTTCAGGGTACATCAGTCTGGGTTGGAATTCATTTTCCTTTAGGATCTGAAACACTTCACTCCATGCTCTTCTTGACCTCATTGTTTGTGTTGAGAAGTCTGCTGTGAATCTAATCACCCTTTATAGGTGATCTGTCTTTTCTCTCTAACAGCTTTTAATATTCTGTTCTTATGTTGGATTTCTGGAATGGTGATTATTATATGTCTGGGTGTAGTTTTGTTTTGGTTATGGCTATTTGGATTTGGATATGCTTCACTAATCTGTATGTCAGTTTCCATACTCATGTTTGGCAAGTTTTCAGCTATTACTTCTGTAAATAGCCTCTTGATATCATTTTTGTTGTGCCCTTCTTTTTCATTTATCCCTATTAATCTTATATTGTTTTTCTTTGCATCATCTGAATTGTTATTTCCTGATTTCTTGTTATTTTTAGAAGATCTTTCCTTTCCTGTTCACTAGCTGCAATCTTATCATCAAGGTCTGAGATTCTATCTTCACTTTCATTGAGGTGGTTTTTGCAACTTTCAATAGAATTTTTGGTTTCCTGTATATCTCTTTGAGTCTGCTTCATATATTCTGTTTGTTTCTTAAACTGTTCATTCAGGGATTCTATCATTTTGCTTTGTTCTTCTAACTTTTTAGCTATGTTTTTGTTGGATGCATTCAGTAATTCTTTTACTACTTTTATCATTTCTTCTTTTATCTGGGAGATTATTTCTGATTTGAGTTCCCTCATAGCTTCCCATACTTGCTTCTTTATTTCAGTTGATATCATTTCAGGCATTTCAGGTGTATGGCTAGTATTTTCTTCTATGTACATGGCTCCTAGGCTTTCTTGGAATGGGCCAGAGGTTTGAGATTGCATTTTGGTCTTTCATTTTGTCATTTTCCTATATTTCCGTGTTTCCAGTGATGTTTCAAAGCTTTCCCTGGATATGTTGGAAATCACCTCCTGCGCCCTCTGCTACTGGGACTCATGTGGATTTGGCTCCCCTCTTGCAGTGGGCCTGGTTCCCCTGGTTGAATGAAGGTTGCTGGATGCAGTCCACTCAATGCTGTGGAACACCTGGGGCATAGTCTAGTGTCCTAGGGGGCTGGGCAGGCACCCAGCTGCCAGGATTGATGGTCCCAAACGTTTCCCGGGCCTGCCCTGGAGAGCTGCAACTCACCTCACATTGGTGGTGCAGGACTAGCTCCCCTGATTGAATTATGGTCGCTGGGCACAGTCCACTCAAGCCCGTGGAAATTCTGGAGCCAGTAAACATTTTTTCTTGTAATTATTGACCATTTATACTTACACTTTTAAGAAATGTCTTTTCAGTTGATTTTTTCCATTTTAAATTGGTTCATTTTTTAAAGGAGAAATATTTTGAGATCTCTTTATAATCTTATATTTTTCTTCTCAGGAAAGAGATAAATTTTTAAAAATTATTTTGTAGGTCACTCTGTTGAAAGAACAGATGCAACAATTTGTCCTTCACCTCACAAGAAATGTCACTCATGCCTCATGTCACTGGATCCTTAGAAATTTTACTGGAGGACCCCTGAATTTCAATTGATTTTATTTCCCATTCTCTGACATGCAAATTCTTTACCAATAAGTCCAAGGAGGTGGCTCCCTGTTGCTCACATTTTAAAATCCATAAAATATTGTTAATATAATGGACCTGTGTATACCTTGTTGAAGAGAACGACACAAGGCTGAGGAATTGATACACCACTGACATAGGACAGTGGAGATTTACTGCTGTCCTTGCCAGCTGAAAGCAAATTGTTTCTGATGGGCTTTATGTGTAGGTTTGGAGAAAAACACATAGACTAAATCTGCACAACAGGTGTTAGGAAATCTGTTCTTAATGTTAATCTGCTCAAGCAAGGAAACCACGTTTGACATGGCAGCTTCAGTGGGACCCATAACTTGATTAAGCCTATGCATTTTCTTCACTGGAAAAATTTGAGAATGGAATGGGACTGTGTTGGGATCTACTATCTCTAGATTTTTCCCTCCAGTGACATGATACTGTTTTTTACTTACTATTTTCTCAGGTAAAGAAAACTCTAATGACTGCAGTTTGGCATTTTCCCACACATGGCCCTCACTTTTCAGGTTAGGGAACCAGTATGGGGATTATATCAACTAGTAGGTATATGTATCAAGTATACATTCTGAAACTGAGGAAGTTGATTAAGGAAAGTTCTGACCCTGTGAAAGTGAACCTTGGCTAAAACTTCATTGGTTAGCTGAGCTCGATAAGCCCTTATTCTTACTGGAAGACATTACATCTCCTGGAATCAGCATTAGTTTAGAACCAGTGTCTGGTAGGTGCTTAGTGTCTGATTATTTCATTTTACGCAATATGCAGTTATGCTGTTGAAAAGCCATAGATCGCTTTGGACAGGAACACTTTTTGATAATTTGATCAGGATTCTTCTTCAAGGAAACCTGATCTGTTCTTCGTTCAAGGCATTTTGAGTCTGTATATTGGCTCAAGTCTTAGAGTTTGTTGAGGGCCCACGGTACTTTGTCATTACAATATAAGATAGATTTTTGTTCATTTACCCTAAAATTTTTATTTATATTTTGATCCAATAAAAATGTAGTAGGCTTTCCATCTATTTCATTTCTGGGAACACTATGATATCAGTTCTGGGAACAGCATAGACCTATGGTAGCCGATAATGTAAGTCTATGTAATTCTGACTGTTTTGATTATTGTTTTGCCTCTGCTATCCATTGTGGTAAGCAAAACTACCTTGCTTTTGGTGAGTGCTTCCAGTTGGCACCTGTTACTCCATGACCCAATTATACCCATCTTATTTAACTTTCCTAAATGAGTGACTGTGGCCATTATAAGATCTGGTATACAAAGAAGGGGCATGATAAATTCCTAAGGAGGTTGGTGCTCCCCTTACAAATCTGTTTCTTAAGGTGTTAATGAAAGGTAGATCTTCCTGACCTTCCAAGTGTGGACAGGTAGGTCTTACCTGGCAAATCCATTCTAGTATTCCCATCTCACTGAGTGTTTGATTATTCTGAAAAACAGGAAGTGAAGGAATATCATGTATTTCTAGCTCATTCAAAATGCACCATCTTGGGACTGGAATATAGCTCAGTGACACAGTACCTGCCTGTCAGGTGTGAGGTCATGAATTTGATCCCTAGTACCTAAATAAATAAATAAAATGGGTCATCTTTTGATCCATACTTCAGCCAACCAACAAAATAACCTTTTAAAACTCTTGAAAATAAACCTAAAATATCTTTTTTCATGCATCCACATCAAGAAATTCAGGCTGATGCACTTTTACATGCCTTCCACAATTATCCCACACCATGCAATTTCTTTTTTATACCTGTCCTTATACTTCTGACTGTAAGAATTAGCAAATTTAATTTCTTTGGGAGTATAGTGTACTTTCTAATGAGTTACACTGTACCTACCCCTGAGAACTTCTGAGATTTGAACCAAGTTTTAGGAACAGAGAAAAAAGTCAGAGCTAATGGTAGGTCTTGAGGAGCGTTGGTATTTGTCTTTCTTAGTAACTGTATAAGGGAAGATTCTTACTGCTTTCATAGGCAACAAAGGATTAGTTTCTTCATGCAAAGGTAGAGAGGTCAGCACCACAGGGGATGTGCTGGGGATGTTTCTGCAACTGCATGTGGAGAAACCTATTTCTGTGGCAAAATAAGTTCATTGAAATTTAAGTTTTGTGCCCTCCTACCATCACATAAAGATCCTCAAAATAACTCCATTCCAAATTAAGGAGTCCCATTCTTCTCTGATCAGTGACCTCATTTTGCCAGTAATCTTCAAGGCTAAGAGTTAAACTTGTAATTCAATCACATGATAAAGGCTTGAGTTTCTTTTTGGCAACTGCAACCTTATTGCTATAGGAGAGAAGATTTTCTTTCAAGATACACTTGGAAACATCTAAGTTATTTATACAGCTCTAGAACTAGGACCTTGAATTGTTGAGCACATTCTTTCCCTTTCTTATTTTGTCCCAAGTCAAATTCATTAGATTTCTTAATCTTCCAAAAATGTTCAAAGGTATCATTTATGGAGTTGCTAAATTGCTTGCATCTCACAAATAGTTAATTGGGATGACCAAATGGATCTATATTGCATATATTTTTAAACAGCTCATATCATGAACTGTCAATACTATATATCAGTGTTGGTAAACTTTTTAGAGACCAAGAACAAATTGCAACCCAAGACCATCTATTTATTGCAAATGCTGCAATTAAACTTAAATACTGAGGTTCTAGTTTAGAAAAAAAACACTCTATATAAATGTCTTTTGTCTTAAAAGGTAAGCATAAGAACATATTTTCCATAAATTTCATCACCACTGCAATATCATCAGTAAGATGACAGAAAGTTTAGATCTTACCCAGTTAGATAGCAAACTTTAAGAACCATTAAAGTTATTAGATAAATTTAGCTTTATAATTTCTGTTTCTCTAGAACCAAAATCTTTGTTGAATAGAATTCTCAGAAGAATAGAATCAATAGAAAAATACTCATATAATGCAGTATGATCAATGTATATGCTTATTGTTTAAATGTAAATAATTATTCCAAAAAGAGACATATTGCCATTGTCCTACTCAAAGTACTTGCTCTTGCTTAAAAGAAAATAAACATACAAACCACACACACAAAAAAACCCACCAAGCTCATCATTCTTGCCATTGTTAACAATTATGGAAGATCTTTCTTATGATTCTTTTTACAAAATTCTAAAAAATATAGTGAATGCTACACTGAGTTTCATCCAGTGAAAAAGCAGACTTGGACAAATATTTCAGTGTTTCTCATCTACCTTATTCACTGGATCTGGCAACATATTGACTTCTGGTTTCTCCCAAAGTTCAAATTGACCATGAAAAGCAAATATTTCTTAATTTATTCAGGCCATTGAGGTAGCCATGACACCACAACTAAAGATACACAAAGGTAAACTTTTAGAACTATTGCAGAAAGTAGAAAGAAAGATAGGTCAACTATATTTTAAGCCAGGGGACCTGCTCAGTCCATGAAGCTGGAAACCACAGAATAAGAGAAATCAAGGGTGAAGTGCATGTCTAAGACTGAAGTGTTGTAAGCTTCCTGAAGAGTTGATGGGATAAGTCCACTTTGAAAGGCTGAAGAAACTAGAGTCTGATATTCCCAGCAAAAGAAGTAGCAAGTACACACCTGTTCAACCAGAGTGGAATTTTTCAAGCATGGCAAACTTTCTCCTTGTTTTCTATTATTCCATCCAGTCTACACCCATGGTCAGTTTGTGTCTTTCACCCTCAAGATTAGCCTGCACGCTAATCATCTCTGGAAACAGCCCACAGACAAACCCAGAAGCATGCTTTACTAGTCAGCTTGGCGTTTCTTTCTTTTTTTCTTTTTTTTTTTTTTTTTTGTACCGAGGATTGAACTCACAACCTCATGCTTGCCAGACAGGTGCTTAACCCACTGAGCTAAATCCCCGGCCCCAGCTTTGTGTTTCTTAATCTAGTCAAGATGGCAAATCATGATTAACTATCATAGTCATATATAAAAAAAATTATATGTCATTTCCAAGTTGTGTTTATTTTTGGAAAGCAAAATTATTTCAAAATCAATCGGTGTTACTCACCAGAGTAAAGAAGGACACTCACGTGATTGGTTTTAACTAGCTCAAAAAAAGTTTTTGAAGTAATTTAAAACACTTTTAATAAAATCCAAAATATAGGGAAATATCTTGAATTTATGCAAATATCTCTCATGAGAAATGTTTCACTAACATTATAATTGGTTACCTGCCTAACTGCTTTATCCCTAAATAAATAATCCAGTGAAGGATACCTGATCTCTTTTGTCTTACTAAACATAATAAAAAAGTTTTTCCCAGTATAATAAGACAAAAATATAAATAAATAATATATAATGTAAACAGAATGAAAAGGAGGAAAGAAAATTGATCCTATTGCAGAGAGCAAGATTACCTACTTAGAAAAATTTCAGAAATCTAAAAACAAGACCAACAAAAGAAAACAAAATATTATTAAAATTAGTAAGTAAATTCAGCAAGTTTGCAGGATATGGAGTAAAGAATTGTATTTCTTTGTGTTAACATTGAATATGAGAGTATGAAAAATAGCACCATTCATAATGTATCAAAATGTAAAGTAGGCATAAGTTTAAAATATGTATTGTAAAAATACAAAATTATGATTGAAGAAGTGAGAGAAGATCTTATTAAATAAAAATCAAAATGATTTTCAGAGTGGAAAAATTGAAATAGCAAAGTTTTCAGTTCACCTAAATTGTAAATAAAAATTTATATTCAGATTTAATTGAAAGTTCCACTTACATCTGTGTATTTATGGAGTTCAGCAAGATCATAGTACTAAAGTTTGTATGAAAAGGAAAAGAAACTAGTTAAAACAAGTCTTAAAATGAATAAAATGAGAAAAATAAGAATTATTATGTAGATACAATAAACCAGGCTGTGTGGTATTAATAGACAGTTGCAAAGGTCATTAGAACACAGTATGGAGCCCACAGATAGGCTTAGTCAATATAATTAACATTGTCATGGCTTATGTCTAGATCTGCACCCAAAGCCTCATTATAGGTGGGGATATTCAGATGTGACTAAATCTAGATTGTGTGGTGCTGGGAGTAAGGACATGTCATTATTAAATTTGTCCATGGATTGCTTTTGCATTGTTCTGAGTGTGGTACAGGAAGACCCACCTGGGTGCAAGTGGTACCTACCCTAAAGTGTGTAGCCTGGGTAGAACATAAGGGACAGAAGGGCTGCTGCCTCTGCTTCTTGTTTTTCTATTTTGTTTCTTGCTGCTTTGTCGCCTTCTGCTTGCTGTGAACTGTTTCTCCTCAGCTGTGCCCCTCTGCCATGCTACCTTGCAATGTAACAAGCCAACTATGAATTGAAACTTCTACAAATTGTGAGCTACAATAAACTTTCCCTTCTTTGAGTGTCAAGTATTTTGTCTCAACAAGGAGAAAAGTAACTAAGACAAACATAATTAAACAAAATTTCAAAAACAGTTTTATAAATACAGTGTTTTCTACAAATGGTGCTGAAGGAGTCAATAGGTGATATAAATAAACATTATCTCACATCTTATACAGAAATGAACTTCAAATCCACCATGGACTTAAATGTAATTAATAAATCAAAAGCCAAAAACAAAAGAAAATCTGTCACTAACTATTATATAATACAAGTTTTCATAGCCCCTATCCATGTCCTGGTTATAGATGGTTGTGAAATGCTTGACTAATTGCTCAGGGTTAAAATGAAAGATTAGAGGATTAGGAAAATGGATACCTGTGCAAGAGTTAGCTGAGTGGATATATGGAACAGTAAGAGTTTTGCATCATTTGTTATTACTCATCAGAAAGCATCTTCACTACTCTTACTACTTACTTATGCCCTCTAATCCTACTCTTGTCTGATTTAGAATGTACAACTTCCATTTTAGTTTTAAAGTACTTTGAGTTTTCCTGATCTTGTAAATTAGTGGTCCTGATGGAACTTAGTTCATAATAGGCAGTTAACTCAAGCTGTAGGAACAATTGGAATTATTCCTTCTTTATCAGAAATGAGTAGCACACCAACAGCTATTTTTTCTAACATTGTGTACCTCTCTACTGCTGATGACATGCCTTGCTTTAAGATTCCATAAAGTCTGAATTGTAATTTTTCTACTGTGATTTGTCCTTAGCTCTGTATCATAGATGTTTCTAGTACAGTTTGCTTTTTTGTGTGGTCTGAAATGCAACACTAAACTGCAGATTCAACCAGTTTTCCATCCTTTTTGTGATCTGGAATCAACAAAGTGGTAGTCATCAAAGCTACTGAGTAAATGCATCAATTTTTTCAAGTTTGCATATCCAGGATCCTGAAGGGGAATACTAGATAGTTACTTTTTTTCAAGAAACAAAAATGTAAAATTGAAAGAATATTGCAGGAAGAAGACAAGATGGCCGATCAGAGCAACAAAATACAGAGCCTCCAGGGAGAAACAACTCATACACCAGAATAAAACACCCTGGAGAGACCCAGAGAGAGGGAGATGGATCCTCTTGGCATCGGAAGAAATTAAAAAGTAAAAAAGCTCGTCAAATATATCAGGACTACAACTGAAATAGCTAAAAATTACAGGACACAGCGTTTTTGTTCACGGTGACCTGCCAAATTTGCAATGGCTTGACTCTGTGGTGGCTGGCAGAGCCGTCCAAACTTGTTCCCGCCACCACTCACCAGAAGCACAGCAATGCTGAAGTCGGGGGTTGGTGAGCCCAATGGAGAGCGGAGCCGGCAAAGGGACCTTTATTAATCCACGGTCAGTGCTGGGATTGAGACCCGCTGCACGGGAAGGGCACGATCAAATGGGCGACATGTTGGAATCTGGCAGGAGGAGCCTGAACTGGGAGCAACAGTGACTTCAGTTGGTTCCTCCCTCCCCAGAGCAGATTCATGGGATTTTCCTGGACTGGGCTGCACCCCTGGCTGGGACCCAATGAGGCAACCCAAATAGATTTCCTTCACCTAGCGTGCACAAACTGGGTGGAGGCCCCTGCAGTTTGGTTGGCCTGGTGGGGAGGGGCAGGCATAGGCAGCTGCTGCTTGCACCTCAGTGACAAGAGCAGTCAGGAGAGGGTGGAGGTCCTTCACCAGCGTGCTTCAGAGGAAACCTGGCCAACAGGGAAGGGGTCTGGGACCTGCACTGTAAACTTTGTAGAGGAAGCCAGGACCATGACATGAGAGAGAGGCAGGAGGAGGCCCCCATCCCAGAACCCTGAGAGCCCTGATTCAGGAGAGGGAAAAACAAGCGAGACTGAGGGCCACAAACATGCAACATCAGACATGGCTTCAATGGGCATTAAAAGATATCTTTGGGACCTTGTAGACAAGCTCAAAACTGAAATATTAAATCAGGTAAAGCAAGATATGAGTAGAGTAATAAAAGAAATGCTTTCAGGGAGCATCTCTCAGGAAGATATACATGGAAGAATGGAGGAATACAAAAAAAGGAGAGAAACATTTGATAAAGAATATAAAGAAAATCTAGAACACATGAAGCAGATTCAAAGAGACTACCAGAAAATTAAAAACTTCATTGAAAGCTGGCAAAATGCTTTAAAAGAAACTAAGGATAGACCATCAAAACTTGAAGACAAGTTTGCAATGTGTGATCATGAAAGGAAAGATCTCTTAAAAAATAACAAGGAAACAGGCAGCAACAATACAAAGGCTAGAAGATGATCTACAATTTAAGAATAAGAAATGTGAACAAAGAAGCAGGAATACATACAGGCAAATTACAAAGACTATTCACGAAAATAATTAAGGAAAACTTCCCAAGCATGGGAAAAGAAAATGACATTTGGTTATGTGAGGCATATGAACTCCAGCCACCTACAACCAAAACAGAGCTACACCCGGACATATAATAATCAAGATACCAGAAATTCAATATAAAAACAGAATATTAAAAGCTGTCAGAGAAAAGAAACAGATTACCTATAAAAGTAAGCCCATCAGGATCATGGCTGACTTCTCAACACAGACCATCAGATCAAGAAGAGCTTGGAGCAAAGTATTCCAAACCCTGAAAGAAAATAACCTCCAGACCAGATTGATGTACCCTGCAAAACTGTCACTAGAAATTAATGAAGAAACGACATGCTTCCATGACAAAGAGGAACTGGGGGAGTTTGTGACCACCAATCCAACCCTACAGAGAATACTGAAAGCCATTCTAGAGAGAGAAAAAAAAAACACCATGATTTTAGGAACAATGGCAGAAAGGCCTCAATGAGTGGGCCAGGCAGTAGAATGAAGAAGAACACTAGACAAACAGGCAGAAAAATAGCATAGCAGAAATGAGGCAGAGAAGAATAACTAGAATCTCTAACATAGATGGCCTTGATAAATTATATTGTTAGTGCACCAGGATTTAAAATCCACATTACTCACACTACTCTGCTTAGATGTATTATATTCTGTTCCAGTCATTCTACCTGTACTAGATTTGAGGGCACAGAAAGTAATCCCCAAAATAACAGGATATAGTATGGTAATCATCCTTAATTTCCTATTAAGTTAATCGAAACTTCTGTGAAACCTACACTGTTTTACCATGACTGATTGTAATTGAATCTGGTTTGTTGGGTTGCTGTTTTGTATTGATAGATTTTATTCAAAGCTGTTATGATTGATAGTATCAAGTCTGAGAGTATAGGTAACTGCACTTAAGATGACAAGATTCGCTAGAATATCCACTCTGGTTTGATTATTACCTGCCTTTGAAGTTTTATACTGTGTACAATGTTTTATTTTTACTAATATTCTTATGTACTTCTATATTAAATTATACTGCTATATTCATTTATGCCTGATGATATAGGCAATTCTATTGAAGATAATAAGAAACAACATAGCAATCATTATAGATCACTTTGTACTGTGGTTTTATACAACTTTTTGGTTTCATGTTTTTATAGGAATTTGTTTTGTTTTCCTTGCTAAGTTTTGTTTTTCCCTCTAATACAGAAAGAATAGAAATACATGTAGAGGCTCATATATGCATAGCTGTTTACACTCTCACTGTTTGACTATCTACTTTGTATGCTTTAATTTTGTAACTTGAACAACTATTTCTAAGAGGATAATATGTAATTTATCAACTAGTGATTTCTTATTGTTTATCTTGTTTCTGTAATTCTGTATTATCTCTACCCTTTACATGCTTTTTTTCTCTTTAAATAAAAAAAGAATATTGCAACATGTTCTCAACTACTGAATCACTAAAAGCTTCCTTTATGAGTTATCCCTTTATGAGGATTATCTCTCACTCTGTTGAACATGCTGCCTTACTTATACTTCACATTTCTTCCTCTCCATGTTTGTATTAGTCAATTTTTACCCCATGTGACACAGAGCCTGACATAAACACTTTAAAGAAAGGAAGATATATTGGCTCATCTTTACAAAGATTTCAGTCCATGGTTACTTGGTTCTGTTCCTTTTCTGATGAAGGGAAGCAGGAAATCTATTCACTTATGGCAGCCAAGAAACAGAGAAAGGGATTAGAGAGGAATAACCTGGAGACAAAATGTCCTCTTCAAAGCCATGCCCCTAATGGCCTGCTTTATCCAATTAAACTGCATATTGCATTGAGTTCATTGAACTATGAACCCATTAATGGATTAATGTGTTGAAAAGGTTACAGCACTCTTAATCTTATCACTTACCAAAAACCCCATCTTTGAACTATACTGCATTGGGAGCCAATCCCCCTACCCAAGTGCTTGGGAACACACATCACATTCAAACCATAACAATTCTCATTAATTTGATAGCATACATATAGTGGACCCATAGGATTTCTATTAATTTCCATATAGCTTAAACCTTTACATTTTATATTAAAAAAGAAAAAAGTAAAAATGGAAATTCTTGCTTATCTTATGTAGATCCAACCAGTTTCTCTTCTCTTTCCTAATAAGATGAACACATTTTCAAACCAATAACTACATTACCAGGCATCTGCAGGAAATTTGATGGGCGTTTGTAGAGGTGTCATAGCTTGCATAATACCTGCTATTGAAGATTAAAATATTTGCTTTCGGAGCTAAGTTAAGTGGCAATTAGATGAGGATCAGTGTATTTGCATCCTTGTTAAATGATGCCACTTCTAAAGTGGCATTCTAAAGGCAATTCTCTTTTCAAATGCCTGGTATTGTGAGGGACAGGTTCAGAAGATTCTACTTGGCTTTCTCCATGATCATATCTGTTATTTCAGACTAAGAAAACAATACAAGATCCTGACAAATGAAAGACATATCCATCCCAATTACCATTATGTAGATACTGTGCAATCTACCATATCAGACTTCTTTAAAGAGCCAATTTGTAACAATGACTCCATAAACTCTTTCTCTAAGTCAGGTTCATGAAGAAGCTTGGTATGACTTTTTTCCAATATGGTTATTTGAGGTTATAGTTTTAAAAATATTAATAAAATTCTACATTTCACATGCTATGATGTGTGCTATTTTCATTGAGTTTGAGTTGTTTTTCATTATTTTATATTTAGCCAATGGTTATTAAGAAATATATATTATAATTTACCTTTATTCAATCATTGTTACATATATATATCATATATATAATATATATGTAACATATAACATATATATTATATATATAATATACCTAATATATACATATATGTTCCAAACATTTGAAGTTTCTGTAAAAGTTTACTTTATTAATTTTTAACTGTTGACATTTGGTCAGTGGATGTAATTCCTCTAAATTATAGCTTTAAATTTTTGGACATTTGTTCTGTACCATAATATCATCAGTTTTTGTAATATTCTATGCATTCTTGAAATGAAAGATATAATTTACAGTTTTAGATAAATGTTCTGTATAACCCCAAAAATTCAAGTATGCTTTTTATCTTCAAATTTTTCTTGCATTCTGCATTAATTTGCCTGATGTAATCAGTTACCCTAGACACATTAGGTGATTTAAACAATAGAAATTCCAAGATCAGTGTATAAGCAAAGATGGTTCTTCCTGAAATCTCTCTTCTTGACTTTTGGGTAGATGTTTTCTCTGTGCCATTATATGGTCATTTCTCTGATACATCTGCATGCTAATTTCCTCTGTTTTGTTTTTTTACTTTAAAGAGATTAAAAGGCAGCAAAACAATAAAAACAATATAGGATTTCAAAACTGGATGATAGGAAATTAGCAATGGTCGCTGTATTGTATATTTTTACCTTTGAAATAGTTACTCAAATTACAGGACACAGACACACAAACCATATCAAGCAATGTAAGTACTCAGTTTCTTTCCATGAGGCAATAGAATAGTACAATTATCTTTGCCATCATATATGTATATTTACATATTCCCTTTCCTTCTTTTCTATTTTTCCTCAACCTAGTTGTATTTTCTTTCTGAGCAGTTTTTTTTCCCTTTCACAATATCTGTTGTATTTTTTGGATCTTATTTACTGTTAAATTTTTATAGAGGAGACAATACAATGTTTACAGATGTGAGTCTGATTTATTTCACTTGAGTATTCTTTTTAGTTGCATCCATTTACAGATAAAAGCCTTGAATTTCTTTCTTCATAACTGAGTAGTACTCCATTGTCTAAAAATACCATATCTCTTGTATTCATTTCTCCTTTGATGGGGAGTTAGGTGGTTTCCAAGATTTAGCTATTACAAATTGTGCTGCTATAAACATAGGCACACATTTATCACTGTGGTATTATGTTTTTAATTCTTCTGGGAAAATACTTAGAAGGGGAGTATTGGTCAAATGGGACCCCTAATCCTAGTTTGTTGTGGAATCTCCACACTGATTTCCATAGTGGTGGCACCAGTCTACACTCCCAAGAACTTCAGAGAAGGGTTCCTCTTCCCCCACAGCCCTAACCAGCATTTGTTATTGGTTGATTTCCTGATGATAGTCATTCTTTCTGGAGTGAGGTAGCATCTCAGTGTTGTTTTAATATGCATTTCTCAAATGACCAATGATGCTGAACATTTTCTCATATTTGTTTGCCATTTGCATTTCTTCATCTAAGAAATGCATGTTCATCTCAGATGCTCATTTTTGGATTAGGTCTTTGAATTTTGGGGGCTTATTTTTTAAAAAAAAAATTTATGTTCTAGGCATAAGTCCTTTATCTGAGGGACAGTTGGCTGAGACTTTTTCCCAGTTAGTATGTTTCTGTTAGTGATTTCTTTTGAGAAGAAAAAAATTTTAATGAGATCCCAGTTGTTGACTTTTTGAAGTAATTCCTATGGAGTTTGGCTTTTGTTCATGAACTCTCTGCCTACCACTATGTCTTCAAGATTTCTACCTATTTCTAGATGATTTAGTGTTTCTGTTTTAATATTTAGATCTTTGATCCATTTTGACTTTAGTGCATGGTGATAGATACAGGTCTAGTTTTAGTCTTCAGAATGTGGGAAGTCAGTTTTTCCAGCACAGTTTACTTAAGAAGCTATCCTTCTTCAAGTGAATTGTTTGGCCCCTTTGTCAAAGATAAGGTGCCTAAGTGTGTTTTTAGTTTTGCCTACATCTTGTATTCTGTTCCATTGATCCTCAGGTCTGTCTTTTGACAGTACTATATTAATTTTATCACACTAGCCTTGTGCTATAATTTCAAGTCAGGGATTGTGATGCCTCCTGCCTCACCTTCATCACCCAGAAGTTCCTTTGCTGTTCTAGGTCTCTTCCAATTCCAGAAGGATATCAGAAATATCAGTTTAGGGCTCTTCTTGATGAACTCATTTTAGTTAAACTGAATCATTTAAGCCCCTACATTGAAATGCAGTGGTATTACTCAGGGAACAAAGGTCAGGGTTTCAACATATGAATTTTGAGGAACCACAACTCAGACCATAATATTTTGATACAGTTTAAATGTGTGCTGCCCACAATGCAAGTGTTGCCACTGAAAAGGTGCTAAGAGGTAGGATCTTTAAGGGGTGATTATATTACGAGGGCTTCTCTCACAAATAGAAACAAAGTCATTATGCTTTTTATAAAAAGGCTTTGCACAGCCTTTAATTCCAATAATTTATGAATGGAGTATATAGTTTCAGTCTTGGGTTAGGTAGAAATTGGTAGAGAACTGCATAAAAACACTCTGTAGATCAGGCTTTCATATTTCTTCATTAAAATAATGTATTCTATCAGTTTTTGCCAATGTGTGATGATTAGTTTTTCATTATTTTTAATATAATTTTAAAATTTTCAAGGTATAAAATCTTGAGCTACAAGTTTTTTCCAAGTATTTATTAAAATGTGCCATGTGCATGTTTCTCTGAAATTGATTGTAAACTATTCATTAATCTTAATTCATCATTATTTTGAAGTATTAAAACCAAAGTAATATATTCTCTGTAATGCAAAGCATTTTCCACACAACCTTATGAAGTGATTGTTGCTGTATAGGTAATGGCATGAAGGTTTCTTAAGTGCTGATTCATACATCATTGTAGCACTTTTTTGTAATGATTTCTAGGCTGCCATCAGATTGTAAAAATTAGTTTATACAGATTCATACATCTTTCTATTACATTCTCCAAATGATAACTTTATCTATATGTAGTACAACATCAAAATTAAGAAATTAACATTGACATACTACTGTGAACAAATTAACTTACCCTATTAAATTTTTCCAATTATTTCACTAATTCCTCTTCTCTGGTTCTGAATTCAGTTCAGGAACTCACTTGTGTTTAATAATCTTTCCTTAGTCTTATCCAGGGTATACTAATACCTTATCCTTTCTTTGTAGAGCACTGGCACTTTAAAAGAATACTGTCTTTATACTTTCCAGAATCACCTTAAATTCAGGATTGTCTTACATTTTCTCCTAAAGTTATGTCTTTCTCTGTGCATTACAGATTTAATGTTGTGCTTTCAGTGCATCATATCAAGAGGTACCTGACACCAAAGAGCTTCATTACTAGCAAAACAGTTGAATTGGACTGCTGGTTGAAGCTGTGTGCACTAGGTTCATTGTAAAAAATGTACCATGCTTTCTTTTTAAATTAATGAGCATTGAAGAAGTGCTTTAAAACATGTAAATATTAACTTCTTTTCATACTAGTTCCTGGAAGAATTTTTACTTTTTTTTTTAATTTAAAGAGAAACAAAAGCATGTAAAGGGTAGAGATAATACAGAATTTCAAAAAAAAGATAAACAATAAGAAATCACTAGTTGATAAATTACATATTGTCCTCTTAGAAATAGTGGTTCAAGTTACAAAATTAAAGCATACAAAGTAGATATTTAAACAGTGAGAGTGTAACAGCTATGCATGTATGACTCTCTACATGTATTTCTATCCTTTTATATTAGAGGGAAAAATAAAACATAGCAAGACAAAACAAAACAAATTCCTATAAAAATATGAAACCAAAAAGTCATGTAAAACCACAGTACAAGGTGATCTACAATGATTACTGTGTTGTTTCTTATTGTCTTCAATAGAATTGTCTATATCATCAGGCATAATTGAATATAGCAGTATAATTGAATATAGCAGTACATAACAATATTAGTAAAAATATAGCGTTGTAGACAGTATAAAACTTCAAAGGCAGGTAATAGTCAAACCAGAGTGGATATTCTAGTGAATCTTGTCATCTTAAGTGCAGTTGCCTATACTCTCAGACTTGACATTATCAATCATAACAGCTTTGAATAAAATCTATCAATACAAAACAGTGATCTAACAGACCAGATTTGATTACGATCAGTCATGGTAAAACAGTGTAGGTTTCACAGAGGTTTCAATTAACTTAATAGGAAATTAAGGATGATTACCATACTATATCCTGTTATTTTTGGGATTACTGTCTGTGCCCTCAAATCTAGTACAGGTAGAATGACTGGAACAAAATATAATACATCTAAGCAGAGTAGTGTGAGTAATGTGGATTTTAAATCCTGGTGCACTAACAATATAATGTATCAAGGCCATCTATGTTAGAGATTCTAGATTCTTCTCTCTCTCATTTCTGCTATGCTATTTTTCTGCCTGTTTGTCTAGTGTTCACCTTCATTCTACTTCCTGGCCCACTCATTGAGGCCTTTCTGCCACTGTTTCTAAAATCCTGGTATTTTTTTTCTCTCTCTAGAATGGCTTTCAGTATTCTCTGTAGGGTTGGATTGGTGGTCACAAACTCCCCCAGTTCCTCTTTGTCATGGAAGCATGTCATTTCTCCATTAATTTCTAGTGACAGTTTTGCAGGGTACATCAATCTGGTCTGGAGGTTATTTTCTTTCAGGGTTTGGAATACTTTGCTCCAAGCTCTTCTTGATCTGATGGTCTGTGTTGAGAAGTCAGCCATGATCCTGATGGGCTTACTTTTATAGGTAATCTGTTTCTTTTCTCTGACAGCTTTTAATATTCTGTTTTTATATTGAATTTCTGGTATCTTGATTATTATATGTCTGGGTGTAGCTCTGTTTTGGTTGTAGGTGGCTGGAGTTCATATGCCTCACATAACCAAATGTCATTTTCTTTTCCCATGCTTGGGAAGTTTTCCTTAATTATTTCCATGAATAGCCTTTGTAATTTGCCATATGTATTCCTGCTTCTTCATTCACATTTATTATTCTTAAATTGTAGATTCTCTTGTCATCTTCTAGCCTTTATATTTCCTTGTTATTTTTAAGAGATCTTTCCTTTCATGATCACACATTGTAAACTTGTCTTCAAGTTTTGACAGTCTATCCTTAGTTCTATCCTTAGTTTCTTTTAAAGCATTTTGCCAGCTTTCAGTGGAGTTTTTAATTTCCTGGTAATCTCTTTGAATCTGCTTCATGTATTCTATATTTTCTTTACATTCTTTATTGAATGTTTCTTTCCTTTTTTTTATTACTCCCTTCTTCTGCCTGTATCTTCCTGAGAGATGCTTCCTGAGAGCATTTCTTTTATTAGTCTACTCATGTCTTGCTTTACCTGATTTAATATTTCAGTTTTGAGCTTTTCTACAAGTTCCTGAAGATATCTCTTAATGTCCATGGAAGCTATATCTGCTGTTGCATGTTTGTGGCCCTCAGTCTCCCTTGTTTTTCTCTCTCCTGGATCAGGGTTCTCAGGGTTCTGGACTGGGGGCATCCTCCTACCTCTCTCTCCTGTCATGGCCCTGAATTCCTCCACACAGGTTACAGTGCAGGTCCTAGCCCCCTTCCCTGTTGGCCACGTTTCCTCTGAAGCACACTGTTTAAGGACCTCTGCCCTCTCCTGCCTGCTCTTGTCACTGACATGTAAGCAGCAGCTGCGTATGCCTGACCCTCTCCACTGGGCCAGCCAAATTTCAGGGGCTTCACCCAGTTAGTGCATGCTAGGCACAGGGAATCAATTTGGTATGGCTCATTGGGTCCTGACCAGGGGTGCAGCCCAGTCCAAGCAAATCCCACAAGTCTGCTTGGAGGAGGAAGCAACCAGCTGAAGTCACTGTCACTCCCAGTTTGGGTGGTTCTGCCAGAGAGTGAGGATTCAAGCTGGCATAAATTTAGGCCAGCACAAACTTGGCAGGTCACCATGAAAACGCTATGTCCTGTAATTTTTATCTGTTCCAGTTGTAGTCCCAATATATTTGATGAGCTTTTTTATGTTTTAATTTCTTCCTGTGTCAAGAGGATCCATCTCCCTCTGTCTGGGTCTCTCCAGGGTGTTTTATTCTGGCATATGAGTTGTTTCTCCCAGAGGGCTTTGTATTTTGTGCTCACTGGTTGGCCATCTTGACTTCTCTACATTTTGTTTTTGACTGAGAACAATTTTTCTTTCTTCTTATGTCTTCTACATTTATTAACTGAACAGTCTATTGTAAGAAAGAATTATATATTTTCTCCATTTACTTATTCTTCAATTACTTACATAATTTTTGATTCTTATATCCTTAGTTTATACATCATATAATTATCCACTTGATGTCCTAATAGTCCCAGATTTGACTGATATTTTTTCTAAATGGCTGATATCAGACTGGTGGTTTTTTATATTAGCAAAGTTTAGGATAAAAACATTCATATAAATGATGACTAAAGTTATTTTTTAAATGAAAAAATCATTAGTAATATTAGCAAGTTAAATGATAAACAACCAATAAAATATGACTTTCACAATCAGTAAGCATCTCAAAGTTGAGAATGATATTATAAATTGTCATTTTAAAAATAAAACAAATGTATATTTAAAGAATAAGGTAATAAAATTTTTAATGTTGACTTTTAGAAAACATTTTCAACAACACAATAATCTGTTTTTGGAATTTCAGGAAGAAGATGACAGCTGACAATCAAAGTGGGCATTTAGTTGTTTAGTTGGTTTAAGTGTTTGGAGATAAACAAGGAAATACACATTAAAATCCTGTCTTTAATTCATATCATAAATTTTCTAAATATATGTTCTCAGAAAGTATGAACTTATATAAAAATTTAACTGAAAATATTTTTATCCCAAAGTTTTTTATTGGAAAGTATTGAAAAAATGTCAAATAATCAAGCTGATGAGACTTATTACATATCTTAGGACATAGCAACATAGAGAAATAGAAATGAAAGATGCAGATCTACATTCCTAATAGGGATTGAAATGCATAATGAAACTATGGGGCATTCAATTGTCTTTTTTCTTCATATCACTATTTTTGAAATTAAAGGTTTATTTGTAATGAACTAATAACAATGACTCATACAGTTATCATTTTTCTTAGATGCAAACATTGTTTTGGACTACATCTCTCATCTGTGAAACAAAATAATGCCAAAAGGCAACTTTATCTATACCAATCAATTGATCAGTAAATTGAGATTTTTATAAAAGTCTGCTTTCATATGCTTAACAAAAAGTGATTTCCAAGTATTTATAAGTATAGTATATGTTTTTCACAAAGCATTGTCTTCTATTGGTCAGACTACTGACACATCTGCAGTCAGAACAGTCTTTTGATTATCTGATGATTGAAACATGCTATATACATGAATCTACCCTTGAATTTAAATATTTTCTTGCATAGACAGAATCTATGTATAAAATCTTCAGGCTGTTAATTATGTTGGATGCTAGTGTACTCTGAGACATGTTAGAAACCGACTTTCTAACAGCAATAAATGTCTGCTTCAGGCACTTGACTGGAAGCTGGCAAAGCCATAAAAATGAGCTTCTCTTCTCTTTTGATTCCTGATGACTTTTCTCTGTCTTCATGCTCTTGCTCCTGCTTTCATCCTCATGCTACAAATGTTATCTCTAATCAGGTGTGAAGGGATGGATGCACACTGCAAGCTGTCACCTGAGTGATTGCAGCATTTAGACAGGATAATAAAACTTAGAAGTATTCAGTGTAAATGAAACATCCTACAATGTTTTTCTTTCAAAATACAAATATAATATACAAAATCATTAATGCATGGGTTTTTCATTGCCTTCAATCAAAATGTCCGTTTCAAAGGTCATGTAAGGTGAGCTATTTAATTCAGCCAATCTTTCAACCTTCTATCTCTAGTAGACCATTTGGCGATGTAATTCTCAAGACTGTCATGTTCAGCAATTGGACTGGACAGAGCCTTATTAGAGAAGGGCTTTTCCCTGATTAATCACAATCAGTTCCTATGTTCTGAAGTGCACTAGAAATTTGTGGAACTAGTTTTCAGAGACACTCCAGCCAGATGTTCTTACCAGAAGTGGTGCTTTTTATACCTACAAAATTAGAACTTGAAATTCTTTGTTTTATTGTTCCATGAAGCCAACCTATTGTACAATCAATTTAAAAGTCCTCCTTTTTCTCCTATTTATTTCTTAAATGAAATAGTCTGCATCTTTAATTTCAGAGTTTATATCTCTATGCATCAGTGAGCTAGATTTTCTTAAACACTTATTTGGCTAACAAAGCATTAAATTTTAAAGCAGAATATTTTAGCAAAACTGAATCTAATTTAGAATTACTTAAGAAACTACAAAAGAATTGAAATTTCAACCCTATACTTTTGTATAATTTCTTACAATGAATCTATGATACAAATTTGCTAAAATATCAATCCAATCAGTATGATGACTGCTGAGCTTCATTCTAAAATGTCACTCGATGTCAGTGGCAAAATTAGGATTTAGAGGTGATAATGAATTGGACAATTTGTACTCACCTTTGTTTTTTCTATAACTAATTATTGATTCAAGCTATTGTGGTGTTTAAGACCTCCATACCTGAAGCACTGAATATACTTACAATATTGATATCATTATCTTCCAATGGCCTAATTGAAAACAAAACTAAAAACAGAGAACATCAGCTTTTTTATTATTTTGTTAATTTAAATATTTTTAATTTGTTTATTTTTTATTAAAATGTACATCTGTATTGTTTAAATATTTGAAATTATGAATTGACATGTAAGTATAGTCTTTCTTTTCCATTCTTGTCTCCATTGTCCCTGATACCTTCCTTTCCTTTGTTAGTTTATGTCAAATTCTCTGTGAGATATGTTGGCAAATAAGTATGCAAACATTTTAGCCCTTTTTGCTCAGTATCAAAGTATTTCAAATATTCTATGCCTTCTACTCTTTTGTGTATTCATTGAAAAATATATCTTGAACTTTCTCACATATAAAAAGATTTCATTTTTTGGCTTTGTAATTTTTGGTTAGGTTGATAGACTGATATATAACAAATTTCATATATTTGCATGTTTTATTAGTGCATATAAATTTCATATATATGCATGTTTTATTAGTGTCATAACTCAGTACTTACATATTTCAAAAATATATTTTCTAAGTTATGAAATATATTTTCAAGCCTGTTTTAATATTTTGACCTCAACAAACACTGCTAAATTATGTAAAATGTAGACATATGATTTTACTTGAGAGTATTGCAGTAGGATAAATACCTACAAATGAAATTGATGGTTTAAAGTGTATATAATTGTAACATTGAATTAGAGTTAGTTCACACACACACTCTAAGAGTGTATGAGAAATCTTGCTACACAGTTACATATGGCATGTGCCTGAGATTTTCGTAAGAAATTATTCTAGATATTATCCTCAGTTTGGTGGTGGTTTTTGTTATTGTTGGAAATATGATGCTTCTATGAGTTCTATCACTTGGACCACACAGAAGAAGCAAATCCACAGAATATGTATGAATTCAGGATTCATTACACAGAAGTAAGATATTTCACCTAATACCATTTTTACTTTTTCTTAGCATATCAAAGGATATGACAGTCATGTCTCCTAGAGCAGTTATTCTTTAGTATAGTGTTATGGATTAAAAACTGGTGGTCAACTTAAGACCATCTGAATTAAATCATTGTGGTGCTTGAGTGTAGATGTTCCACCTCAGGAAAGTTGCCAGCATAAATAGAGACATGGAAAAGGAGAAGGGAGGCATTGAGGCATTGTGGGTTCTCCTATGTGTTGCTGTTTGAGCCATTGGTTCTGCTGGAGGAGCTTGTCATGATTAGCTTCCCCAGTGTGAGTGCCACCATTGTCATTGGAGGAGCTCCAGATCTTGTTGGTGAGAGTGGCTGTGGTTCATGCTGGGGGAGCTCTGGTCTTTACATCGAACATGGTTGTTCGATGGCTCCAGAGAGGAAGACATATGCATTTTAATGTGCATTTTAATCTCCAGGACAAACACATCATGCTGGTTTTCTAGCATGCAGTCGACTGTGCTTATTGTCGGAGGAGCTTGGGACCTCCATGTTGCTGAGGATGGCTGTGGTGCTTTTCAGGACAGCCCTGGTCTTTATTATGAGTGTGACTTCCTGGCTCCAGCATAGAACACTCAACCTACTAGCACAGCTCCTTCACCCCACTGGCATGGACTTTCTGGCTTGCACCACTGACCTTTGAGCCTTCCCAGCACAGATCTGTAAAACAAACTGGTGTGAGTCTTTCTTGTGGGCCCTCCAGTTGGACTTGTGGGAGGCATTGTCATGGGTTCTAGATTTTCATCTGGACTCATATTAAGACATTGCTGTGGGACATATTTCCTGCACTTTCTTGTGTTAACTCTGGGTGACCATCATAAAATAATATTATAAATTCTATGTCCTGATTCCAATTGTTCTCTGCACAACCCATGTCTACAACATATAGGACACCAAAATATATTCCTGTGTGGGTTGCATTAGTCTTGGTGTAAAGAATTGGCAAAACTTGTAATTAGAATTCTCTCTGCTAAGAATGCACACATGCTTCTTTGTCAACAAATGTAAATTGCTGAAAATGACTTTAACTATGTAAGAAGTGGATGTATTCAAAGATAAGTCATTTATGCACATAAATATTGAAGCCAGGATGGTCGATGTAAGCAATGATATATTTGAGAACCTAAAGAAAAATGTGTTAAGGAAGTGCTAACACAAGAAATCCATTAGTGCAAGAACAAAGCATGCTTCATGAAAATGGGACTTTTCTCCCTGAACCATACTTACTAGTTAAAATTGTACCAGCTCTATGGAAGTTATTTTGTAATAATATTATTAAAGAAATGATTTACTATAATGTTAGAGTGGAAAATGCAGAAGGTGTTTTAATGATAAAGATCTGGGTTCTAGTCGCAAGTAGGTTATTTGTTAGATGTCTAAACAACTTTTTGGATCTCAGTTGCTCATCTCTAATTTGAATTAATCCCATTAACATTTAAAACTAGCAACTATCACAGCTAGAATTCTTAGGTGTCCTATGACAAATATATTTGTCATCTGACTGGCAGAGCTTTTCAAATGAAGGGGAGGCAGGTTTTGCCTGTCTCAGTTCAACAAATGGCACCATCCACAACTACATTTATATGTAAAGATGAAAAAGCAAAGGACATCAACACTTGTTTTGTTATTGTTTTTTGTAAAACAATTAATTGGATACAGGAAGGCAGTGTGAATTAGGCATCATTTTTTGGTAGCACAATATTAACTAACCTAGTTCATTTCTTAAAATTTCTCTCTGTGTCTAACCTTCTAAGGTCTTCTTAACTGTTTTCATTCATTGTAAATAAGTCTCTGATATTGTCAGACCCAAGAGTACACTGACTCAGATTTAGTTTAAGAGAGATTCTTGATCTTCCTAGAAATGAGGTGACTTTACAAAACCTAATATGATCTCATAAGCAAATACCATGCCTTTTTATCTTTATCCTCAATCTCCCAAGGCTAAAGAAATTAAATATCAAAAATAAATTTAACTGTTGTTAAAGCTTTAATACATATCAGCACATGCTAGCAAATTTAACTGACATAGCTCTTTCTCATCTCTTTAAATCTCATTTAAGGGTATAAATTTAAAATTTTACATCAACTTTTAAAAAAAAATTCCCTAGACTTAGTATGTTTGATGTTATTTGGAATTTTGTATACACATGTTATATTTCTCTCTATATAGTCATTATATAACATGTATTCAGTGAAATTGCAAAGAAAATGGAAATAATAAAATACAGAAAACAGTATAAAATGTGGCTTAGGTAAAAATTATACCCAAAGTCAAACCAAATATCCATGATAAGCCAAATATCCATGAAGTCTATAATAACTGTGGTATGTGTACTCAAGAAGCCCAACCAGCAAACAGAAGCAGAATTTAGAAAAGCTTTCACATTTTTAGTTATTTTTATTTCAAGATATCTTTTGTTTTTACCTAATTAGAAAAAAGTAATGTATTAGTCAGTGTGCTGTTATTAAATTGATACTAGATACTTAAAAAGTATATAGTTAAATACTTGAATCAGTATTTTGTATGCTTCACTTTTATGCACAGAAAAACAATTCTCATTAACACTTTTTTGGTGATAATTTTCTGGATACAGAAATGGTAAAATTGCAAAAGTCTATGCAGAGTCTGAATTCCTTGTTGAGAAACATGGTGCCTTCAGAGCCCGTCTCTATTTTTCAGTTAGTTATGAGTATCACTACTGGCTCAGTCAGTTAACAAACTTCCCTGCTGCTGTGTTTCTGGCTGTGTGCCCAAAGAAAAACCATCTTTTCCCACTTTTTAAAATCCCTCTTGGTGTACATTCAATCAAAGCAACTCCAAATAGAAAGAGTAATATAGAGATCAAAAGAAAATGTTTAACTATAAATTATCTGCACATCTCTTGAGAAAAGATTGTCTCCCTTTAGATCAGTATGAAAGTGTTTTCTTCCTTTATATCCATTTTTACTACCTCCAGTGTAATTTTTATAGCTTATAGAGAAGATATGTGGAAAAACACAGTAAAAGGTTATCTTCTTGCTACTGACATTTCCTTGAGTTAGTCATCATAATGCATGAAATAATTAGAAAAATGTTAAAGAAAAGAAATATGTCTAATGTGATAGATTCAGCCACAGATTTATAGGATAATTTGTGATAATATGTTCCTCTCATTTTGATGATGTTCATTGATATTGTCCATTATTCAAAGACTAGGGAATAATGGGAAATTGCATATTAGGAAAAATTTTATTAATGACAATTTTTATGTTGCTCTTATTTTCATAAAAATGTGTTAATAATGCTGGTACTTTTCTTTTTGGTTAAGTGCCCACATTCCCAAACTACATCTACGATTGACACTAATTGGCAACTCTTTTGGCACTCATAGCAGGAGACAAATGACCACTGGGCACAGAAACTAAGCAATGTACTACCTGTGCGTAGGGGTTAAAGTGCAGTGAGCAAAGGATTTTTGCTGCCATTGCATTTGGTACCTGTAGGTTTCAAGAAATGAGGATTGAAAATTTTTAGGCTGTCGATTTAAAATTGTTCTTATATATTATTCTAATTATAAATGTATTAAATAGTAAGCTCTCCATGTAAAAACTAAAACTGGCAATGTTAATAGGAAAAACTTTATCATCATTATAAACATTATGTAGTTTTGATACCCTTTCTGGTATACAATTAAGTGCCATTGTTATTAATTTACATGAAATATGCTAATAGCATGATCCTTGCTCTCCTGGATACAGTTTTCAAAGTGAATAGGATGAGTTGAAACTGTCCACTATATGGGTAATTTCAAGGAAAAAAATCACACAGAAAATTGATCACAGACTTGGTCTTTACTGCATAGGAGACATTATTTTAAATCTGGACTGTCAAAATTGGGCCAAGAAAACTCTCCTTCATCTCACCCTGTATGGGAAGGCACATTGGAAACTTCGGTTTTAAATTGTGAACTTTCTTGGTTACTTTTCTCTTGTTGCTGGGACAAAACACCCAACACTCAAAATGAAGGAAGGAAAGGTTTATTTAACTCACTGTTTGTGGAGGTTTCAGTCCATAATCAGCTGGCTCCAAGGCAGGGTGGCATAACACTGGGTCAAAACTTCAAGGCAGCAGCCTGAGCAAAAGGGGGAACAAACCTCTTCTCCTCCCTTATATTGTACACAGGCCAGCAACTCCCTCTTCCAGGTTGAAAGAAGCACTCACAAAATCTCCTTGCCCTCCGCTTGCACAGTATGAGGATATTTATAAAGTAAAGATTCTGGCTTCCTGACGAACCACTTAGTTAAAGTTCTGACTTTCTCAAATTGACACAAGGAGCAATATCCTAGAATCCTGTTTGTTCTCTACACCCCAGGATCTATCGGTTCTGTCACTTGGTTAAACTTTTAAACTTCTTTCATTGATACAATGTATCAACAATAATATGAACACAATTATACTCAATTAGACTGATACAGAAATTTTTTTGGTATCAGAAGCAAGGTGTTTAAGTTTCTTTTTTTATTTGTAGTTATCAACTTTTCCTTGTTTTAAGAATTGATCAAATACCATGTTCTTCAATGGTGTTCCATGAAGCATCACTATTAATGATGGAGATGGACAATAAAGCAAACAGAAATCCAGTACATCTTCAGGACTGTCACTTGATACCACTTTTACCTGGCTTTCTTACCAGAGGAAGAAATGGAATGGGAACTCTGTGTAGGAATCTCATATCTACATATGTAACGAAAGATATCCACAATTTAATCAGTGTGCTATTTAAAAACCTATACACATCTAGATATGCTTTTGAATTCTACCTAAGCCTCCTCAAAATGTGTGAATTGGGTCAAACAATTTACCTCACAACCTTAATTTCCTAACCAGTGTGATGCAGATAATTTCATCTCATATTTTTTTATGAAGAAAACTTGAAGTATTTCACATAAAGAATAGTATCTGTTGCATTGGAAATTATCAATATATTGTAGCTAAATTTATTTGTCATTTAAGAAAAGGAAAATGTACTGGAGGTTGCATTATTTTCTCTCACTATCCCATAACCTTTATACTTAAGTGAGTTGACTTGAAAGCAAATGGATGAGGTCCAGGATATACACAACTGCATTCTCTAGCTTTGGTTAGAAATGGAGAATTGTAATAACAAAAGCCAGGTGGTGCAGTTTGTTCACCTTTATTACACAATTTTAGGTGTATAAATCATAATAATTAGAAATCTAAATCTAACAAAATTTTATTGGATTCCTTTATTCCATGCAATTTTTATTAAATTACTGTATGGTCACTCAAATACAGAAATAAGAGCAATCAAAAATTAGGTTTTCCTTATCTATCTTGTAATATTACTAATGCTAACAAATTCTCTCTGGTTGTGTTTGTTTCTATTTTTTTGTCTCTGTTTCTATGATTCTCTCTATATGAACATATATATGTATATATATATGTATATGTATTAAATATTTTAATACATATGTATGTGACTCATTAAATTTAAAATATGACACGAGTGCACTAGTCCTTTTCTTAATATGAGTTTGTTATCCATTGGACTATTTTATATGAACTAGGAAAATTCAATTAAAAGATTAAACATTTGTATCCTAATCTCTAGCTTTTGCATTTGAGACTTTTAATTACAAGGAAGGTAATTCAACAAATATTATATTCTTTGATACACTTGTTAATCAACTATGCTTGACACATGCTGTATTGGGCTGGGGATTTAGCTTGCTTGTGTAAACACCTGCCTAGCAAGTGCAAGGTTGTTTCATCCCCAGTACCAAAAAAAAAAAAAAGTTGCAATAGATACATATATGTACTTTATCATTAGAATAAACTGTTACAAAAAGAATAGGCTAAAATGAGGAGGGTTTTATATGAAAAAATCTACAATACTTTACAATTCATATAGATAAACAACACTCAATGGAACTGATTTGTTTTGCAATGATGAAATCATGCCCTTTACTCATTAATCTACATGATTTTTCACCACTTGTACTTTTAATTTAGAAAATCAATCTACATTCTCAAAGCATTTGTATTTACTAATAAATTTTCTATATACACATTGTTATTTAACATGTAAGTTAGAATAGTCACTAAAAAGTTTAAGAAGTGAAGCACAAATCAAGCACACAGAAATACTAATAATTTCTTCAAGTGTCTCAATGTGTCCCTGGTATGTGCCCATGTCAATTTGCAGAACAATTATTTGGGAATAAAAGTTTATATTATTTGTTTGCTTTATGTACAGATTTGAATGAGTTCCAAAAATTCTTAGTGAGGTTCAGATTTTCAAAAACAATTCAACAGCATTTTTAATCAATGTTAAAATTATTGGTAACTTCTGATAAAAATAATGCTAAGTAAGTACAAACTGGTAAAAATTGAAAAATCACTGACTACACTTGAAAAAGAAATGGACTAACTTAAAACGTTTTGATAGTTAGTGGATAATCTGTGATTTAATAGAAATAGATCTAATGCAATTACAAAATAACTTGGCCTTTAACTCGTGATTTCTCAGTATTTTAGATGTCAGCAATCAAGAACTGATGGAGATTAGGATAGCCACCTCATGGAATTTGATTGACAAAGATGTTCTTTCCAAAAGAGTAAAATTGATTCAATTATAAGTGACTGTCAAATTCTTTATTATCATTGAAGAGTTAGTAGCTTTCCCACTACAGGATGCTAACTCAGTATATTTATAGCATACCTAAAAGTTGCCCCATGTTCATCATAAAATGCTTTGGATTTTCAGGAACTTGATTTTACATTGACAAAATAAAGATAAAATATTTAGAAGTGCTACTTGTGTGGTTTTGTTTGTTCATGCATTCTCTTAGGGTAAAGAATGCAACTTCAAAACCAGTGCTGCTTATTTTGATCTGAGTTTGCAGCATTGCTCATTTTGCATGTTACTCACTCTTATATAAATTCACTTGTAGTAAATAACATGATATTATTTTATGATAAAAAGACAAAAACAATGAATAAATTTTCCAGTATGCTTGACTTTTACTTATTGGACAAAACAGTTGAAAACAAGTTTGCTCTAAACTGAGCTCTACCTTGAGCTTTGTCACAGGCTTCAGTGGCTTATCAAGTTCCACTGCTGTTCCACGACAAGCACATCAGCAATCTTAGCTAAAAGTAACAGGTCTGTGAACAGTCATCTCTTTTTTGGTGACAGTAAAAAGAGAGAGCCTATCCAAATCACTTGGTATGCAAAGCTCTTAATAAGTACATGTGTAAGATTCACTGGCAGAAAGATATGGCATGTTTGTACATTTAAAATGGCACTATCAAGATATTTTTGGTATTTGCAAGATGAAAACAATTTACAGTTTATGTGCTTAGATGGCATGGTTAACTGATAAATATCTTATAAAGTATGTAGTTAATCAGGTATGAAATATATGTTCTAATGCCAAATAGATTCTTTTCTAAAAACAATGTTCTAAACACCATGTGTATATTGTCTATACAGAATTTGTACCTGAATATTTTCTAATGTAGTAGTGAAAATTATTTGTGGGAAAATGTAGTAACACTGTTAAATTTATCTAGGGAAATGATTCTTGACCTATTATTTTTGTCTCTATTTTAAAATTACTAATATATCTTTATATTATTTGTGTGAAATATGATGAACACAGTGGTCCTTTTTATTATTTATAAGAAAGCACTTTTTTCTTTCTTAAAAATTTACAACATTTACTTTGAACATACCAGTTTTACTATTATTTTTATCTATTATTCTTATAGATTATTTTATATTGCTTTCCTATTTGTGATAATGTAGGTTTTATTTCTCTACCATTACTGATATCTCTTTAGGGTAAAAGAAAGAATATAGATGATGTTCAAATATCACATAGGATATTAATTAAAATTTAAAACTTGTCATGGTTTTATCTAAAATGTACTGAAACAGTCTCGTGTGCTCAAAGGTGGGCCTTTTGAAGGTTAGTGGTTCTTGGGGTCACTGTACATATCAGTAGATTATCCACTGATGAGTTCATGACTGAATGTGCTGTTACCATAGGAGTAGGGGTTTTGTTGGAGTGAAATCAGGAAGGATATTCTCATTCTGGCACCTCCATTTTCTGTCCACTTGCTTGTTGCCTGCTATGAGTTGAGCAGCTGTCTTCTGCCAGGCTCTTCCACCATGCCATTTGAGCTTTTGTCCCTGCCATCCATGGACTGGATCTCTCAAATCATAAGCTAAAGTTAAAACTCTTCAAATTGTGGGTGATGGGTATTTTTCTCTCCATGATTTGAAAGTAGCTAATAAAGACCTCTAAAAATTCATTCAGAGTAAATGAGATCCAAAAGTTACAATAGATGTAGTAAAAGAGAAAGAAACTGCTCAAAGGGAAATTCTATTGTTTGATCAATCTTGCATGCCTATATCTGGTAGCCTGAGCAATTACTTTGAGGACGACAATATAACAATATTGTTACAGCAATATAATAGTCACCGTTAAATTCCTATTGTCTTGTTTTAAAATACTGTATCACCATTGTTTTTTGTTGTTGTTGTCATTTTGCTTTTGCTGTTGTTTTTTAATTGTTTGTTTGCTTCTTGATTTCTGGGTTTTATTAAAATAAAAACTCAATGGTGAATTAAATTGGCATTCTTTTGCAATGGGCACATAATAGCAAGAAAAGCGAGGAAGTAGAGAGTTTCATTAAACATTATGTTCTTTCATACAAGGAAAAAAAGCTTCTGATACAGATCCACCTAAACCATCTTGTATACAATGAAAATAATTGTCACCTTAATGGTTAAACCAAGGTGGTTATTTCTTCTTCCAAGTCATTAGTTTTGTTTTGGGCAGCTAAATGTAAGTATTGGGCAGAGTTTTCATAACAGTTCTGATAGCCAGTGAAACAAAAAGCAGAATGGAGAAAAGAAAGCAAATGAACAATAACTACAATTCACCTGGTACCATTAAATGTATTGTAAGAATTACTAAAGTTTTTAGTATTCTCTGAGGATATAATACAACATTTAAGTTAAAAATTATACCTGCACAGTAAAGCAAAGTTCAAATTTTTATAATAAGCCTAAGGACAAAGCTTTACCAAAGCTAAATTAGTAGTTCCTCAGATTACAAGATATAGGCATGAAAAATTGATCAAACAATATAAGCACAAACCATAATACTTAACAATACACAGTATATTAACCACTGTTAACTTCTTATTATCTTGTTTTGAAATTCTGTATCATGTTTTTATTGTTTTTCTCTTTAAAATAAAAAAATAAAATGTATGAATCATGTAACCTTATGTAACTATTGATCTCACAAACAAGATATTCTATAAAACAATTTAGGACAGCTTTAAAAAAGCTAAACTAAAATATGTTTTTTTTATGAGAAAAACTCTCATTGTGCAGATATTTTATCAATCTTTATATTTCCTAACAAACCATTATTTGCATAATTTTTGTTTTGTATTTTCAACTGTTTTAGTTATACCTTTACATTTTTATTTTTGGAGTAGTCAGTCAAGATATTTTTGAAGATTAAGTAGATGAACCAGGAGAAACAGCACATACCTGTAATCCTAGTACCTGAGAATGGAGATCGTGAAATTATAAAATCATTCTGAAATCAAACCTAGACAGCCTAGACTACACAATGAGATCAAAACTCAAAAGCAAACCAAACCAAAGCAAACTAAACCAAAGGCATAAGTATATGAACATTAGACAAATTATGTGGTCTGGTCTGCTTTATAGTAATGGCTGATGAATGAATCATCAGTACAAAGCTATACCAGGTATATAAATCAGAAACTGGAAAATATAAACTGAAGCATAGGCTTAGATCACTTTTTCAATTAATGTGACCTATTGTGTTATTTGGTGTTAACTGCAAGAGGGATTACATGAATAAATAACTTTAGGAAATTGGATATGTACTGATACTACAACATTTTGAGAATTGTACCATGGTAATAGCTACTGGAGGAATGAAACATAAATTAATCCACAACCTAATTATCATAGGAATCCTATGAAATCTTATTTTAAGACACAATTTGGGTGGTCTGGATTCAGGAAAATTGGCTTATGTGAGTTTTAAGCAGTTCCTTTGTGAACTCCATCAAAATGAATATTACTAAAGCCATTTGCAATTGTATGTTTAAAGGGTAGTGATTCTTAGAGTGAGTACTGAAATCCAAGATTTTACTATGTTAATGGAAAGCTTTTATAGTAGAAAATAAATGTATCACCATAGGCAGGTTTTATTTAAAGCAGTTTTGTAATTGTATGGGCATCTATTAATTATGATGTAATTTCACTAATCCAAACTATCATGGAATTTTATACTTTTAGGGTCAAAGCTTATTGTTAATCTAGTAGGAGAATTTACTAATAAACTCCTGCCCAATTATTTGACATAATTTTTGCCACTCTGTAAAAATGAAATGTTTGGATTTTGTTCAACCCCTGATATTTATTTTGTTCTCATAACAAGGAGTTAGGGGATTTATGATCATGATTTTATATTTTAAAGACAAGTTCACTGAAGGTCAAATCAGATCTCCTTGTTCTTTTTAAAGTCTAAATTAATAGATGAGAAGATAGGAAATTTGGAGAGTGTAGAGGCAATAAATAACAATAATTTCTTCATGTCACATTTCTCTTGTGCTTTTCTCCATACTTTAACCAAATTTAAATAGACACTATTTTTAATCTAATCAGGCATAATATATTCTAGTTTCTTAATTGTAAGAAAAATTGAAAATTTGTTATCATGAAATACTGTACTTCAAAGAGATGCCACTGAATTTTTGAGACTTTTTTATTTTTAATTTTTAATTTTTTTTTTATCCGTACTGGGAATCAAACTCTCGACCACGTGCTTGCAAAGCAGGTGTTTATGCCACTGAACTAAATCCCCAGCCCCTTGAATTTTTGAAATAATAAAAAGATTCTTGGATGTTGCCAATTTATATAATTTTACTGTTATACACAAATACAAATCAGCAGAGGTTCAGTAAATGGATTCATATTTGCTGCATGTTGGCATGTGCCTGGGCCATCTTAAGAAATTTAAAATTAGTAACCAATTTGAGACATTTATGACCATATTTTTTAATCTACAAAAATGTTAAATGGTATAGCACATCTTAAAAGATTGGATGATTAAAACGATAGTTTATCACCTGAGTGAAAAGTAATGGAAAAGATTATTGAGAGTTAATAGTGGACAACATCAGAAAAACATCTATGACAACAAAGAAATTGAAACTGTTATCAATTTATCTGAATATGAGACTAATTCAGAACTAGGCAGACTTAACAAAAAATTTAGCTTACAAGTCCTAGAAAAAGTGACTCATACCACCATGTCATTATGCCACCAAATTTATAACCATTGATTGCATAATTCAGGTTGGCTATTTAGTCTTTTGTGATACAAATGGTTTGATGTTTTTCTTCAAACATTGGCTGAAATGTTCTTCCAAAAAAGTCCCCTTCCCTTAAGGAAATTTAATACAATTTAATACAATTAAAATTTAATACAATTAAAGAACAACTTGGAAAGTCTTGGAAAGGACTGAGACTTTTAGAAAAAAGCTTGACTTCACTAAATGAAGATTCTTGTGAGGTTGTCTGAGTTTTCTGAGTCCTCTATCCCTGACTGTACTGTTTGATATCTTCTTTGTTTCAAATCTCCAAGTTATTGTTTCTTTCTTGTGACTGTCCCACTGGGTACAGTTTTTGTTTCAGAGATTCTCTACTAGGCACTAGTCTTTCTTTTAACATCCTCTTGGTTCCAGAAACTATCTCTGTGGGGAAAAAAAAATATACTCAGGGGAGACAGTTCTTGGATTAGTGACTTGCAGATGGAGCATGAGAAAGGAAGTAGGAAAAAGTAATGAAGTTAAAAGAAGAGTTTTTGATGCTTGATTGGAATCAGCACCACATTCACTTGCTGCTTCTTTTTTTATTGAAATATTTGGCAAAGTTGTTTAGAAATTATGATCTATAATTTTAGTAAATACATCTTAAATTTTCAAACTGATGATTAAATAACTTTTTTGCAATTTTCATCTAATAAAGTAATTTTTTTGGATGTTAATATGCAAACATTGTCAATAATACTTAACCTCTGTACATCATAATATTTGTGCTTTCATATTTATAGAATTTGAAAGTTCATAAAGCACGTTACAGTAATTGCTTCAAGTGATATTTGCAGAAATCTCTTAGAACTAATCATTTGATAGATAGGATTTTTGCATAACAGAGAGAGTGTGACAAAACCTAGTGGGTTTTACACCTGGAAGTAGAAAGCAGGTGTTTTCATGGTAAATATTGTAATTTTTAGTGTGCAGTACTATTTTGCCTAGTAGAAATTAAGTCAACTACTCCTTAGAGATAAAAGCTCATATTAAGAAATCACTTCCCTTCCTTCCATGAGCTTACCAGGTACCCATAGAATATGTTCACTTCTTTTTAAAGTTCCTAAAATACACAGAATCTCACATCTGCCTGGGAGAATGTTCATGATAAAACTTAGCCAAAAATCGATATTTTTCCTGGGACTGGTGGTATAAGACTGTGATACTAGTAGTACTCTGCCAGGCTCAGTCAGGATGATCTCTGCATCATAATAGGTTGTTGTACCCTGTGTAGCTTTCTGGAGTGTTCTCAGTTTTACTGTTTTTAAATCTCTAAAATCCCTAAGATGCTACCAAAATCCATGCACCTGCTAAAGCTTTATTAATTCAGTATTGTATTAAAATACATTATATAACTCCAAGGACATAGCATATTCAAGGTTTAAACTATAAAAATAGGTATTTATAGGCATCTTTCTGACCAAATCTGAAATTCATGGTTTTTCCTCATTTGTGGGTGCTCTAGGAATGAATTTCAGGGGTCTACTACCTTTGTTCTTAGGTTAGACATGTTAGAAGGAATGCACTTTAGTTTCTCCCTTTGGACAAGTTCTCATTGAAGTAGTTGCTTTTATTTTTTTCTGTAAGATATGATTTTAGAAGTATATATCCCTGAAAGAACATCTCAGTTATATTATTCAACAATTTCCTTAAACAACTCCTTTAAAAGCATGTATTTTAAAATGTATTTTAAAATACATTTTAACTACAAGACTAATCTCTTCATTGATACAACAAAAGACTTTGATTGCCTTCTTTTGAAATCACACCCTCCCCCAGAACTTGGCCAATAGCAGCATTTACCATCTCCTAGTAAGTCCAAATCACATTATAATGATCAACCAACTGTCATTAGTATTTGTATTTCTTAATTTTTAACCTTATTAACTAAAAACAGAAAGCTAATTCTATTGTTTTATCTGTTCTTTTAAGAAAATGATCACTGATGCAATGTTAGTCCTCAAAGTAGAAACTTTCACAGACTCTTTTTGATTGAACTCTCTCTTTTTTAAATGAATATTTTATCAATAATCTCTTACCATTATGCAAGGCATTTCCACAAAATTGATTTCTTTTTTCTTTAATTGGTATAGTCTACTACTAAGTTAGAAAAATGTCATTTTTGTTTGAAGAAGAGATAAAAACATGGAATTTGTCTGGTTATATGTTGTAATTATCTTCCAACAATTAATTCTGAAAAAAATTATGGTGACTATATCATGTCTGATTAGGCCTTCTTTCATCTAATAGTGTCACAATAATTACTTTCTAATGTTTTATTTTTTCACTAGTCATGAGTGCACAAAATACTTATTTGACAATACAAAATTCATGTACTATTTTGTCTCCATTTTCTGAAATTATATATTAAAATAGAAACTTGAATGGCAATCTTATCAAATGAATTTGAAAGTGGCCATCTTATTCTCTTATCTATGTTCATAGCTTTTGTCTGGTGCAAATTATATTACCTTAATTCTAAGTATCTCCTAACAGACTCTTTACGTGGTAATCTGGGCAATCAAGGTATATAATTGAAAGATCAAGCAAGACCATGGTCGGGCAGTTGGATCAAGCCCCGTGAAACCAAAAATATTTACCAGAATTGGAGAGCCGAGACGGAATAGTTCCAGGAACGCTCCCAGCAGGCTCTGTGGAGATACATGCAGGGCTGACATGTGCAGTGTAGTGAATTCTGTCAGAGTTCAATAGGCAATTTAATCTGCAGTGGCATTATTATGTTCTTACTATCCTATAGCACTCCACACCTTAAAAAGGAAATGACACGAGTGTTTTATAGAATTCTTGATGTTCAGGGCCATCTGTGAGGGTGTGTTTGTGCACTTTCAAGCACATTTACTTATGATAAAATTACATATATCTTGTTTTACTTCATATATACCTCTATACATATGTATGTTATATAGGAAAATGTTAACTTAAAAGTGCCATGAATATAATAAAATTTGGTCTCAAAATTTTCAGTCCTATGGATAGAACTCTCACTTGTTTAATGAATTTGTCATCATTAATAGTTAAGCAGTTTTTATGACATCTTTTCTAATGCCTTAATGATAATTTGATAATGCTTTAATGCACACTTGATTTTCTGCACATTCCCACTGAGTTCCTCAGGATAAGGTGCTGAAGTGATAGTGCCTCCACGGGATGCCATTTTTATGGTCCTTGATATAAATTGTTAAATAACCAAAGAAAATTTGAACCAATATAAGCTCTTAGCAATTGCCTGGTTTACTGGGGATTTTTGTTTGTTTGTTCATTTGATTTTTACTTTTATTAGTACATGTTTGCAGTACATAATGATTAGATTCAGTGTGGGAGCTTGTTATGTGTACATAACACTTTTCAACTCTCTTTCCCCACCTCCTTCCACTCTTGTTTTTCCAGTATCTGATTCATTTATTTATCTTAAAAGACCTTATAAAGCAAATTATCATATACACACATTGAACACCAGACTAATAGGTCAAAGAATATATAGAATATATATGACGATTATTCTAAGTCAAAGTATGATAAAGTATTCTAAGTCATATAAGAGTAACCATTTAACATTTAAGCTGTGTATTTGAGTTATTTCACTTAATATTATGGCCTCAAGATGCAGCATAATTCATAATAGATAAATCTTGGAAAGAGTCTATGTCTCTATCAAGAGATGAATGGATAAAAAACGTGATGTTTATACACAATGAATGGAGTGCTACACCACCATAAAAAGGATAAGCTTGAACCATTTGTAGAAAAAGGATAGTGTGTTTATTGTGTGCGTAAAAACAGTAAGTTTTAGCTAAAAAGCATTTTCAGACTCTGCGGATAAAAAGAAATACTTTTTGTCTGTATTTATTTAATCAGTTACTTTCTCTTATCTCTTACCTATAGCTCTCAAAGGTCTTGTTCATTCCCCTCTCCTCCAGCCACAGGTAATTCTTCTCTATCGAGCTTGGATTACTTTGTCTTTAATTACTCATTTCAGTTTAATATGTACCAGTGAATCTATTCTCTGTTACCCTAAGATTCATTTTTGACATAAAGCAAGAGAATAATGAAAAATACTGGCTTTTGCTCTTTCTATTTATATGGTAATAATTCTCAAAACAACATTTTTCTGACCAACAAGGAGGAAAATTTCAAAGTAGAAAATGGATTAAACAAAGTTACAATAAATTATATTTCTGGTAAACTCATTACAACTTTATTCATTATTTATGCATTTTCTTTTGTGAAATGCTTCTTTATCTCACTTGTTCCTTTCTTTTTCTAGTATAAGAACTAAATAGTCTTAAAGGGCCATCTTAGATTTGGATTTGAATCCTCTTATTTTGACTTTTCTTAGCCAGATGACCTACGCTGCAAAAAGTAGAGTTTTCTGTTATTAAGTTAAAAAACTCCTGTTTTTTCTAATTTTCTCATGAACTCTCAATAATTATTATTATTATTCAAGACCAGATCATAAACAGAATCCATTTAAGACTTTTGATATTATCATTTATTCACAATTTTTTCAAATGTAAATGTAAAATAATCATGCTAAAGATAATTATTTTCATCAATATTATAAAATTTTCCTTGAACTCAAGGTTTAAATCATGTCATACTATAAAATTGATTTAAAATTTCAAGAAATGTAAATCCTTTAAATTGTCTTTTTGTTTTAAAAATGTAAATACGTCAGGGTGCTTTTAGAAGAATCTGTAATGTATCTTAGACCCAGGATTTAGTTTCCTTTATGAGGAGTTAGGGTTTCTGCTCTGAGACAAAAATAGAAAATAACTGAGATATAATTTAAAGTTTACTTGTTACTTCGGTAACAATTATTAAAATAGATTAGTGCTGTGGGCTGCTAATTATTTCACTAATGAGAAACAAACAAGATATAAAACCTTGAGGTGAAAATCTGAAGATAAAATACAACCCCAACACTCCAAGAAAAAAAAGTGAGAAAACACAACTTATATAAATTTCTTGAAGTTGTGAATGTAGGTCATCTCTCAATCAATAAAAATTGTAAGACAATGAAGGAGCACAAAAGTAGTATTGAGAGATAAAATTGGTTAAATTCTATGTATTGTTATAATGACTCAAGAATTCTTAGAATTCAATACAAAGTAATACCTTGGTATGATTATGAATATAACTCATCAAATATGATTATATCATTTTATTCTACATTCTCATGTTTGTAGTGATATTGACAGATCTTCTAATTTTTCTAAGAAGAATGATTAGAGTTTCCAGAGAGTATTGTAAGATAATTTTAAGGAAACAAGTGGGAAGTACTTTATGGTTTTCTTTTTAAGCAAAGTTTCACTTTGTTCCTATTGTGTATTAGTTTAAAAATTCATAGCAAATAGGTCTGAATCGAAGCTTAATTTTGTTTGCTCTGGATATAATCTGATGAAAGGCAAGTAAAGCATTGTGTTCCATATTGTACTATTTATTGATAGCATAGTTTTAAAAAAAAGTAACAGATGTTACATCAATTTGTATTGTTGAATGTAGCACCAATGCACTATTTTGTCAATGGATTTCAGGTAAAAAGGTTGAATTGACTAGATTAATATTTGAAATTGGTCAGACATTTGTCCAAGTAACCCATACATATGAAAATGTCTGAAACATTTAAAAATCATTGGTATTTCAAATATACATACACATATATGTATATATATTGCTTGAAGTATGTATATATATATATATATATATATATATATATATGTGTGTGTGTGTGTGTGTGTAGCTTGCAATATGTATATATGTATATATTTCCCAAAACACTTCAATAAAGTATTATGTTTCAGATTTTAATTAGTTGTAGACACAGACTATCTACCTTCTCTCTCTGCAAAACAAAATATATTGTAGAACTTTTAATGCTTACAATAGGTTTTCCTCATACACAAGAAATGTCATGTAATCCATTTTGTAACAAAGTTTTCTAACTGATTGCATTTTGATGACTTTCCTATCTTTGTCCTGTCCTGTTACAGGTGTCAAACTATGTGCATAACTGAAATGTACTGAACACAATGAGAATGCATGATGGCATATAGTTCAGCAGTTATGAAAATCTGCAAGAAAATCACATACTAGACACATGGAAAAAATGGTCCCAAGGTACATCCAATGAACAACTTTAAAGAGTATTAATGCTAATGTCAGTATTTAGGAATCTACTACAATGTATAATACTTTCATTTATCTTAAGTAGTTTTGTCATTATTCTGACTGTGGGACCCAGACATGGGCTTTTAATAATTACATGCTTAGCAGGAGGCAAACACTTGTCACTTGTCAAAAAATCTCAGGGCTTAATGGTACATGTTTAAGCCATAATAGTAAAAAACAATGTGATAGAGTATATAGATTTGAGATGTTATGAGACATATAAGATGATAATTAGGTAAAAATACAGGCTTTTTATTACAATTTTAATTTCAACATTTTCCAAACATTTCTTCAGCATCTAATGATACGTGACTGAGAATATGCAAAGTTTAATATATAAAGAGACATAAAAATCTGTTGGATAAAACTTTTTATAGAGCATTCTGTAGCAATTTGAGATTCAGTGAAGAGAATGCCAAAAGAGTGGTCCAATTTATAAAATACTGTTATCTTATAATTATAGAAATCTATTTTGTTACATTTTATTTTAATGATACCAACAGGTCTTATTTAAATAAGGAAATAGAAGGCAAAAAGTAGAGAAAAATTAGATTAGAGGTGTAAGAAGTGAGAAACAGATAAAAAGGGTAAGCTCTGCAAAAACAAGGAAGTGGGGAAAAAATCACTAACTTTAAGTGTTGGAGACTAAGCCTTCAGTGATGCACCATAAGTTCTATTTTTATCAAAATCAGATAACATTTCTCAATGCAGTCGTGTGATGATGCTTTTTCAGGCCTTGTCCTCCTCTGTCTGCAGTCAGCAGTGCCCCACAGTGTGTCATTAGCTACTTAAATCCTTCCAACAACGAAGGCAACTTTTCAGAGAGCTTTTCTCTGATCTCCTTAGGCAAAATATGTACAAGTTACTATTGAATTTTCCAATATAGTTTTTGCTATTGAGGATTTTCGTAATTCTATGTAATATTGAGTTAGTACCCCATTAAAAGATAACTCCTTAAACATGGATATATACTTAACAAAATCTTTATTCCCACAATACCAAGTACAGTGAATCATACCAAATAGCTATCAAAGAGTTGACTGGAATGGGACTACCACAGAACAGTATAGTGAGGAAGTTTAAAGGAAACGAGAAGTACGTTAATCTATAGCATACTGGTAGAACTTGAGAAAATAAAACTGAAAATCAAAATTCATGTGACATGTGAATGAATTCCACCAGCATAATAAGGAGCAAAGTAAGATGTTGGTGAAAGGGTTTAAAACATTCATTAGATAGAAGAGATAAGTTTAAGAGGTCTATTGTATAACATGGTAATGATAGTGAATGGCATCTTGAAAAGCACTAAATGATTGGATGGACATAAAGTGGTTTCACCATAAAAAATATAAAGTGAAATAGTGCTTATGATAATTAGCTAAATTTAGTTATCCCACACGAGATACATGTATGTATATATATATATATATATATATATATATATATAATATTTATATATGTGTGTGTACGTATACGTGTAAATATATAATATATACCATATATATGTCTAAAGAATCACATTATATATGGTAAATTCATACAATATTAATTGTTAATTAAAATGTAAGTTTAATTAACAAAAAGGAGATGCACAATAGAACACATTGTTTAAATTAAATCTAAAAGTACGCAAAAGTAATTTCAGAGTTTAGTGTTCACTGTATTAGCATCTCCTGTGATATAGCAAATAAAACACAATGTGAAGGACCTCTCTTTGGTTGTATTTTGTTTCTTTATTTGTATACTGATCAAAGGAAAAGCCTTTACTTATGAAAATCATTGCGCTGTAAATTTTGATTTGTGCGCTTCTATGAGTATAATTTATATTCTGCTAAAATCTTCTGCAATAAAGTGTAGGTCAGTCCTAGTGTTGTGTGGAAACACATGAAAGCAGTGGTACACAGGTCTAAGAAGAATCATTGATGAAAATTTCAGCTTGATGTATAATAGGCATAAAAATGGTGAAAGATGGAGAACTGCAAATTTGTGTGTGAGTGCGATTGCGTGCATGTGTGTGTTTGTGTTGTGCTTGCTTTGGTTTACTAAGTGTTTCATAAGAAGATACACTGACAGATTTCTTAGGCCTTAAAAGAGACTCTTTCCTGTATTTGGTAATTAATAATAAGCTGCTTTTGAACAATATGAAATAAAAGAATCCAGATGGTGAAAACACACAGATCAATATTCTTATTGTGATTTGAAAAACTTCAACATTTTCTAGAACTGTGAAAATAAAATTGGTACTAAACCAGAAAGGCAAAAAGAAAAAGTTTATCACAAGCCTAGACATGGACTGCGAAGTACTGGCAACATTTGTTACATTCAGTTCTTCAGACCAAATAGCGTAGCACATGGGAACTAAAGACAGTGTTTAAGCTTGTTTGCAATATACTAGGAATTGAATTTTATTTTCTCCATCTGTTGTTATTTTTTTTTTTTATTTCTGAATCACAGTTTAAAACTAAACAGAGTACCATTGTGTGCGTTTCCTGAATGACAAACATAGTACATGTTAAAATCCCAACTCTTGGCAGAATTAAGAATTAAGTTCAATTGCCATCATCCGAGCTTTCCCTCCATTCAAACAAACAAACAAAAAATAAGTAAGTTCTAAACTCACTACTCATCTCTGACTGCTATGGTTGCAGCGAAATTGCGTGTTTGAAGAATTGAATATTTCTCTAGCTAACTCCCCAGTGCATAGTTATTCCACTTCTATTTTCATGAAATGAGGAACTGCTATTGTGCAATGCATCTGGAGGTCATTAAAATGAAAGTTGGTAATTTCTGAGAATGGTGCTGGTAATAAGATTTACTTTGTTTTATGGAAAAGTTTTTATATAATTGCCCAGTTATTTTAAATGAATTTTCCAAAAACTGACTATAAATGTCAGCCTTTGCTAGCCAGGCTAATGTGCCATTTACAGAAGAGGTACATAAGATATGTTCAGTGGTGTGGCATCTATAAATATTATAAAAGAAAAATAATAGCGTTTTATTTGCAGAATGGTCAGAAATCTGTAGATTATGGGAAACCACCTTATTTACACATACTTATACTGAAATATTTACTTCTGGGCACAGTGCTGGACTACTTATCTGAACTTCTGAAGACTTTCCAGGGATTCCCTTATTAAAATGGGAACAATGAATGATTATGATTCTAACATCTGAAATTCGGAGACCCATTACTTATATACATCTTCATGTTTTCGGGGAATAAAAAAGAAAGACTTAAAGAGAAACCATTCCAATTACTAGTACTGTAAAGGAAAAAGAGCTGAAAACAAAACATTTAAGAGATATTTGACATCACATATCTTTTCCATGATAGTTTTTCAGTGATTAGAAAAACTATGTATTAAACATTTTTGCTTATGCTGGCTTTGCAGTCTCTGTCACACTATTCACTGTGGTTGCAATGTTGCAAAGGCAGCTGTAGATAATATATAAATAAACAAGCATGGATATGTTACAACAAAACTTTGTTTACCAAAACCAGTGATAGACTGGATTTGGTCCACAGGTGGTAGTTTGCTAACTCCTACACAAGACAAATGAACAAATGTTGAAAAACTTTCAAGTTTTCTTTGTCCCTTGGCATAGTTAACCATCCTGGTTTCCTTTTATATCTTTCCTTTCCCATCCAAGTTTCTTAGAAAGTAGGTTTATATATAGAACTGATTCCTAATGGACATGTTACCTATGCAGTCAAACAGGGCCTCACATTGACAAGAATACCAGTTTGTGGTTAAATACTGCCCTGCTGAACTTGAAATCTAATTTCGATGTCTTTAAATCTTTAATTATCTTTCAAAAAGACATCTAATGTTTTTCTTGTGTAGACCCCCCCCAAATTATGAAGCTCCTCTTTTTATTGTATGTATTATTTCATATATAATTTGTTGTTTGATTTCTGTTATTAGAATTCTTGTAAAATTCTTCTGTGGAAATTCAAATGATCATCTTGCATGCATGGGTCATTATCTTTTTCATTTGCAAACTAGAATGCCTTTGATTTATTCTCAGCTTTTGACCTTTCTGCCACACCACTGTACTGCCCCCAAATTAATGCTAATTGCAAATATGACACAATTGTTTGTTCTTTAAATCAGTAAAGTCTCTCTGAAAGTGGAAATATAAGTTACATGATCATAGCATGTTAATCATTATTCTGGTGGGGATACTGAGCGTATTATCATGGATAATTTTCTAATGGATTTTGATGCACAGAATTGATAACAAAAGTGTTAGGAGGCTGAAACAACAAAAGAATGTTGCTAATGCAGCACAGATATTACTAACTGCAGAAACTAGCTGCTGCTTCTAGGCTCAGGGAATCAAGAGCAAGATAGGACACAGCAGAACACAAGTTGTATTTTTCTGTTACCTCTAATGTAGAGGCATCACCCTGCTGGCTCTGGTTCTGTTACTTCTGGGGGTACAGGAAAGATGATATGGAAATGCTAAATGAACTAGAGGCTGAAATTGTACCTGTTCTCTGCTACTGTAAAGAACTGGTAAAATCAGATTAAAAAAGAGATCTTTTCCTTCTTTGTCTTGCCTTTCAAACTCCATCCATGCATCGAGATCAGACACTATCAGAAAGTGGATTGGCAAGATTTGAGAATCACAGTTCATAGGTTACCTGTCTCAGAATCACAAGTCACAATACAGAAAGTTGAGCTTGGGTTGAAAAGGAATAAATAGATACAGTCAATAAAATGTGACCTCCTACTTCAGAGAAGAGCCAAGAAAAAATATCATTTATCTTCTCTTATAAAACCATGACATAGTTAAAATCATCTGTACATTTTATGCATTATTTTATTTTATATTTTCTTACATGTTCTATAATATAGAATGATGGCTTTTACTTAAAAGCACAAGTTTATATGAACATTTTTTTCTACTTGGAGAAAAGAAAACAAAACTCCTTTAATACTGTGAGATTTCACAATATTCATAATGAGAATTATTAAGTATTTATATAAGTGTTTTATGATAAATACAGACTTTCTTCATAGAGAAACACAAACATATATATTGGCACAATGATTGGTAGTTGGTTTTACTAGGATTATTTGCCCTTTGATGTTTACTCATAGATACTAATTCAAGAACCCCTAGATACAGAGGAAAAGACAGCCTCTTTTCAAAGAAAGGTTCCTTAACAGAGTTCTAGACAGGTATCAAGTGCTTTCCAGTCAAGCTTATAGTCTTTGATCAGTGATTCCATTCTGTAGCAAATAACGTGAAAACTTTTTTCAGAAACTGCCTTGGCTGGGGAGAAACCAAAACAGAAAACAAGCAGAAAACTTAAATAAGCAGATAAATTACTCTTCAGAAGGTTTTAAAGAATCAGTGTGGTGTTTTAAGTTGTTAATTGGAAGATCATTACATTTATCTGCCTAGAAATAACATCTGCATGTGACACTCTCTGTCAGAGTATTTCAGGTATAAGTAAATTGTGTGACATTTCCAAAATGATGCTAATATTTTATTGAATAAGAGGTGGATATGAACAGAGAATGTAGGGCACGGTGTTCATGTTACCACTTAGATGCTTAATCAAAAAGAGTAACTCTTTTGATGGCAAAAAATCAATAATTAGAGAAGAAAGCATCCTTTGAGGACTTTAATGTTGTGTCTTTAACAGTAATATTTTTACAGCCCTGAGAACAAATACACCAAAGTTCATATGCATGTGTTTCAAAGAATAATATGGATTCAGGTAGATGAAAAGTTGGATCTTTGTATTTGCCTCTGCAGTAGGTCAATAAACATTGGCATAACTGTTAATCTTTATGAGTTGTAGGAGTAACTGTTTTCCATATTTTAAGGATTCAGCTCTTTTAACAGAAGGAAGAGATGTTTTGTGACTTTAAGCAGTCAGGAAGGAACATCTACCTTTAGGAGCTGTACACTGTACTAGATTACTAGTTTTTAAACTTGGATTCACAGTAGAATTACTTGTACAACTCTCAAAGTATGCAGATACTGGAGCCAGTCCTAGAAATTCTTTTCTTAGTAAACTTGGAGTGTAGTGTATGAACAACTATTTTTTAACGATTTTTTTGCAGGTGGTTCTCATATGAGCCAAGTTTTGAAAATCACAGCATCTAGTTTATTCTTGAGATTTCCATGTGTGAAATAGGAAAACCTCAAAAGTTTTTTCATATTGCTTTTGCTCAAAGCTAAGAATACCTTTAGGTTAACTAGTCATAGACATATTTCATCATTTTAGTTGTTTAGTGTGGTTAATGAAGATTTTCTACCCTTTTATCCTTTACCATTCCCTTAGCAATATTTGCATAGTATTTGGAATTCCAGTGGAGAACGTGAAGCTTACCATTGTGAAAGGCACTTGAAACACTGCTGAACCATTGCTCTGAAAGCTTCTGCTTCAGCAGTAGGGTTCCACGAGGAAACGTTCCATGCAAGAACACTCTGAGTGTGCGAGACATTATTAAATGGTAACTCGTACACCTGCCAGCCTCTTCTAGTCAGACAAGCGGTGACTTCCCTTTTCAGGGAGCTTTGCCAGACCACAGTTCTTCCTGCCAATTCAACTCCAACAAGCTTGGACCTGACAGTTTTTCAGGAAAGAGTTGCCCCCTAATTTCTAGTGTCTACAGAAATGAGAGCACAAATGTCTGACTACACCCTTGATTTCAAGCATAAAATGTTAAAATTGATCCACTATGTTCACCATTTCCTGATAACATTCTAAAGGATGAAACATTTCTCCTTATGTTTTGAAGGTGAATAAAATGAAGCACAGATGATCCAGGAATTGTTTGATGTTATTTAATAGTCAGTAGCAGAGCCAAGAACTAGACTCTAGGTTTTCTGGCTCCTGTATTAAAGCATTATCCACCAGATCATTGCTGACTCTCTAGTAATAGAAACACTGAAATCAGACATCTGCTAAATATTGTATGTGACAAATGTTCATGAAAGTACTCTCTGGCTTGCTGGAAACATTTTTAATGCTAATGTGTTTCAGAATGCAATATGAAAAAATTACAGTGAATATATATATATGAAATAAATTTTTAATAAATTTTTAACATTTCCACTAGATATTCTGAATAGATACAACACATATTCTGTAAAGTGTGGAGAATATAGTTTGTGTTAGAATGAAAAATAATGTTAGAGGTTTATTAACTTCTCAATAAACTCTTCTAAGAATTTGAGAGGTATATGGCTAATTTGCTACTGTTTAAGGGTAACTACTTTGAAAAATCAACAGTCTAACATTTAAATAAAAATACTTATGTTTGCTGAAAATATGATGGAATTCAAATTCTCTTTATTAAATCTCTTTACTAAGCTTGTATGATAAATTCTATTGACATAAACTTTCAATATTTCTTTTTCTTTCTTTCTGAAAGCAATCATTCATCCCAGTATCATCAACACATGCTCTATGTGATGGAATAATTAGAGGTGTAGTCTTTCTACTTTACTTCAACTACATTTTCAATAAATGCCTGATTACCAGAAAGGGGATTAATGTGCAGAATCATCATTTATAATGAAACCAAGGATGTTGTACCCGAAAAGTAGTCTCTTCTCTTTGATAATAAAACCAAGATGAGTTGAGTGTTGGCATATTCTTATTATGTAATTGGTTTTTTCTAACTCCTTTACAGAATATCTACAGACTATTTACTACATTTTAAAAAATTAATTACATTTATTGGTACATGCAAGTATACATAATGATCACATTCATCATAGGCAATTTGTATCTGTACATGATATAACTTGATTCTTTTTTATACCTTTCCCCTACCCTCCCTTGAAGGTTGTTAAAATATTTTACAAATTTAAAAAAATCAAACAAGACAGAGATTGTGTTATTGCAAAGTGTATTTATGGATTGATCTTCTGTTGAAAGTGCATAGAAAAGAAAACATTTTATAAAGCATGTAAATACCTGACATTAATAGAATCCCTAGTAGAATACACACACACACACACACACACACACACACATATTTGGCAACTTTTAGTTTTTCATTTTACCTTTTGAGAACAGCCATACCATAATCCTATAGGCTTTCATTTCCTCATCAAAGCTAGAATTTTGCCCCTAATTGACCATATGAAAGAAGATATGGTCAAATGTTTTGATCTTAAGGTCATTAGCTGGAAGGATATACAATCTGCATCTCAGAATTCCACAATCACAGCCTATGTACTGTTAGTGCAGTCACCAGATGTCTTTTCCATTCCTGAGAATAAAGAAACCAGAAACCAGATATGGAGAGAAAATACATCTTAACTAAAGTCAGATTCCCAACTGCACAGCATGAATATTATAAATATTCTCTTGAGTCAGTCTGCTTATTTTATTACTTTCTGAAAACAATAAAATAATTATAAATAAAACAATATTTATAGACAAGTAAATCATTATATCTAAGTGTTAGGATCTCTTTGGATATAGGATTTAGATCATTAATATGTGTGAAGCAGTAATTATATATAGTGAAACATACTTTGAACTTTTTTTTTACCTTTTCAGTTTCTTTTTACTATTTTTCTGTGCTTCATGCATATTTCATTTTTTATCCCACAAAAGAAATGAGGTATAATAGAGTACTTCCTTACAATGAGTAATGAGCTTCATTAGACAAAAAAAAGTATTTTGGAGAAAATTTTCCAAGCTAAATTCCCCAAAGTAAGCTCAGAAACAACTATTTGTTTATTTAGTCATTCATTCATTTATATTTTCAGTTTTTGTGGTGCTGGAGTCAAACCCAGGGCTTTATGCATGCTCTGTCACTGAGTCACAGCTGCAGCTCTAAATCAACTGTTGAATTCAATAAAGATGATTTTTCTTTTCCTAATCAAAATTTAAAAAGGAAAAGATGGAGGTTTCTATACTTGTACATTGCTTCTCTTTTTGAACATCGACTAGATATGAGTTCGCATTTCTTTATTTAATATTTTTAATGTGCTGAGGATTAAACCTTCAAGAATGGTAGGCCAGTGCCCTACTACTGAGCCATACCACCAACCTGTAAGATAGTCAACATACGTGACTAAAACGATGGATGTTAATATACTTCTATTCACGATTCCATAATTGTAGAGCAAAAACAATAAACACATAATTTGCACCCATAATGGTATAAGACACGGTATATATGAAGGTCAATTGTGCCAAAACAGTGAAGAAGGCAAAATTATCAGCAAAAGTAAATTAAAAAATAGAATCAATTGAGTACTTTTCAAAAATTTGTATTCCAAAAATATTCAGAGTAAGAATCAAAAGGACTTACAAGTTTCAGAAGAATTGATCATTTTTCATATATAGAAAACTGAGTTTTTCCACAAATGTTATTTAGTCCTTCCTTATTCATGAGAGGATTCTAAGAAAAAAACAGTCGTAACTTTTACTAAGAACTTAAAAAGAGGGCAAAATTTGTATGGGAATCCAGAGACTAAAATGTTTACTACATTTTTTATTAATGAACCTAATCTTATAAGTTAAAATTATACAAAATTAAGAAACCATTTCATTTCTTTGAATATATTTGATTAGAGATAAATTAAATATTTGTTTAAATTAAAGGGTTGGGTGAGTGGAGAAGATTGTGAAGGTGAGTTTCAACTGAATTCCACTTTAAAAACTGCTAATGAGAGCTCAAAATCCACTTCATTTGGATAAAGTTTATTTTCACATACAGGAATATGATTTTATATCTGTGTCTAAAAGTAGAAATGAAGTTTCAAGATAGAAAAGCTTGAGGATACAAATAATTCTATTTTAGGCACTTTTTTGCCTACTAATTATCTGATCCAAATATCTCACAGAACCTCGGACATTGTAGGAGAATTGACTGTGAAACCCATGTTTAATTGCAAGCTGACTGTCCTGTATTAGCTAACACAATTAATGTCACATTTGTGATACTGTACTATAAAATAATTTTATTTATGTAAATTTTAATAGCATATTCCCTATCTATTCTTCCCTTTGGATCTGTGCTTTGAGACTTTTATGAATGTTAATCTACTGTCTTTTGTAAAAAATATTACATTAATTATGAAAATCAAATATTTTCTTCTCCCTGAGAAAGTAAATTAGCTGCCAGTCTTTCAAATTTATGAGCAAGTTATTGCCTGTTGAAAAGATGACTTAATATTTCTTTATTTAGGTCTTTCTAGGATAAACAGTGTAGCATTATGATTAAAGCAGGGATCCTGAGCTATTCCTAGGCTTTTCATTTCAATTGCTGCAGTGACACTGTTTCTGAATGCTGGTGTGGGATGTCCTGGGAAGAAGCCACATTCCATGTGATTCTCAGGGTGCCACTGTCCTTAGGATGGTGCTGGATAAATACTCAGTCAAGTAGGCTTCCATAAACATTCCTAACCATCATGCTGAATGTCTTGCAATATGTCTGTGAGATTTTATGCTGTTAACATGTCAAGTGGATTGAGTAAGGATTTATGTTCAAAAGGGACATTGTGTGATACAGGCTTTGTTATCCATTTGCTTGCAATTTGACAATAGATTTTAAATGTTTCATCAGAAATACCTTTATAGTGATTTTCTGTTACAGTTTTTGTTTAGTTATGAAGAGTAGTTGAAAGACAGTAAAATTAAATGCATATAACTTATTGCTTTTATTGTTACATGTAATAATGGATAAATTTTATATATTAATTTTTATATCTATGAAACTTCTAAAATTTCCTTTACCACCCATAGGATGATCAAAGTCATACAATAAAATTCTCATAATTTTTGAAACTGCTATTTAAAAAGGCTTACAGAAAAAAATAGTATATTTACTTTAAAATTTTTCATGTTACCATAAGGATACCACAGTGCATTGTAAATATTACTATTTATATACCAAAAATATGCAATTTTCTAGGTTTATAGAAGAGAATTAAATAGGTGGGTGTATTAACTACTTCTGAACAAATTTGCTTTATTGCCATGAAAAGGTGAATGGAGTTTTGAGCTCTTGCCAGGAAGTAAATTAAGCAGTTGGAGACTCTTCATGTAATGATCTCATGAATCCTCATAATATTCCTTATGAGGTAGGTGACAAGTTGTATTATCCCCATTTGTATTAGAAGAAAATAAGGCTTGAAGTAGCTACAAAATTCTAGTATATAGATTGAGAAATGTGTTTCTACCACAGTGTGGTCCCTGATATTTCATCATCATGTGTGAGTGTCATAATTGCAATTGCATGTACAATTGCATTTGAGGTCTCTTCAAATTAAATTATATCATTTTGGTTTGTATTTTATATTTTTTATTTATCAGAAGCCACTATGCCCCAAAAGTCTTTTCCAGTTTGCATTTTTCAGAATGTAGACTTTCCTATTTGTAGAAATAGCTACATTAAAATCTCCCAGGAGATGGCTCAGTCCTCACAGAAGATAATGAGCTCTACTCTTTCAAAATGCCATGTTGCAGGGGGATATGGAACCCTACCCCCACTTTATAAACTCTGTGATAAGATAGTTCTCACAACAAGTAAGGTAAGTATTAGCTATGGAAAGTTTGCTTTTGTAGTTCTACTTAAACTACTAAGGAAGGTAGAAATAATGTGATTAAAACAGAAAATATTAAAAAATAACTATTTAATTTTGAAATTTCATGCTATTGACTTTCAGATAAAGTTGCAGTTCCCAAGACTTCTAATTTTCTTTTTTTGTTTTATTTTTTATGAAGGTAAATATTCTAGCAAAATGTCCCTTTTAACATGAGGAATATGAAATATTAATCCTCATAAAATTTTTATTGTTTTATTTTTGCTATTTTAGAGAAAATAATAGGAGTAAATAATATAATGTAAGCTTGGCTTGTATATTTGCCATTATGTATGATAGTGAACTATAAAATGAAATTTGTAATGGTTGCAATGTTTTACTTCATGTATTTCTAAGAAAATATGAGTTATATATTGCTAATTTTGTAATTGGGAGGATCATGCATGTGCATATAATTTACCTCGTTCAAATGTGTAATTAGGTCACTTCTTATTGTTTTCATTAAAATCACCATTAGTCCAAAGGATGCTATTATTGTAAATTATGAGTAATTTACAATATTTGTAAATTATGAATAATTTACAATATTTGTAAATTATGTATTTTTGTAAATTATCTAATGCAAATTGTAAATATTTTGGTGTGTAGTCTCACTCCTGGAAAACACTCCAGTTTTTGCTATGGATGCTCCCTTCAGATACTAAGAGGATGAAGAGGAGCCTCAGAAGAATAAACAGTGGGTCAAATGTCAAACATCATAAGGATTCAAGATTTAAGAAGAATAAAATAGAAATATTTGTATCATGTAAAATGAATTAATTGAGGTTATATTATATTATATTATATTGATTATCACCTAAAAGTGAGGAAGGAGATGTAAAGCAATAAAACACTAGTAATTTTTTTGTCGATATATTATTTTCTTAGAATAACCTTGACATACAAATATAGTTACTATTAATGTTGAGTCTATTACAAATATGAGTTAGTATAACATTGGTATTTTGTTTTCCTATATATTAAAAACATTTGTTAAAAATAAGTTTTAGAAATAATATTGTTGAAATTAGAGAATTAAGGTCAAGAACATGATCTGGGTTCTCACTTTGAATCCAAATTGATATATACTTTTCTCTCCCTTTTAATCTTAGAAACTTCTCAATTCTTTATTCACTAAGTGGCTGAAACAAAAATCTATCCACATTCCTGCAAAGATCTAATGAAAAATTCAAAAATGCCTATCTAGCATTCAATATTAGGTCTATCACTTAACAATTTAACAATTGCTCCTTAAATTATTTGTATTAGTGTTATAAAACAGAAGTAGATTTTTAAATTTAGATTCTAAATATGTTCTAATAAGAAATCTTCTTTCAATAAATACAGTGGTACCTTGGTTCACACAAACTTAGTTTCATGTTTCTGGGGAAGATAGTCGTGTTTAATATCTGATGCAGAATTTGTGAACTGTTTGCAAACAAAAGCATTTGAAGTATTACTGTAATTTTTACTCTTCCTTCCTTCCTTCCTTCCTTCCTTCCTTCCTTCCTTCCTTCCTTCCTTCCTTCCTCTCTCCCTCCCTCCCTTCCTTCTCCTTCTTCGCAGTACTGGGGATCAAACCCATGGAAAGCAAACCTCTAGCCCTAAGATTCATCCAGTTTCTTACAAAACACATTTCTATGAAGATAAGTGTCAAATAATTCTCCAATACTAGTTGTATTAAATTCAACTGTATAATATATGTGTACTTGTGATATATGTGAATATGTGATGTAAATTATGGATAATTCAAAACTGAATTAAAAACTTATGTAGAAAAGAAAAAAATCTTATTAAGAAAAGGGATTAACATTTGGATCCTGAATCACTTAAGGAAAAAACATACAGCAACATTCAGGTGGAGTTAAAGCGTTAATCCCTGGAACAACGTGGAAGAGATGGGGAGGTAGAGTCAATTTATTTGAAATTTATATTCCTGCACTCTGAATAATTACAGTTTGAATTGAATTGGAAATTTTGAAATGTATGTGCTCTTGTCCTTTTTCCTGTGTATGTTAATTTTCTGACTCTGCTTTAAATAATAGATTCTTTAGGTAGTGAGTCTATTATTTTTATTCTAAATTCCTTGAAATAAGAGATAAGTTATATAATATTAGAATGAAGGCAATGTTTCCATTTCTTTTTCATTATATTTCACGAATGATACTAGATATTTCTGAGGAGGTAATATAGAATTCCCTTGCCCAGAAATAAGAAGCTGCCAGTTGGTGTACGGTGAATCATAACTATCATAATCAATGAGATGACTAGGTTTCTTGCAGAGTTGCTGCGTTGTTTTGAATATTTTTGTAGGATGTATGTATGCTATCGCATGTGTTACTGCAGCTAGTTTAAGAAGACCACTAGTGTCCTCTACAAGGAAAACTAATGATTTAAATAAATGTATGAATTCACATGAAGGCATCATGAATTGTGGGATTTTTTTTCTATTTTTATGAGTCAAAACATATGTTTCTCCTTCTCTGGGAAAGTTCTTCATCCTTGTTTCTTTGTTTCTTTAAAGTCATCAGTTTTGCACCTCGGTCTTTTTTTCCCCTCCTTTTCTTCGATAATATTTTCAACTATAACAGTCTCTCTTCCACTACTGTTGTGACGTCATTTTATATCCACTTGATTCTTTCTAAATCATGTCACTTTTTGATCTTCTTAAAATTCCATTTTGTAGTAAGATCACTGCAGCATATTATAGCAAAATACAAAATTAAATTAGGAGTAACAAGACTATGCTACATTTTTCTCCTTCCTTCTACATAAAAAGTCAAACATATTTCAAATAACCCTACTTCACAAACTTGCCATTTAAAAGTTGTAAGAAATATGCTGATCATTTATTATTTCAGAGTATTCTTCTATTTGATTATTGACATTATCAAAAACAATAACCTTTATACCAAGTATCAAACAAATGATGGCAAATATAAAGTAACTAGGAAAATCTCTGCAATAAGAATACCAGATATTAAATCCTACCCTATACATGCAGCATCATAAAATCAATACAATGTCTTAAATATATGAAATACAGAGAAAATCAATGTATAATAAAATTGCATATATTAAAATATGCAAACACAGAGATATGGTTTCATAAAACCATGTGATAAGAGTGAGTTCCACATCAGATATTTCTGAAAGTTAAATATGCAAACATCACATAGATGAATTACTAGTAACCCAAAAGCCACAAGTGAAATTGGAATTGGAGCTGTGATTTTCTGATAGTGCAAAAAGTTTACACCAATTATGTATGGTCCTTTTTACACAGAGTTTGAATTCCTGAAAAGTTGAGTAGTGTTTACATAAAATATGTGAAACAAATAGATTATGTTTATATGTAATATAGAGTTAGGCTCCAGTTTCATATAATTATGAACAGGATTGGGGGTTGCACATGAAAGAGAATTTATTATTCACACAATGGATTTCTGGAAATAGCTGGTCACTTATGGTAGATCTGGGGTGGGCAAACTAGAGTGATTGGGGTCTTATAGTGTCAGGTATTGCCCTGCAGTTGGAGAAGGGTAAGGCAAAGACAAATTTCCTGTTCAGGCAAAGTTTAACTTTCTGTCAGTGTGAAAGGAGGAGATGCACATATGTGACAGCATTCTCATCAGCCTATCTGAATGTGTCCCAAAGGGCAAATGTAACCAAAGGCTTTTCAAGAAGTCAATGGCCAAACATCAGAAACAGGGCCAGATTCTCTATTATAGCATTGCAAGTACAATAATGTTTAACTAATTATGTTCAACTAATTATGCTGTTATTACTACTACTTCTAGTAGTAATTATTTCTACATAAAACATATACTAGCAATGATGATAAAACTATAATACAGTAATAAGTATACACAGTAGCCCCCTTCACTGTGAGAAATGGATAGGTTCTAAGACCCAGTGACTGTGAAAACGTGTAATACTGAACCCCACGGATACTGTTTTTATCCTATGTGCTAAAAGTATTGCCACATTGTATCAGATTGTATCCTTCCTTTCCTGTTTTATGCCCTGCACCTCCATTACATCACTGTTAAGTAAACTAAGGATTATTTTCACTGTGAAACTGAAATTTGATCTGATAATTTAGAGAACTATAAAGACTAGCAGGCAGGGAGCCTATACAGCATGAAAACATGGATGAAAGGTAACTTCAGCTCCTGGGTAAGACAGTGTAAGATGATGCAAGGGCTCATCGTTTACATGTCACATCTCAAAGACAGTGTTCAATTTAAAACTTCTGTATTGTTTATTTCTGTAATCTCCCATTTATATTTTTGAACTGTGGTGGCCTTTTTGGTGATTGAAATCATTATATATAAAATGATAGAAGAGGAGAAATCATTGTGTTAGCAATAACAATGATTTTTTGACAGTATTATTCTTTAATGTTTCTAATATCTTTCCATTGATATGACAACATACTAAACGCTTATGTATATATTACACATTGTTATATATTATCCTTTAATCTTTCTAGTGCTAACACAAAATTAATACCATTATTTTCAGATTAAAGAGAGACAAGAGTGAGAAAATTTATTCAGACACAAATTTCTTAGGTATTACCAGTATTAACAATCACATTTTTCATTTTGTAAGAGTGTTCATCACCAGCTGAGATATATAAATATTTTACAACTTTATGAATCAGCTGCTTAGCATCTTTCTTGTATAAACAAGATTTTGTTTATACAAACCTGGATAAATATTCCGCATGACATTAAAATGCTGTATGGGATATAACAAAATTTCCACTGGGTAGGACATTCTCTCCTTCTAAATATCAAACATGTTCCTCAACCATTATGACAACAAAAGTCTATACAAATTACCACAGCATATCTGGACACTGAAAATTCATTCTCAGGAAAAAATTGTTGCTAAAAATGCATCAGTGTTAAAATATTCCTGAAAGATCTTTAAGAAAACTTTTATGCTTTCCACTGGTGTCTTCAGAGTGCTATGTGAAAATTGTAACTACATGAATTTCTTTTTTTTACATTTTAATTAATTAAGACGCTGTAATTATGTGGTTGAGTTTTTGCTGTAAAAATGAAGAGAGGCAATAATAAAATCAACAATATGTCTTCTCATTAAGCTTAAACTTTTGAGAAATTCATACTTCATCTTTAGTATTAGAAACACTCAGAAATGCCTTTTCCCATTTTTACAAGGAACCCTTTCTGAAAACTATGCACAGTTTATGGGTTGCACAATTAAATGACACTTATTGATTAATACATCCTCCAGTCACCATCGTGATCCACATTGTGTAATTTGCTATGAGCTCCATTGCCATTGAAATACGAGTTTTTAAATCAATTTGTCTTTCAACTAAGATGGGATTTTTGACTAGTCACAGAAACATCATAATAGAGTGGGATATAATGAAAAAAAGATAAGTGAGGGCTTCATGGTATTCCCAGGGCTAATTTCAGTAGACTGACAAAAAGGACAATCACACAATAGTGAAGAGAAGAGAAGAATGGATGGTGAAGAAGTGGAGGTGGTGTTAGGTCTCATTAATTTTCAAAGAGAAGTTTGAAAGCAAGTGGATGTTAAGAAAATAGATAACTGAAAGTCTAATCTTTTTATTTTATGCCTACTTTGCTAAAAACTTTTCAATTTTATGTGCTATCATTCTCTGGATATGTTAAGAATTACAGTAGCCTATAACTGATTAAAGGAAAATAGAAAAAAGATATAAAATTAAGTATTTTATGATTTATATTTCTCTCTTTTATATATGTTTACATTTTAATCTCATGGAAAATCAAGATTAAATATCTCAAACTATGTTTTAAAATATTGTCAATATTTTGTTCATTCATAAAAAGCCAAATGAAAATCACAGTTTGCTTTATGTCAGTTTTTAGAAGAATACATCTAATTTTACAAAAATAATTTCTCAGACTACATAACTCTTCTTATCTCCTCATACCTATGCACAGCAGCAGAACATTAATATATTTAGACCTTTTGATTGGAGACTTAACATTTACACTGACATAAAACATTAGTGCTATCATTCAAGCATGAAAATTCCAAATTAACAAAAACCAGTAATGCTATTCAGGCAAAGTGGGAATTCGTGTGAGATATGGAAACAATTCTATAAAATATGCTTTAGCAAGGTAATAAGAATCTAGTTGTAAGCTTTATTCTTTATATGTGATAGGACAAGGTATTAATCCACTTACCATCTCTGCTTTGAATTATATTCCTTCTTTCTATGAATTTAATACCAATATCTGATGATGGCTCCAGTTTTCAAATTCAAACTGCTTACTCCAAATGTGATTTTATGCATAATACAATCAAGTAACCTCCACAGTGCTATGTCTCAGTTTCTTTTTCTTTAAAGTGGAATAACATTTTGTGTCGATATTCCAGAGATGGTCTATATGGTTGATAAGAAGCTTTCAGGTAATGTGAAGAATTTTGGTTGTTGTTTTCATTTAATCAAATTGAAAATCCAAAGGGGTTAATGGTAACCCACAAAACACAGGAACTCATATAAACAGAAAACTGATTATATAAATAAATTTGAATATTATTAATTAATAAATAAACATAATTGATACTTATTGTCCTCTGAAATTGATAGACACTGATATTTTTTGATATATTTAAACACTTTCATTTCTTTTTCTGTATTTCAATTTTAGCAAATTCAGTCAGCACAAACTAAAACAAATATTTTTATGAAACTTGCATACCTTCAGTTATCATATATATTATTTGTATTCATTCTATATACACTATTTGAAATCTATTCATTTGATTTGTTTTGTTTGTAATTCTTCCTGTCTTTCTGAACTCTTAGAAAAGTAATGAATAGCTCAAATGTTGTTCCTCTAAACTTTAGTTTGCAGTGATGAAATCACTCCTGAGCCAGGCATCTAGCCCCTAGGAAGGGAAGACACTAATGAAAATTAGCATTCCAAAAGAATCCACTGCAGCTGTCATCATAAAAAGAAACTGATTAGTGGTTTGGACCATACTAACTCTGTAAATTATCAAACAAAATACCTCAGAAGCATCCATTTACGTATATGAAAATTACAATTTGAACATCACACTTTGAGCACATTAATCAACTTCATTCTTTGTTTTTCTGGGTAATGAGACTTCGCGGAAAGGTAAACAACCAGCTAAATAAAGTTGCTTTAGCAAAAATGGATTAAATATATTCATACATTAAAAAAAAGAAACATTCTAAGAGGTATATAAATAAAGGAAGCATCCCCTTGGTCATTTATTTCCATTTTTAGTTCTAGTTGGACTTTTTCCCTTCTGCTTTTTTTTACTTTTTAAAAGATCTTCTTTTCATTTCAATTTCTTTCATAACAACCTATCTGTACTATAAATTATAGGACTTCTAAAACTGATTAACATAAATATCGTACTACCTTTTATTTGATATTCAATAACGCAATCTTCATAGAAACATGTTCGTTCTTAAAAGCTATCCAGATCTCACATAATTTGTTACAGAATTATAGGAATAATGTTTTCATGTGGTGGAAATTGGATGTTTTATTTATAATAATTTTTTTCTCTTTTACATGTAATAATTTGTATAAAGAAATTTTTCCTCTCATTGGAGCTATATTTCTAGAAAATTTGATTAACATTCAAAATGGCTAAACTTGTAGTTCTGATTATCTACGTGAAAGTGGATTAGGAAGAAAAACCAAATATCTATACACTGTGGTTACACAGTGCTCACGGGGTGCTAGATATCCATTATCACAGTACTTGAGATTTAAATGATTGACAGTTGTGTCACTTACTTGTACTGATGCATCATGGAAAACTATTGCAGACCCAAGAACTCAGGAAGTATGCTCAGTGGAAGTATTAGGAAACAAAAGATATTGCATATATGAAGCTAATTTGTAATGCGCTTGTGCCCTCAATGTCCTTTGTCTTGTTCAACTTCATTACCAGACAACGATTTGGCTTCACATTCTTATGTATCAATTGTATATACTCTACTCTGAAGATTAATTGAGAGCCCTACTCCATTTTTAATTCATTTATGTTTTTATTAGTGTTTTCAAATTTGACCTAAGGTTTATAATTACAGTTTCTTTGTTATTTCTCTTAATAATTTATTCTTAAACAAAAATCTGTCAACTCTTACCTATGTAATTACATGGATTAAATATATTTAAATTGCTCTACTACCAGTTTAGAGAATTCAGGAACGTTTACAGTTTATATGTTATTTTACTATAAAATAATAATATCTTTCTAGCGTTTCCTTTCAAAGGAGGTAATTTTTTCATACATAAATTGTCCTAGAATACACGGGTACATAGAGTTAAAGTTAACAATTTTTTTAATCTAAACTTGTGTAAATTGAAATATGTTTGTTTGTTTGGATTCAGGGAAATTATATTTGGTAGAGAAAAATAATATTAATTTTTGAAAAAATAAACTAATCACATTATGAGTGATCAGATGAATCATTTAATATTGGAGTGCATCAATTCCATATTTCTTATATTTGATATTTAGTTTGATTTATAGACCTGTTTTGGTATTAATCATCAAAATCACCATGGTTGTTGACTCAAAGGAATAAAAGAGGCGAATTGGTAGTGCTTATTATAACTTTTTTTTTTTTAGACAGAACCTCACTATGTGGTTCTGGCTGGCCTTGAACTCATTGTATAGCCACATAACCTCAAATTTGCAGCAATCCTCCCACTTTAGCCTCCCAAGTTCTGGGGTAATAGGCTTACCCAACCATGTCCAGATTATTTTAACTTTTGAATCCACACTGTTTCCTATGTACAAAATTGTCTTTGGCCACATCAAGTCACCCATAAATCCTCAGGCACACAGTAAAGAATAAAAAATAGGTACTTAGGTCCTTTGTCTCTCTCTCTCTCTCTCTCTCTCTCTCTCTCTCTCTCTCTCTCTCTTGCTTTCTCTCTCTCTTTGTCCAGGAATTGAACTTGGGACCTCACGCTTGTCAAGCAGGTTCTTGTGTCACTGAGCCCCCAGCCCCTAGATTTTTTTTTTTTTGTATATTTTTGACTAATGTGGTTTCTTGGAAAAGTATACCCACATAGTAACGCTATAAAACAAAACTCATTGTTTTCTTTTGGGATTTTATTTTTTATCATAAAGCTTCTACCTTAAAGTTATTTGATAGTGTTGCACCATTAAAATCAAGAATGGCTTACTCAGCAACTTACACAGCACTGACTGTATTCTAACATGCTTTTTAAATGCATACCTTGCCAATTCCAAAACAAACAAATGCCTTAGTGATGGTTCATTCCTTGTTCAACATAATACATATGTACATTTTCATGTAGCAAAATTACATTTTATTATGGAATTTTTATTATAAATACTACTAAAAATATCTTACCCATTTTGTATGTAAAATTATTTCATAATTCTTTAGTCTACCTAGTAGCACAATCTATATCTCACATTTCATATATTTCTAGTGTTAGGCGTTGATTTTGACAGTGTAATTAGAATTCAAATGACTTTCAGAAATACTGTTCCATGGATTATAAAACCATAGGAGACACTGCTAAAGTGATGATCCTACCATGAGTGCAGTGGGCTTTACCAGCTTCCTGTAACATGTATATATATTAAATCAAGAAAATTGAATATTAAATTTATAAAAGTACTACTAATGTACAGGTTCTAAAATGTTACACAAATTCACCTTTGTAAATTTAATAATCACACCCTAATTATGGGTCTAAATTGCAAATGTGAAATGCTTGTTATTCTATTTATGGTTTTTACCTTAGAGGTAAAGTTTCATTTCTGAATTTATTTCTATTTTCTCTCTTGTACTGTGTTCAGCCCTAGGTGTATATCATCTCTCAATAAAAATATATTTTGTGTTCAAAATAATATAATTTAGACGCTAGCATTTTCAGCCAAAGCTTTAATGTAAGAAGAAATATTAATTCACAAAATTCGGTTATTGCATCCGACTCAACTTTAAAATGTTTTATTCTAGGTTAATTTTTCCAGATATTTGCAGTGATAGTCTCATTCTTTATAATTTATGCTTTAATTTTCCATCATAAGCCTACATGTTTATTTTTTTTTCTTTTAGATGGAAGATGTCATTTTTTTGTTATATTCTCATGATGTGGAGATCTAAAATATAAAAAACCTATAATTATAGCTTTTCAATCTCATTTTAAGACTTTTACAGGTTGGCCAAATTTCTACACCATTACTTTGTTTATTTTGGAGTGTAGGCTATAACATGTCCTATATATCTAGAGCACTGAAAATCTCTAGGAAAAGAAAAATAAGAGCTCAATGAAAGCATGTGATGGCTTTGTTCTAGATCGTTTGTTGAAAGTGGCACTCATCACTTCAGCTCATACATACTATTGGATAAAACAATCAGTTGCTAACATCTGTTGTTAATGGTATGGTACATCAATTCTGGTACGAAGGAAAAGAAATAACTTTCAAAATAATATAATTTATTACCAAAAACCTTTAATGGAAATGACAAAGAAAAAAACATTTAAATTTGTCTAAGACCTATCAGGTAATAAAACCTTGAAAAATATGTGAGGAATTGTATAAATGTTAAATGTTTCTTCTGAATTTCTCTTTCATGATCCAGAGTATTTCCATGGCTTTCAAGATTTCTCAGTAGCATATTTCCATTGTTAAGCAATTTGAATTTTATTTTATTGATCTCATCTCTGATTATGTGGGATTTTACCTGGAAAGAAATATGGAGCATCTTGTCTTCTTTGGAAGGTTTCAGTAGGTGTCTTGGTCATTTTTTTTTTTACAAGGTGTAAAACATCTGACATTTCCTTCCCTAACATCCTAACTCATTTATTTAATGGACTGTGACTGATTCAAAACATGGTTGCTGCCAATTATTCAGAATTTACATCACTGGATGTAAGGCTTTTTCCAGTGGCACTTGTTAAAGGTCACATTACATCAACCAAGCTAACTCTAATTCACAATGCTCATCAAAAATAAAGACTCACCTTTTTGGGCTAGGGTTTTTGTTACTGCTTACAGGTTGAAGTTGACTAAAGCTGGCCTCCTTACATCTCTCCTGCTGAAACATATCTCTGCAGGTGGTTTCTTTTTGAGCTACAATATAGCTGCTTGAAGGAACTCCTCCATGACTACTGATACCAGCTCCAGGTTTAAGTCTGAACTTTAGATGTGTTTGTTGTCATTGCCACTTACCTGATTTTAACTAATTAACTCAGCAGGGAAGATAACTTTTTAAAGTTTAATGCCATTGTGAAGCACATTGAGAAACCACAGCGTGACAAGATGACATAAAAGTTAGTGTATGTGTTCCTGTACCTTCTCTAGAGTTAGGCACCCTGGTGGTTTAGACAAATGCATTGGTTGTTCAAATGGAAACTTGATACTAAAAGTCATGGGGAGAAAAAAGACTGAATTCTAATTTGATGTTTCCAGTCTCTTAGAAACATGAAGAAATAAGGGACTCATTTATAATTCCTATGGATCTTGGCAATCTGATAAAAACAATTCTGATATGGAGTAAAGTCCAGGGATAAGTGGTTAATGATATGATTTGAATTTGTCATCTATTTTTATACAACTATAGTGTATTATATTTTATTTATAATTTGCATAAGATTAGCATTATAAAGCTCCTTTCAGTAAAATTGTTTTTAAAATTTCCAATCTTGGTTATATAATACCATAAAAATAAGTAGAACTACATAAGATGAAGAAAATTATCCAAGCATAAGAAGTTTGAAAAGAAAGTAGTTTTGAAACTCAGACTCAGTATAGCTTTAAGTCAATTGCATATTTGTGTTATTTTAACAGTGAAAATAGTGTAACTGTTGCAAGAAGTAACTGGCATTTTAAACAAATACTACATTTATAAAAATTGCAGTAGTATCTATTGTAAATGAATTGAAACGGTCAAACAATTGTACTAAATCATGCTATTCAAAAATTATCAATAAATCATGCTACTCATAAACTGTATTATGCAAAGACTTAAAGAGGTCAGTCAAGAAATAAAACAAAATGATAAGTTAAAAAACATTATTATGATAGTAAGATTGATGAGATATTGAAAAAAAATGGTGGGAGTTTAGATGCAAAAAATTGAACAGTTTTCCTGTGTGTGTTGTCAGGAAGCTAAAAATCTGAAAGAAAAAGAGCAAAGGGCTGTTTGTCTGGATCATGTAATTTAAATTTTAAAATTTGAAAGACTCCAAAATATAATAAATAACCAACCACAATGCAAGCAAAGCAAAAACAAAACAAACAAAAAACTTTAGCAGAAGTCATAATTGCACTTTGGGTGGAGAATACTGTAAAAAGAAAATTATGTAATATGAAAATGTAATTATGAAAGCATTTCTGAATCAATCTAAAATATTTAAACATTTAGAGTTGGTGAGACATTGAATCAAATGAAAATATTTTTGTAGTTCGATTTGACCTAGAAGGAAACAAAGGATATATATATCCTTTGTTTCCTTTGGCATATATATATATGCAAAAGTAGTCTAAATTTTGAATCTCTAGGGCAAAAAAAGAACTTACTACACTAAAAGGTGGACAGAACTAAAATTTACCAGACATAGAAGCCAACAAAGTGTAAAGCTAGTGAAAAACCTCTAATTGACATTTTATACAAGCTGGAAATTAATTTCAGAAAAAAAGAGATGAATGTAGTTATTGAAGTAGAAATTTTAACATTGCATACAGATCAGAAATAGTATGACTAGAAGAATATCCAGTATAACATTTTTGCCAGTTTCTTTTTCCAGAACTGGGAATCAAACTCACGATCTCGAGTTTGCCATGCAGGCCCTATGCCACTGAGCTGTATCCCTGGGCCTTAAGTATAATATTTTGCAGAAAAATTTTAAAACAGAAAAAAAATGGATCATTGGATTAGGAGAATCAAGATTTAGTTTGTCATACTCAAACCAAAATCGTAAAAATGTGTTTTCCTTTTTAATATCTTTGTTATTTAATATCTTTTTTTTGATACAGTCTTGTGATGCATTTAGACTGGTCAGACTGGTCTTGAGCTCATTGCATAGCCAAGGCTGTCTCAGTCCAACAAATGCTGGGATACAGCATGTGACAGCATACCCCACCATTATTAAACATCTTTGATTTCAGACATTTAAAGGTTTGACCTCTCTATATGTACATTAATCTGTTGTTTGTGGAATTAAAACTTCATAAATGCAATCATCTGAACAATAATTTCCTGAATAATCTTACATTAACAATTTAGGATGTACATTTCATCATATGAATTACTCTTTGTTGCTTTATTCAGAATGTTCATTTTCAATATAAAACATCATGTATAGGTTAACTGATGCTTTATAAATATTTTTCATTGTTCAGCTTAAATTAAAATAACACTTGTATAGATAGAGCTTCCTTTAAAAGAGTTGCTTAACTAATATACATGTTTGTATTCATGAATAATCCATTTTAAAGTTCAGTGGTTGATCTATTTTCTATTCTTCAAAATCTGAGAAAGACAGAAAAACATCATTCTCAAAGAGAAAGAAAAATACATATTGTCAGTGATTGGACAGTGTTTGTGGGAAATTTTTTCCAGTACATACATAAAATTTCTTAGTGCTGTCCATGCAGTGATAACTATGTGATCATTCACTAAGAGTAGGAAATGAAGACACAATTCTGTAGGATGGCTTTTCAGTGTTAGAAACGCCAAAGTAGTGATTATGTCAACAAAGAATCTATTTGATCACTAAAAGATCTGCTGAGAACTCCCTCATTTTAGTCATCCTCATGAGTAAATAATCAGTACTAAATATATGTAATGGTTTGTGCCTAGATGTTCCCCTAACACTTGCTCATGCACTTTTTGGATGGGGCTTTTTTGGAGGCAGCTGAACCTAGAGTTTGTGATTGATTCGTAGTGCAATGCTGGGATTAAGAGTGGGTGAATGTTGGATTAGTTCACTGACTAGATTGGCACAACCTTAATCCCAGCAGTCTGGATAAGATAAAAGGTGCAGAAAGAGGCTTGTTTCTCTTTTATTCTTGTTGCTCTTACTGTTTTCCTACTGCCTTGAACTGTGGCCTCTCTCTGCCTTATGCTACTCTGCCTTGCAGTCAGATGATTATGAACTGAAACCTCAACAAACTGTTAACCAAATAAAACTTTTCTCCTTTAACTTTGGGTGTTGGATATTTTGTTACAGCAATCAGAGAAGTAACTAAGACAATATACATAATCTATTATTTTGCTGAATATTCACAGTCTAGTACATGACAACACTAAAGCAAAGATTTCCTCCAAATGTATTAAGAAAATTTAAGACCATAAAAATATATAGACTCACTCATTAAAAAAAAGATGTGAAAATAGTTTTTTTATCAAATCAAGAAAATGTTTCACAAGATCCTCAGAGAAACAGTGTAGTGTGTTTGAAATGCTAAAGAAGTGTTGCTTGGCTAAAATACAGATTCAAATATGAAGAATATTTTTTAAAGGAGAGAATATGATCTCACAATACGATCTCATCAGAACATTTAGGTGAAGCTCAGCTTGGTCATAGCTCCTAGTCTTTCTGGGCTGAGATTAGACAGGTCCGTGCTAGAGTTTGGAGGATTTTTAGGATAGTCTAAGCTACTCCAGGTTGTTGGCCAATTCAGTTTCTTATGGTAACAATTCTAAGCTTCCAATTTTTTTGCTGACTATATTGTAGGAATTACTTCCAGTTACTACAGGTCGTCCATAGCTGCTGAATTTTCTTGCAGCATTTGAGAATTTACTACTTCAAAGAAAGAGGAAAATAGCACTGTAGTCTGCTGAATGAGTCTTAAAACTACTCCCCCTGTAAAAACGGTGAAAAATAAAAGTATAAGGATAATATAGTAAAGTATAATATTGTCACTGCAATGGCCTCGCTTGTACCATTTAATGTAATCAAATCAAAAGACATGTTATCCTACAGTAGTCACAAAATCAGATTCCACTCAAAGAGATGATATTATACAGAGCCTGTATGGAATGGAGTAGGAAGCCTTTGAATCACATGACAAATAGCCCTTTACTTTTATGCATAAAACTCACACTCAGCAAGACTATGAATCAGCTCTCCTTTGTCTGGGGCAAATACCCTCAGCAGCTTAAAGGAGGCAGTTTTATTTGACTCACAGTTTCAGAGTTTTCAGTTCGTATTCAGTTCCTCCAAGGCAGAAATGCCACAGAGGAAGGATGTGGCAGAGCAGAACGCCTCACATCATGGCAGCTGGGAAGAAGAACAGCAGGACTGTGCACAAAAAAGGGGTCGCTGGGCCCCAAATCACACCTCTATGACCAACCCAGACACACAGAAGGTGCAGTAGATTGCCTAATTCCTTTAGTGGCCCTCTAGACCGTGAAGTTGATGGTTAAGCTTAACTGTCACAAAGACTGAGCAGCAAATCTTATTAGAGCCCATTGCAATTAAGTGAGAAAAATACCACACACTGTGTGCTATATGCATATATCAATTCCCTACAGTGAACGTGATCATTATTTACTGCAAATCTGTACTAATAAAAAAATTTTTAAAGACCAAAAAAAAAAAACAAAAAAAAAACAACAAAAAAAGAAAAGATGATAATGACTAGGGTGAAACCAAAGAAAATTATATGGATCCAAGAAATATATATTTAGTAAAATATGAATAATAGGTTATTTGCTGTGAAAATAATAAGGGAAATTTAAAACAAAAGAGTTCTCAGATTAATGATTTGCATGGTAAATCATTAAAACACAGAAAAGCATGATAATTACAAGTTTTAAAAAATATTACATATGCTTTTTTTTGAAATTCATGAGTGGGATAAATATTGAATTATCCTGAATTATTTGGTAGCTTGGAAGTTGGTTGCTTTTTTCCCCTTTGAATCCTTTATTAATACAGATTTATATTACTCTTTAGTATCATTTTCTTGTATTTCCTTTAATATTTCTTTTGAGTAAGATGTGCTATCAGTTTTTTTTTATGTTGAACTTATTTCATGTGGCTTCATTTTTAAAGAATGACTTTGAAAATATATAATTCATGGTTAAAAAATTGTTTATCATTTTGTATTTATTATTCTTATAATTTTGAATTTGCCATTCTATTACCTTTTGGTTACCACTGTTTTGACATAAAACTAACTGTTAATAATATTGGTATTCTATTGTACATAATGTGTTATTTTTCAGTCTTCAAAGATTTTTCTTTGTCTTTGTATTGCCACAAGCAAATCTGAACATGTACATACTTCTTAATTTATCCTACTTTAAATTCATTAACATTATTGGATGTGTATGTTAATATTATTAACATCATTTTTTAGAAGTTTTCAGTGATTAATTCAAACTGTTTTTTCTGTCCTCATTAGGAGGAACAATGTGCAGATAAGCCAAACATTTAAAGGGGAGATCTGAGGAATGACATAATCACAGTGAAGTTTAATAATCCCCTCCAAAGCCCTTCTGATTCTCACATGTGTGCACTCTAGTGTCTTGCAAGTCTTTAAAGCTTTTTTTCACTGTTTTCCACTCCATCCCTCTAATTATATTACTTATCACTAAGTTTACTAGTTTAATTTCTTGGCAGTTCTCATTTTCTGTTGAAGCATTCATTTCAATTACAGGACTTTTTCTGACATTGCTGTCAATACTTCTGCTTATTGTTTAGTCAGCCATCATTGTTCTACTTTTTTTTTTCCTTTTAAAATTTTTATTTAAAGAAAAAAAACAGGAAAATGGTAGAAATGATACAGAATTTTTAAAAAAGATAAACGGTAAGAAATCACTAGTTGATAAATTACATATTGTCTTCTTAGAAATTGTTGCTCAAGTTACAAAATTAAATCATACAAAGTAGACATTCAAACAGTGAGATTGTAAAGAGCTAAGCATGCATGAGTCTTTACATGTATTTCTATCCTTTCTGTATTACAGGGAAAAACAAAACATAGCAAGACAAAACAAAACAAATTCCTACAAGAACGTGAAACCAAAAAGTCATATTAAACCACAGTACAAGGTGATCTACAATGGATACTGTGTTGTCTCTTGTTATCTTCAATAGAATTGTCTATATCATCAGGCATATTTAGATATAGCAGTGTAATTGAATATAGCAGCACATAAAAATATTAGTAAAAACAAAATATTGTAGACAATGTAAAACTTCAAAGACAGGTAATAATCAAACCAGAGTGGGTATCCTAGTGAAGCTTGTCATCTTCAGTGTAGTTGCCTATATTCTCAGACTTGGTAGTATCATTCTTCACAGCTTTGAATAAAATCTGTCAATACAAAGCAGCAATCTAACAGACCAGATTCAACTAAGATCAGTCATGGTAAAACAGTGTAAGTTATACTGAGCTTCAGATTAAGTTAATAGGAAATTAAGGATGATTACAGTGCTATATCTTGCTATTTTTGGAATAACTGACTGTGCCCTCAAATCTAGTACAAGTAGACAAACTTGGACAGAATATAATTTATCTAAGCAGAATGGTATGAGTAATGTGGGTTTTAAATCCTGGTACAATATTAACAATATCCTCTGCCTTCTTTTTTTAAGACTATTCCTCCCCTTTCACATCCACAGGGTGCTGCACATTTTGGGTCCCACCAACTCCCTCGGTTTTTAGATTGGGGGGCAACCTGCTTTTTACCTAAGTGGTTCCAAACCTTCTCACTCCTCGACTTGATCTCAAGTATTCCCTTACCTACAAAAGCCTCAAAATTTTCCTTCATTATAGCTGAGTAGTTCTCTACTTCCCATTAAGTATCCTGTCTTTCCATCCTATCTGTGGGGCTGGTCGAGTTGCCCCTATTTCTCTCTGACTCCATGTCATATAGAGCATTGTTTTCTCATATTTGATTCTTGGTCTTCAGGTTGATTATACTTCCTGTACAGAGAATCTCTATGAGCCTTACCTCCTGTTCTACTCTGCCTGAATTTTCCTTTTTTTAGTGTATCAAGGCCATCTATGTTAGAGATTATAGCCAACCTTCTCTACCTCATTTTTGCTATGCTATTTTTCTGCCATTGTTTGTCTAGTTTTTTCCTTCATTCTATTGCCTACCCCATTCATTGAGGCCTTTCTGCCACTGTTCCTGAAATTCTGATAATTTTTTTCTCTCTCTCTAGAATGTCCTTCAGTATTCTCTGTAGGGTTGGATTGATGGTCACAAATTCTCACAGTTCCTCTTTGTCATGGAAGCATGTTGTTTCTTCATTAATTTCTAGTGACAGTTTTTCAGGTTACATGAATGTGGGCTGGAGGTTATTTTTTTTCAGGGCTTGGAACACTTCACTCCAAACTCTTCTTGATCTGATGGTCTGTGGTGAGAAGTCTGCCATGATGTTGATGGGCTTTCCTTTATAGGTGATCTGTTTCTTTTCTCTGATGGCTTTTAATATTCTGTTTTTATATCTGTTTTAGATCTGTTTTGGTTGTAGGTGGCTGGAGTTCTGTATGCCTCATATATCTGAATATCATTTTCTTTTCCCATGCTTGGGAAGTATTCCTTAATTATTTCTGTGAATAGCCTTTGTAATTCACCTGTTTTTATTCCTGCTTCTTCACTCATATTTCTTATTCTTAAATTATAGATTCTCTTGTCATCTTCAAGCCTTTGTATTGTTATTGCCTGTTTCCTTGTTATTTTTAAGAGATCTTTCCTTTCATGATCACACATTGCAAACTTGTCTTCAAGTTTTGATAGTCTAACGTTAGTTTCTTTTAAGGAGTTTTGCCAGCTTTCAGTGGAGTTTTTAATTTCCTGGTAGTCTCTTTGAATCTGCTTTGTGTATTCTAGATTTTCTTTATATTCTTTATTGAATGTTTCTCACCTTTTTTTGGTGTTTCTCCCTTCTTCTGTCTTTGTCTTCTTGAGAGATGCTTAGCATTTCTTTTATTAATCTACTTATATCTTGCTTTATCTGATTTAATATTTCAGTTCTGAGCTCATCTACAAGGTCCCGAAGATATCTCTTAATGTCCATTGAAGCCGTGTCTGATGTTGCATGTCTGCTGCCTTCAGTCTCTTGTATTTTCCTCTCCTGGATCAATATTCTCAGGGTTTTGGGCTGGGAGCTTTTTATTGTTTCTCTCTCTTGTCATGTTTTTGGTTTCTTCCATACAGGTGTATAGTGGAGGTCTCAGCCCCTTTCCTTGTTGGTTATGGTTCTTCTGAAGCACTCTGGCGAGGGATTTCTACCCTATCCTGTTTGCTCTTATCACTGATGTAAGCAAGGACTGTGAATGCTGGCCCCTCCCCTCCTGCCCAATTCCAACATATGGTCCAGTTGGTAGCCCTCTTCCCGTGGAGGGGGGTGTCTTATTCCCAGCACTCACTGTGTAGTCCCTTGCTGGCTCTGTTCTCTGTTGGGCTCACCTACCTCCGTCTTTAGCATGACCAGCCAGTCACAGCCGGGTGATTTTGTGTGCACCATGGGGTCATGGCTGCACAAGTCACAAGTTCAGGCTGCTCAGGCTAGTAGTGGCTCCAGCAGGCGGCAGCTATGTGAGTTGTTTGGGCAGCTCCAGGTTTTGGCAGGTCTCAGCTCAGGCAGGCAGTGGCTCTGGTGGATCACCACTCCTGTGGTCGGTGACTTTGGTGAATTGCAGCTCTGGCAGGTGGCGGCTTTGTGAGTTGTGAGTTTGGGCCACTCTGGTCAATTTCAGCTCTGGCGGGTCAAGACTTTGGCAGGTACCAGCTCCGATGGTTTGCAGCTGCGTGAGTCACGTGTTCAGGCCATTCTGGCCAGTTGCGGCGGTGGCGCCAATTCAGGTGGCCGGAGAGTGCTGTGGCCGCAAATCTCACCTTCTGCAATTATAGCCCAAGGACTGTGTGTTTGAACAGCTCTTTTGCCTTGAGTTTCTTCCTGGGTTGAGAGGACCCATCTCCTTCTGTCTAGACCTCTCCATGACGTTTTATTCTGGCATGAGTTGTCTCTCTCAGAGAGGCTTGAGTATCTTGAGGCTTATGGATCTGCCATCTTGAACCAGAAGTCCCATTGTTCTACTTTTAAACACGGTTTACTAATTCTTTTGCCATACATATAACAGCTTTTTGTTCAAACATATTTGACAAGCATACTGTGGAGGCCCACCTGGACAACTCTTTTTGAATAAAGAGCAGTTATCTCCATTTTGGCTAAACCTGACTCTATCTCCATGAACTGATATGTACAGAGCTGGCTAAGCCATTGCTTTATCCCTTCAGTTGGCTTTTAAGCAATGTAACCAAGGTCGATTTGTACTGTTTGAAGGTAGGTGACAGTAGTTGTTTCCTTACTCCATGACTTTCAGAAACATGGTTGAACCAGGCAGAATGAAGAGCCACCACCCCATGCTGTCAACTGAGCCTTAAGATAAGAAATGATGAATTCCCAGGGCAGAAAAGTTTGCGTATCAGAACTAAAGCACTAACCCAAAAACATTAGACACTACCTCAAACCGTGCGATGCTGATTACTCCTTCTGTGTATCCTCTTTCTATGTATTACAGAAGTAATTTCAGATCAGCCACTTAGCCCATTCTCACAGTCACTCATTCCCGAGTCACTCCTCTCATTGAGAATTAATAAAACATGGGTTTGACTCTGGATCAAGGCCTTTATTTTGATGAACCTTCATTCTGGCCACACTTAGGGCTCCTTGGCTCTCCATAACTATAAATATGTCTTAGTGTTTTTATTCTTGCCATGGGTTGCACTGGAAGTGGTGGATTGGAATTAATTATTGAGTTACTGAATTCTAATAACTTTTCAGTTCCAATAATAATTTCAATAGCAATTGAAATTATTCAATTCCAATAACAATTTCAATAGCATTTGAAATTATTCAATTCCAATAACAATTCTGACTTATTGAATTCCAATAACTTTTCATGGGATTACAAATATAAACTTCCCAGACTGTGATGAGGACTGGGAAGATTTCTCTGTAGTGTACCAATTTTCTAGGAACTGACATGTATCCAAAACCTACTTGTGCAAAGGATATTGCAATATTAATAATTAATATTTGTATTAATTAATATTTATATTAATTAATACAAATATTCACTAAATTTTTTGTGATCTTCATAAATATTATGGAATTAGTGGTCAGGTGACAGCCAGTTTGAAAACATTAGAATAAGGTAGGGAATGGGGAAAATAAAGAATCAAGTTATATCATGTATAGGTACAAATTCCCTGTGATATATGTACACCCAAAATGCACCAATAAACTTCATTAATTAAAAAATACATAAATGAATTTATATTAAAAATAATTAGAATTACAAAAATGTATATTCAATGTAAAAGAGTGAGAAGACAGAAAATAACTATTCAGAAATTTTTGTATTTAAAGATGTGTTTGAGATACATAGGAAGGCCATTAGTTTTCTGGCATATTAATAAGTTTTCACTAATTTTCATGTGCCTAGGAAAATGGAGAGATATTGCTGTGCCTGGCCCATTATATGTCTTTGTTCTGCAAAAAAATTTCAAGATAATCATTTGTTTCAGTACAATTGAAACTCAGCTACATTTGCAGTATATGCATCTGATGTTGCAGTATTTTTCATGGTTCATTATTTTCATGCTTTTTACACCTTTGTGTTTTGTAATGTAAAAAGACCTTGAAAGTAGGGGTGAGTTTTGGCATTTTACTGTAAGTCTTTGTTTAAGTAACACACTTCTGTCCCCCCAATTATACTAGGTATAACTAGGTATACTAGGTACTATTCAGTTGTATAAATTTCAGAGTATTGTACTCAAATTATACTATTGTTCTGTGTACATATTGTCTATGAATAAACTTTGGCAAAAAGTGCCTACATTGCAACCCTAATGTCCTTGTGAATGTTGAAATGTATCTGGTATAAATTATACTTCATGATTAAAGGTAAAATTGTTTAATAGGTTATTCATTTTTCTATTCAAACAACTTTATTTTGTGACTATTAATGCCACATTTCTGGAAGATTGATATAGTCCTCTCTCTCTCTCTCTCTCTCTCTCTCTCTCTCTCTCTCTCTCTCTCTCTTTGTTCTTTAATCCAGAATCAAACTCGGAACTTTGTACTTGCCAGACAGGTGCTGTGCTGCTAGCTACACCCCAGTCCTGGATTAGTCTTGTGTTTTTACTTTTGCTATTTCTGTGTGATTTGTATGCATGACACAAATCAGGTATTTCTATGCTATGCATATGATAAACTTTTGGATGCATCCATAAAAAGAATAAGATCAAGATCAGTGTGGCATTTGTAATTTTATTAAAATTTATATTAAAGACTTCTTAAGTGTTAAAATAAAAAGTAATAGTAAATTCGAATATTTTCAATATTTTGGCATTGCCTAGGAACAATTATTAACAGCACAATATAGAAATGAACTGAGAAAACCTTTTGAATTTCATGGCAAGTATTGTATTAGAAGATCTGTGTTCTAACACCAGAGGGTTTGGGGACTCTGGCTAATGTATGGCTGACATTGTTGGTGTCTTTATGTGACCTCCGAGGTTCTGCTGCTCCCTTTGCAAGACCTTTTGTGCTGAGACTTGGGATTTCTCTTTGTAAGAGAAAAATAAACACAGGGTGTTTTTTGGTAGTTCAATTTGGTAATACTTATTTCTGATTCAGAAAATCAGAAGCTGGAATATTATTAATAGCAGAGGATAATGTGTATCCCAATTAATTACTGAGTTTCAAATTGCTTACCAATGATACAATGTAATAATTTCTTTCTGAAAACATTGCTGTGAGGATTAAATAGTTAAGATATAATAAATTGCAAAGTGACAATCGTATAAGTATTAGACACTCTTACCTGGCACCTCTGTGTGTACTTTACTGAGAGATTTCAAACTACAAAGAGTTTATGCTGAAGTAGCTATTTAATTACTTTAATTTATTTCTGTGGTTAGTCGTGCCAAACTGCTTTTGTTTTTGCATTTAATTTCACCTACTAAGAAAGAATAGGCATACATATATCTGTAAGAATGCCTGCTTTCTAATATAAAAAAGATTTGATGTATTTATCTCATTAAGTTGCTTTTAAGAGTGACATCTTTCTTAGAGGATAAAGCAAATAATAGGACCTATTTATCTTAAGTGATTTAATCTTTAATTTAAAGTTTAAATATAGAAATATCCAATTACAGAATATGCAATTCAAAAAAAAACTTGATTGATAGGAAAAAACATGTATTTTATTTAAGAAAAAAGAAAAAACCCTTCCAAGTTTCTCTCCTCTCTCTCTCTCTCTTTCTCTCTCTCTCTCACTGTATCCTTTCATTCAGTTATTATGGTTGCCTAGAAACCAATACTAGGATCTTGATTTAAGAGAGTGCAATATTACATCTTTCTCTCTAATGCAAAGAGAGGAAATAGGCTGGATATTCCTCAAAATTAGCAGCAAGTCTTCAGAACTTTGGACCATTTCCTTTGTGTGACCACATAGATAAACCCACTGTTTGCTCTCATTAAAACCAAAGACTAAGATTACTGTTAATTGGTCAGCAAGGGGTAACCAATTTCCCAGCTCCCTTTTAAACCTGTGATTGACCCTGTCACATCCTTAAGGATTCTCATCTCTGATGCTTTAGTTCTATAAGTTTTATAAAATCTATCTTTATAACCATAAATCATGTTAACTTGAATTGTTAAATGATTTTAGCAACAGTTTCTGTAGTAACAAAGGAAAACAGTATGAGCATTGTTGGGGTTAATGCAGTGAATGGTGTACATCATTTCATTTATTCTTTCTTATATGGTTGACTTCTATCTGAGAAGAACTAAGGCCATAGTATTCAGCAAACTCTGAATTCCAAATGTGCTATTTGTGAACAGCTAAACATAATAACATTGATAACAATTCTGTGGAGGACGCACTATCCAGATTCAAGTGAAACACGTGTGATTCATCATTTAGTTCTATTGTGTTCAAGTACTTTTTCTTCCCATTTCAAATGATACTAGAAAAGAAATTTAGCCACGCTTTAGATCTCTCCCTTAGGAAAGAACAATTTGTGTTTGAAATGAGCTATCAGAAGAGGGACTGGAATGGTCCAGACTTGATTTGCTAATTTAAAAAGTGTCTTTCAAATAAAATGGGACTTGATAAAGCCATTTGACAAAGAAAGATCAGTATTAAATCCAAATGTAAACATTCTGGCCTAAGAGTAAGGCTGGTTCCATGGGGCAGAAGGAAGCTGATTAGTAATTCAGATTTTATCATGACTGAAAAGATACTGATAGCTGGAACCCTGGCATTCTTCACCTTTTGTTGACCATCTGTACTATGAGTTCCCCAGCAGAGAGCCAGCTCATTTGGGGACAGGAGAGCAGAAGGGCATAGCTTCTCATTTGAGATTGAAAGCAAAAGCCACGCTAAACGCCATCAATTAAAATGCATTAGTCCTGTAGGAGCTGCCCATTAGAGTGTTGAGTGTGCACAGATGCCTCTGTTGCAGGCGTGACACCAGTAATTAGGTACTGCAAGTAGGAGGACTTCACACACTATTTAGTAAAAACATCACACTGTTTTTGCATAAACTTTTCCCATAACTTTAATTGCAGTTAATTTCACCAATATTGGTCAAAAGAAGTATTGCCATTTTACGACAATCAGACTGTTGCTTTTTAATTAGGTTTAAGGCACTTAACAAAATAGATGAGATTACCAAATTGGGGGGGGTGCTATGCTATTACAAGTGAGTTAGTTATGATAAATGTTTATACTTAGTCAAGAAAAATTAAAGCTCAATTTATTCTTATACATTTTCATGTTCCCTGTCATTGCTGACTGATAGCTTGTCTTTTCAGTGCATCTGTAATGCTGTATAATAAATAAAACAGGACTTGAATCTGCATCTCAATTGCTGCACTATATTTTCACTCACAACTGCAGCTTTTGCTAAGAGACTTTCCTGTTTACTTTTCCTAGGTTTCTCATTCTTAGGCTTTCCTCTCAGTTTCTCTTTCTCTCTCTACGATGGTATTATTTTCATAAAACTCAGAGGAAAAACAATAAAATGATTCTGACTGATACAGAATCTGTGTAATGCAGACTGAGCCACCCAGAATGGGATATTGTCAATGGGTCCCCTGTGGACAAGTGTCACTTTTCTAGCTGAGAAGCATCATACATACAAAAGATCCTTTTCTTCCTTCTGTCATAGTGTTTCAGGAAAAGATAATGAAAGGATAGAATTCTCCTCCCTACTGCAAATCCAGGGCTGTATAAATACAAAATCTGACAGCCCAAACATGAACATAGCACTGTACCCTCTTGAGGGAACAGGCTTACAGTATGTAGATTAATAAAAAGCCAGATCATACAAGTTATTTGAGAATCCCTGATGTTTCCTTTCTGCTTCTTACACATCTTTGTAAAACCTATGTACATTACTCTCATTAAAACGATCTGTACAACCCCCTCTATCTCCCAGGAAGAGCATCATGGTAAGGAAATGGGGAATCAATGGTGAAAGCTTCAAGAGGACAATCAGGCCTCCTCAGGACAGTGGGGAGGCACGGAAAACAACAGCTTGTAAAGCTTGACAAGCCCGAGTCAGATGCTGCTTCAGGACTCTTGTTGCTTGGCGTCTGCATCCTGAAATAAGAACATTGTTCTTAAGGGATGTGACCAGAGCATTGCTGTCTTCATTTAGGATGCATAAAGCTGTCCAGCATAGAGGCTCAGAGTGATTTAGAGAGAACATTTCACATAGATGTAAAAACCAGACAACTGGGAAGACAAATAAAATACCTCAGAATTTGTGTGCACGCTGTGTGTGTGTGTGTATGTGTGTGTGTGTGTGTCTAGTCCTGCATGTTAGACACTTTTAATGAAATGTAACACATAAAGCAGAATCCTTGCATTGAGCTATTTAGCTACTAGTCTAGAAAAATAAAGCTGATCAAGAGATAAATATGGTTGGTCATTTTATCTTTACTACCAATTGTGTTCTTAGAAAATATTATTTTAAATTTTATTATTTTATTATTTAAAAATATTTTAAAAATCCATATATGCATTCCATTTTTTTAAATTAAAGTATAAACAAACTATGATACTAATCAGTATGAGTTATTTGAGACACTTATATACATATTTGTATAATATTGTATATATATCTTTATAATCTTTAAAATCTAAAATATTCTAAATGAGTTTGATTAATTAGAGATTAAAGAGAAAATATCACAAATGATGCTTCAGGATTTCTTGAAACATGAGCAGTGAACAGAAATTGAAGTGGAATTGCTTTGAATACAAACATCATATTACTTCATTGGATTGATATTTGCATAAGATGATTAGTCCTCTCACCAGTTGAAAGAAGCTATCTGTGCTAAAGAAACAATTAAAAGTGTTTCTGATCCTATGAGGCACAGGCTAGTAAAACTCACTCCCTCTTGGGAGGAAAGCATTTGTCCATATGAGGTAAATTATCTCTCCAAGGGAGCCAAGTGATAATAATGATTTTCAGAGGCCAAGTAATAATTCAGCGACGAGTAAAATTTTTCCCTGGCAAGCATGAGTTTAGAGTATTTATAGATTCCCCCTAGTCTTATATTAGTTATAAAGCAAATGGCCTAATAATCTGATAATTTCTAAATGTAAATGCATTTACTCAACACGTAGCTGGTATTAGAAATTCTAGCAATAGTTATGACATGAACTTTTGGCTCTGTAGGTATGCTGCCCATGGGAGCTTGCTGACATCATTTAAAGTTTTAAAGCATAAAGACAATGATATAAGCTACTCGAGACTAAGTATGCACACATACACACACGTACTATAATAATTGAGTAATTATGCATATGACACAATCATCTATCTATTCCTTTTGTAGTGGGAATAGGTAAAAAAAATAATCTACAATCACTGTGTCAGAAATTTTGTAACTAGTCATAGAATATTATTCCTTTTTTTTCATCATAGCCCTAACTATAATGGATGCTGAAATGCAAATAGGTGAATATTTGTTTCCAGTGTTTTCTCCCACTTTTTTCTTAGGGGTACTTATTATTTAATCAGTCTCATTTGTAGGTCTTCTGTCTTGGTTAATTTTCCCATTGCTGAGGTAAAATACCTACAAGAGAAGTTAAAGGAGGAAAGGTTTATCTATCTCACAGTTTGTAGAGGTTTCAGTCTATAATCAGCAAAGTGGCATGGCAGACAGTCCAAACTGTTTCAGAATTGCTGAAAATTTCAACTCCCATAGTCTCCTCTGAGATTTAAGGCAAACTCTTGGGAGCAAGCTCCTGTATAAATGAAAACAAAATCAAATCCTTCCAACATACAATGGCATGAGACAGCCATTGCCATTCCAAAAGTTACAAATAGGGAGATATTTGGAATGGGGACAAAGCAAGTCCCAAATCCAGCAGAGAAAGCATTAAATCCCATAGTTTCATCTCCGGCATCCCCAGAAATCTGTAGTGAGTTGTGGATTCCAAAGGGCTTGGGTAACTCCACCCTGCAGGACTGCCTGTGGTTGCAGCTCTCATGGCTTCTCCCTTGCACTGCCTCTACTACCTCCTTGCATTTATTCTCAAGTGATTAATGTTTCTGGCTTCTACAAACTTCTGAGGTCTCCACTGCACCTTCAACTTTACACTCAGAGCTTCACACACTGTTTTTCCAGGGGTACAGTGCTTGCCTCTCAGGCCTTCTTCTGAAATCTGGATAGAAATCTTCCTGACTTCACAAAGCTTATATTCTGCAAGCAACTAAAACCAGTGACACGTAGATGCCAAAGTCCACCATGAGCTGAAGTAGCAGCCAGGCTTCCTTCTATCTTGTATGTAGGTTTTGAGAGTTAACTCCATAGCAACAACTTCTCTAGGAAGTTGTCCCATTCTGGATCATGATGCGCTGGAGCTCTCGTCACAAAGCAAAGTCATTTTACATTTTCAGTTCTGAAGATATAAAGGCTGGAGTTTGGTGAGATCCTCAGACCTTCTTTTCTATGGATTTCCTGCTAAAATACTTGGCTTCTTTATGCTAGTGTTTTCAGTGACCAGTTTCTCCTCTAATGCATCTTTGCAGGCAGCTTTACTGGAGCTTCCTTTCTGATGAAGCTCATAACATTTTGAATCATTCTTCTGGGCTCTTTGCTCTAGATTCTCAATATAAATCTTACTAAAATCCCCCTAACAGTAGCCATGCCACCACCTCAACATTAGACTGTCATGAAATTTCTTCTTAAAGATTAGTCCATCACCTTTAATCATAGTCTCATGCAAAGTCTCAGGACACAAGCACAAAATTTAGATAAAATTTCTTCCAAAGTATGGCACACATTGTCAGAAGTTTCTTCTTAGAAGAAACTTCTGGAGTCTGATCTTTATTGGCAGAATTTTCATCAGGCTTCTGGTCTTCTGTCCTTGACCTGAATCTCCCATCAAGTATTGCCTCAGCATCCCAGCTCTACATTTTCAGCTAATATCTCTGAATCATTCCAAACTCTTCCCACAAGCCATTTGCAAAGATATTGAACTTTATGGTCAAGTATTAAATCATTTCTCTGTTATGAAAGTCTGTTAGTTACTTTATTACACCAAGAATCAATCCCAGCGTCACACACTCTAGATCCAGCCACTTCTGAAAAATACCCACCTATGACTGCATAAGGTTATTTTTTTGGGGGGGCAGGGTGAAATATCTAGACACAAGCCATAGCACCTTCCAAATTTACAGTTTTGTACAGGGTTGATGGGGAATTGTGCACATGGGCAGCAGGTACTTCAAATGGTAGCAAGAGATGAGTGTTTTTGCTAGCATATTTGGTTTTGGTGTAGTCAGTAAAAAAGAAAACATAGCTGAGTCTTCAATAAAACTTAAGACACAGTCTTCCTCCAAAATTACACTTTGATTGAAGTGCAAAGGTTGAAAGCCAAAACAGCTAAATATATAGGAGAGAAAATAGTCCACATTCTCAGGTAATGAAAAATATATCAATTTATAACACACTATATATTCTTCTAGTTTGACTTCCATTTTTTTTTATAAAAACAGAAAGAAATTGAAGGCATTCTCTTTCAAGGCAAATGGAGAAACTATTGCAAACTCATTTCAAGAACAGGTCCTGCATGTAAATGGGAGGGAAAAGTGGAAGTTGAGTTTAAATAATGTCCAAAAGAGAATTTTTTATATTAATACAATAAAGGTAAAGTAACATCATTGTGTGTAATTTTACTCATAATCAGTTTTAATTAATTCATTAATTAACCTTTTAATGCTAATCAATTCTTTGTTATCTACTACTTCTCGTCATTTATATTGGTAAATGAAACTGGGAAAAGTGATCATTTCTACTCATTTTAAATTTTACAGCAGAAATCTTAATAAATTTTAGCAAATTGAAATGATTCTGAAACTTCTCTTTGAGGTTCTCATCAGAATCTTCCATAATATTGATTTTGTTAGTTTCTTCCAGATTTACTATGCTGTTCTTCTATTAATTTGGAAAGTATAAAATCATTATTATATTTATCTTCTCATTATCTGCAAATAGAATTATGTTTAAGAACATTTCTTAAAGAGCTCATTAGGTAGGATAATTAAAGATGGCATTGAAATAACCCTGTATTCAAAACAGTGACTCATATGGTCAGCCAGAAGAATAAGCTTGAAGCAATCATGATAAAAACCATATATGAGTCAAGAAGAAGCAATGTCACTGTAAGTATTTTAGGAAACAGAATGAAGTAATGATTGGAAGATCTTGATTCTAGTATCATGACTTATATAAAGAAAACAAAATGGTGCCACTTGAGTTTAGCCATCTTTATTACAATAATGTTAACTCAATAAATGATATAGAGACAACGTTTAGCTATTTAGGAAAACAGCCAATTTCCTTCACTTCTCTTAAGTTTCTAAAATTTGTGTGATTTAAAAATATAGAAGTAGGATAAAAGAAAAAATTAACCCATAATCTTAGTAAAGAAAATAACTGTAAGATATTTAGGGTATATTGTCAAGAAAAAATGAATGCAAGATGCAGAACATCTAAGTACAATTTCAAAATCCCCATTTATATATTTCTTTGTATACTTCTTGCATATTGCTCAAAATTTCTAAGATGTGATCAATATAATTTATAATGCAGTAGCAAAAAAATAAATTAAACTTGGAGAAATTACTTCATTTTCTCAAGATATTTATTTATAATGATTTAATTAGTTTTATAATTGCTGCTGGGGATTGAACCTAGGATCTCATACATGACAGGGAACTGCTCTACCGCTGATCTCCATTTATATAAACCACAATGCCTGAAATCACTAGTCTCAATATCTAGATTTTTAGAACAATGTTTTAACCCTGTTAAATAAAATCAGAAATTGTACTCTGCTTCAGAAATTTCCTCTTGACATTATTCTTTCACATGTAACTTACTCATAAACAATTCCACTCTTTACCTTGTTTTGAATCTCTGAAACAAATTTGCTCACTCATATTTCCTATTTGAACGGTTGACAAGATATCTTGAAATTATCACTTTCAAAACAGAAGACTTGTTATTGCTGTCTCCATAAAGCTAGCATCCTCCAGCTCAGATGATAGCAACTCTATCTTGCACTTTCTCAGGTCAGAATCCATAGATCTCTTCTTGGCCTTTCTCAAACTTACACTGCAAACAAACGGAGCCCGGATTGTTCCCCAAACTCCCTGAGACCATGCTTTCCTCTCTCACTCCAATTACACTCAATTTTCAAGAAAATTGGAATGATAAAGATAAAAATAGATTAAATGCCATATAATCTTTTTTTAGTGTCATTTTCATCTTTATATTATAAAGTAAAATGAATGAAACAGGGTGATACCTGTGTGTACTTTTTGAGATGTTACTTCTATATTATTATTGCTGTCACCTAATGGACATAAATAAGTAAATCTGTAATAGACATTTTAGATATTGGTAAAAAAGTGAGGCAAATAGAACAAGGTTAGTGGTAACAAAAAACACTGCTTTGTAACTTTAACTACGGTTCCAGGAATAGAGGTTAGATGTGGTGCCTCAGTCCCTCCATTGCTTGGTAGTAGGTATGTGCTATCACATTTGAAGGAAATAATGATACTGTTTTATAAAATAATAAAATAAAATAGACACTAGAATCTTCACGATGTAGGACTGAATCCTTATAAATTTAATTATATATTACCTAGCATAACTACTTCCTCAATTAGTAGACTTCATGCATCACTTTAAACATTTTGATACACATAGATACTTTGAAACTATGTTATAAGAAAAGAAGAAAAGAGTCTGTCACAGAAAAGTAACTCTGCCTTAGACACCTAATGTGTGGTAGTGCTTTAATAATTTATTTATAATTATTTTTGAACTTTTGATTTAAAAATTGCTTATGCTATTTTAACTAAACATCTTATTTTTTAAAATAACTGAAGTGACATTTTATCCATTGAAGTCAGTTCTTATGAATTTATAATATGTATATTATTTTATCATCTTTGTTTAATTAGTTTGGTTTTATTAATCCCTTCAAGTGACACTGAAATTCATTTTAAGTAACCTTTCTAATGATAATCTATTGTTCAATTGAGTTCAAGTAATTTGTAAAATTTATATACAGATGACCCTTTTGTATAACCATGGAAGTTTAATAATCACAATGTACATAATAGCTGAGTTTAGATAATGTGAGAAAGCTGGCTTTGGTTGGCTACTTTTGGTAAACACAAAAAATTATTAAATTATTTCATAGTAAATGTAATTGATTTCCTTGCTGTAGAGTATATAAGTGGTTGAAAATAAATATGCTTAGGCCAAAATGTTGTGTATTTGTGTGCTTCTGTGTGTACCTTATTTAGACACAATGACAAAGTCTTGTATGAAAACAGCCTGCCTTTGCATTGATTTACCTCAAGACTCTAACCTATAATTAGTAATATGTTCTCTTGATGATTCCTAGTATAATAAATGATCAATATTTAGTATTTCTGTTATTTTTCAGTAATGTTACAAATAAATTACAATGTCTATCAAATTAGGTTTGACTACAATCTTACCTAACCTTGACTGAAAAGCACCACTTAACATTTCACTATCAGTGATTCATTATTTGAGTTAACATTTTTCCCTTTTTAAAATAAGACTAACCTCTGTGGGTAAGAAACACGTTATACATTATGCAGTTCTTCATAAATTCAGAAAAAAATCTGTCTTTCTATATAATATTTTTTCCGTAGTGAACGGTAATGAGAATCAGAATTTGTAGTTTTTGGAAGAGAGAAGCTAGACCCAGCGCTGGGTCACTATTTGTGGGAAATTGCCATGGATGGGGCACAGCAGCAAGAGGGTGAGAGTGCTCAGAGGCGCGCACGAAGGGACAACGGGCCGGGGATGGCAGTGGCAGGTGGGTGTGCAGAACCTGCAGCTAGCAAAGCAGGGTAAAAAGGTGGAGGAGAGGATGCCAAAAGTTACCGTAGCATGTTTAATTATTTAATCTAGTGCTCTGCCTGCACTGCTGCCTAGCAGGGCTCTTACAGAAATAATAAATATAAAAAATGATTAATCTTATTTATCTTCTGCCACTCTCCTGGAGAAATTTGTAGATCTGCAAATGTCTTTTAGCAGGAAAACATAACCATTAGAAAAGCTAATTAAAATCTTGGATTTTTATTTGGCTTGGAACCTTCACAGGTGTCCATCTTTCTTAATTAAGAATACAGTGAAAAAAACATCCATATTATTCTAAGCCATTTTGTGCACTGTGAAATTGCTATTTTTTCCTCAAAAATACTTGAAGTCATTTTTAATACACATTCCAGACATTTTAAAAGAATATTTTCTCAAAAAGTCACAAAATCCACAAAGGAATTCCTTGAAGTAGTTTCATTTTTTTTAAGGAAGCAAACATAAAGGCAAATATAAATAGTCTTTTATGTGTGTGAAAAATTAAACAGATAAATTTGTATAAATATAAATATAATATAGTTTTAAAATTGAATCCATGCATTTAATATCTGTATATATAATTCATTGTTCTCAATGAAATATTATTTGTTATTGCTATTTATCCAAGGAGTTCAAAGTACTTGTGCCATGTCTAATTAATCCTCAGCATTTCTGTGTAAGAAAGCATCATTTTTCTTTATAGTAAAGAAAAAATAAATATATAACAGCAGACCCACCATATTTTTGCTACTCAAAAAGCATACAATTTTATGCAGCAAATGCTTTCAGTCTACAAAAAATGCTAGTTTTATTTATTGGATGTGTGTGTGTGTGTGTGTGTGTGTGCAGTGACTTTTATAATAGTCATTTGATATTATTCCCTTTATCAAATATGAATGTTCTTAGTTTTTTCAAATTACTTACAATTAAAATTAAAACAGTTTAGTGATGCAGCCTTTATCTTATATTATTTATGTGAGTATCCCCTTGGATCTTCTTCAAAGCCAGAATCACATTTTTTGCTTCTCATCAATTGTTTTTTATCAAAGCAAACAAGTAAAAATGAGCACTGAGAAATTCTCAGTGGGTAATGAGAGCTTGTGACATTAATCTGGAAACTTGTAAAGGTGGCCTGAAATCCAGTAAGATTTTAGTTGTAGACAACAGCTAGGCATTGGTTTAGAATTAAAATGGTACAATACAAAATGATAAGCATCGGCCAGATTTCTTGAACAAGTGAGAAGTCTGACTTAATTCTCTCCTAGATTCTGCATCAACAGTTGCTTGCAGCTCTCTAGTTGATTTTACCTTGAAACATGGCATTGTAAGACTTAACAGTCATAGAAGGGAAAATCACAGTCCAGGGTAGTTTAGTGAACAGTACATATATTTTGTAAAGACATACAGAAGCATGAATTCTTTTTATACTATTTGTAAGTGGAAAGAAATTACAGAAATTATCTGGACCTTAGTATTCTTGAATGCATGACTGGGATAATAACTACTTTTTATGAACAGTATGTGAATTTCCTGCCATAACATATATGATGCACTTAATACATAACAGGTCCAGAATAGATGCTATTTTTCTAACTGATTCCTCCAAATGGTAGCTAATTCTCCGTTGCATGAATTGTATACTAGAAGGTGGACAGCAGAAAAGGATCAAGCTGCAGGTGAATGAAATATGAAATAGCATATTATGATGTGAACAGTACATAAAAGAAATAGAAGTCTGAGACCTGGCAAGTCATTTTAAGCTTCTCACTCAGCATTTTGAGGTTGTACTGAAGAACTTTTTTTTATCACTGTATTAGAGATTTTCTCATTTCTGGAATGAAATACCTGGAACCCACAAAGGAAAAAACATTTATTTTAGCTCACAGTTTGTAGAGGTTTCAGTCTATAGCTGGCTGGCTGTAAGCAGATTAGCATGGGAGTGGGCCATTGCCTCAGGGGGGAAAAAAAAAAAGAAGCAAATGGCAGAATAAGCAAGAAAGCAGGGAGCAGCAACAGCCTGCCTTCCATCTTCCATCTTCACCTTTAGATTCCATCCAGGCTACAAGCCTGTTGATTGGTGCCATTCACACCTATGGTGAAGAATCTCATTACCCATACATAGAACAATGTTAAACCAATAGCAGTGGACTAATCCAATCATCACACCTTTAATACACATTATACCTCCTTAAGCCACATTCCCAACCCTACCTCAGGCAATCTCTAAAAAGCCCTTTTATAATTTCACTACATAGGAACCATAACAACCACCAATCGGTGAATCTGGAATTTGTGGAGGCAGAAGAGTAGAAAGGAAAAAGAAAGTGATATTTATTAAATTTTTATCATATAGGAAGGAATATACTAGTTCTTTCTTCATGATCACTTATGTACTTAATGACTATGTGTCAAATATATGAAATTATTTGTGAAGTCACATGCCTAGAATGAGAGGGGGCTGAGATTATAACCTGTAACTCCAAAGCCCATGATTTTTTACTAGGTAGTTTTACTCAGGAACAAACATTCAAAAGAATGTTTGTTTTTTCTGTTTGATTCTATCTAAATATTTGAGGTTTCCCTCTACAGCAGTGAGATAAATGATCTAAAAATACATTTGAAAGGATTTCTTGTTGATTTTGATGCCTCATTTTATTTCCTTAAGTAAGCAAAGATAAGTAACAAGAAAAATAAGAAGTCTACATCATTTTCTGAAAGATCAGGAACAATGCTTTGGTTTAAATTTTAGGTAGCACCTGGGTGATGGGGGAGAATAGATCCTATTATGGTTAGACACCCTAAGGATATTTGATAAAGTGTTCAGACTAGATGAATATTATGAAGGTCAGTTAAGGAAAGATCTTGTTTAGGTCTAATTAATACAATAATAAACAACAACATAGCTGAGAAAAAAATTCTACAAATAGTTAGAAAATGATAAAGCTAATGATTAATATTAGTAATTACTGAGATATTACTATCTGCCACATATTATGCTAAAATACATATTCTTCAATTAATAATCATAGGAATTCCTTTCTTTACTTATGATTCTGCTCATTTCTGATACAAAAAATACTGCGATTTTAGAAGTTTAAATTAGTTGTGTAAGATTACACATCACCAGAGCCTGGGTGGCATCTTTTTTTTTTTTTTTCTTATTCTTCTCCATTCAAAATTCAAGAGGTTAAATAACTCAGAAGTGAAATACTTACCTAGTGTGTACAAAGACTATTGCAGTCAGGGGTTGCAAGGAGAACAATTATATACAGGACACATAATTTACAATATTATTTATAATGGTCACTTAAGAAGTCAAATACAAAGAAAGTGCTGAAAATCTGTCCTAGAAAATACAGTTGAGGGCCTAGAGTTCATGAAAATATACTGCATGAGTTCAACTGAAAACCATGAAAATGACTCATGCAATATGTTTCATGGATCTGCACTGGAAAGGTTCAGCTGTAGAAGCTAGAAATTCTATGCTAACAGGGTGAAGGATCTGTGCCAGTAAGTTGAGAGTTCTGCAGTGGAGCCAAGAAGCAATGCTCAAAATAAGGACCAAGGTTCCCCTGAAGAGTACCACAGCAATCCTCAGTAAAAATGAGGTCTTGAGCTCTTACTACGATAACAGACAAGTACATATCAGGAAGCCAGTGTGACAAACTTCTGGAGGTTAAATAGCACACATTTTCCACTCTGCAGCCAGGAAGAAATGCTCAAAGGACCAAACCTCACCCAAAGGAACTGCAGCCATTCTCAGCAACAAGATCCTGAGTTCCTCCAGTGATAACAGCTGAGTTTATCTTAGGGGAGCCAGCATGACAAACTCCTTCAGGAAACAACAATAATGACACTTAAGAGAACCCACAATGTTACTTACCCTCTCCAGGTCTCCTTTATATGCAGGTATCAGTTCTCAAGTGGGCCATCCACAGTCATTACCGTGCTGATTCAGTTCAGCTGGTGTTTTAAGTTGATCACAAGTTACCAATCCACTACAAAGACCTAGGTTGGATTCCCAGTTTGAATAAATTTAGGATATTGCAGGGCATAGTGATGCACACCTGTAATCTTGGGAGGCTGAGGCTAGAGAATCACTGTGAATTTGAGATCAGCCTAGGCTATACACAGTGAGGTAAATTTGAGTTTGAACTACCTATCTTAACCCACACCCCAAAAGTGAAAAATAATTTAGGATATCATTTGGTGACTTAGGCAGTGTATGTTTTCATAGCTTATCTCTGGCTCTGTGTTGAGTGATGAAGAGAAAGTTATTAAAATCCTGAAGGCTTCTGACTCCTCAGATGCAAGTGAGTTCAATAATGTTCCCCTTATGACTACATTAAAAGTTACATAAAATAAAAATGTGTAAAACACTGAACACTTGATAGTAACCAATAAATTTGGCATTATCATACAATAGTTGGAACACAATGTTCTTAGATTACCCTGATTAATTTAAATTACATCATGTCTGGTAAAACTAGAAGTGGCTACAGTTTTCTTCAACAACCCTGTTTTGTTTTTTAAAAGCCCTAGTGGCATTAATTAGCATGTAAGATGATGTTAGGTCTAAAATTCTTTTAATTTGGGATATCAACTAAGATTATATTTAATGGAAATTTTCAAATTTTATAAATACTAGTTATTTACTTTAATTTTAAAAGGTTAAACACTTTTATCTTTTTAGTACTTGACACTTATTTTGTATATTGTTTTACATTTTTCAAATCATAGTGTTGCTTTGAAAGCCATGACTAATGTACAAACAGATGGATGCTAAATATCAATGTATTGAAAAATATAAAAACGTTATTAGTTTTGACCCTGTACTTGAAAATATGGCACAGAGAAGTTTTGTTGGCATTCTGGCTGAAAAGACTGCTTTGTTTGTATCTGTAATTTGCAACTCTTGTATCTATGTATGAATAGTCTTGGTTCTTGTGTTTATTTTGATGTCTTTGCTCTGAAATGGAACCCTATTTCTGTTTGGTAACAACTTGAGTTCCTTAAACCACTTGCAATGTATCTACAGCCAAATTACAAATTGATTCTCTACCTAAATCTAGATTATAAATAATAAATATTTGTTTTTCTGTAGCCTCTTTAATGAAATATTTCCAATGTGTAGTGATGTGATTTTTAACAAGACAAGTGACTACAATTTTGCAGATAGAATTTACAGTTTTTCTTATTCCACTTGTGATGCACTTGGATGGAGATCTTTTTTTTTTTTTTTGTAAAATTCTTCAGTGTTTTTCACCTGTTATTAGTCACTTAAATATAACATAATTTATTTGAAAGCACCAAGAAATAGGAAGAATGAATGCTAGAACTTGTAATAGCAACATTATCAGCAACAAATTCTGTTTAAAAAAAGTACTCAGTTTTTCTGTTTTTTAATATTTGAGCCTGTGGTATATGTATTATAAAATCCTATGGATAGAGAGAAAGGCCACACTTGTAAACTGCAAGTATTTAGTAAATATCATTTTGATATAATGAGGAAGGGGTAGAGTAACAGACAAGGTACAGAATGAGGGTGTCAGTGACCTAGCAAGTTCACAAAAGTTTGCCAAAATCAAGGAGAAAATATACAATTACGTCAAAATAGCAAGAAAATGAAACAGAAGTAAAGCTTTACAGCATTTATTTTGATCAGAGGTGTGAAATTAAGTAATTGGACAGGAAAAAGAGTAAAAGTGCACCAAATGATCCGCTACATACAAGAAAGCGGAGCTATCAGCATGTTACATCAGTTGTTATCCTATTTACATGCTGGTCAACCATTTCAGAACAAATATATGAATCTCTCTAACAGACCCAAATACTTTCCCTAATCACCCTACGTTCCTGGGGACTATTAAACCCTGTCTTTTCTAATCAAGGTTTGAGGTAGAGTTTTCAAAGGTGAGCATACTCATTAATCAAGGTTTCTGGCTCTGTTCTCAAATGTCAAAGCATGTTATCATACACATATCATTGTTCTCTTAATGTAAATGTCTTAGCAAATCATACAATAAGAAAACTGGTTGTTACATATTACAGTGGCTTTTTTAAAATCCCTTTTCATATCTGAGTAAACTTGGGCTCTAGACCTAGTATTTATTCACAAACACTGAGTTAATCAAGTTAGATTAAATTCTAATACTAATAGAAAAATCAAGAGTTATAGTTTGTGCTTGAATGTCCCCAAAGCTCATACATTTGTGACTTGTTCATTGTCTAATGCTGAGATTGGTGGTGTTAGTGCTGCACTCACCCAGGGGTGTGTAGCCAGCATACAATATAAGGCAGAGAAGGAGGTGTGCTTCCCTGTTGCCCTTTTGCTCTTGTCATTTGTGGCTACCATGAAAGATTGCCCCTCAGCCATGCCATCTTGCCTTGGAGCCAGCTGAGTATGGACTGAAACCTCCAAAAACTGTGAGCTTAAATAAACCTTCCCTTCCTTCATTTTGGGTGTCAAGTATTTGGTCTCAGCAATGAAAGATAATAACAAAGACATCAAGCGACCTGGAATTTCTAAGTTGCTTATGTTCCCTCTTGAGAACAGCTACATGTCTGATTTTATTTTATGTTATTTTGTATTAAACTTTTTTTTTTTTTTGTATCTGGGATCAAACCCACAATCTGGCATTTAACAGGCAAGTGCTTTGAGCTGCTAAGCTAACTCCCCAGCTCTACATATCTGATTTTATTATTTTTCCTTTTTGTCATTTTTAATCTAAAATTCCTACCTGGATCAGATTGAACACAATTCTCACTTGCCTAAGATATTAGAAGTACTTGTAAAGTGAAAAATTTCCTTTAAATTGTTAATTAGAAATCAGTTTCTTTTGTCTTTGGCACCAATTGAGTTGTTTTGTGTTGTACTGGTTTTGTGTTGTGTTGTTTTATCTTGAGACACTTTCCAGCTTTGATTTTGGTCACTTGAAGAAGCAATGTAACAACATTTTAACAATCAAACAAAAATTTGCCTCTGATGGATGCTTTTAAGCATTAAGTTGAATCTTCATATATCACTTTCCAATAGTATTTTATTTTATTTATTTTATTGTACTGTATTTTAAAAATATGTATCTCAGTTTAATTCAGATGAGTTTTCAAGTGACATGTAGGCTCAGATGTCCTAAATTTTACAGAGGGAAAAGTAGAGAAATATTTACTTTGTATAATTTCTTACAATATCTGAAACAGAGCAAAAATGAGAGAGGAAATCTCTCTTTTTCTCTCTCTCCCTTTTCTCTCTCTTTTTCTCTCAAAACTGCAACTCCTATGTAGAGTCCTTAAGTCACAGAGCTGCTCTAAAGGGACTGATTACTTGGAAGGGAAACAACAACAATTCTACTGAACATTGTAGACATCTAAAACTTTCTAGGACCCATGAAAATGATGATTTTAGATATGATATGTACACGAAAACCACCAAAAATGTAGATCTTAGAATATAACTTATTAATATTGAGAGTTGGCTTGAAAAGATAAGAAATGTCATGAAAGGGCTCCTTACCTTGATTTCTTTAGCTGGAAATTTAGAAAATATTTTTAAAGCCGATAACCCAAAGAACAAAGTGCATTAGCATTTAATCATTTAATATTGATCATCCCAGTGAGGTATGAAATGGTGCCTAAAGGTGTAGGAGTTTAACTTGATGACCACCCTCATCTGTGCTAGACTGTAGACCCATCCAGTCAGAACTCCATCTGTGCAAATGCCGTCTATTCTAAATTATATCCTCAATAGAGAGCCATCCCCTACCATAAATCTAGGTCTCATTGAATATTTGCTGAATTAATTAAGCAACAGGTACATTTACTGAGTTTTTTTGTTTTCTACTCTCAATACACACACACAGATACCAACTCACTGCCAAGAGTCCATTTTTGAATGAACCCAACTTTCTGCCTCCTTGTTCCATTTTCAGACTTGTATTGATCAGGATCTTTGAAAAACATATCAAAAAGTGTGCATTTGGTTTAGTATTGATCCCTGGCCTCTGATCACAAATGAAAAGTATTCACAAGGTCTCCAGTATGCTTTTTTTTCCTACTCCCCTTCTTTAGATAACCAATATCCCTTTCTTGTGAAATGATTACTGCACAATTTTAGTAGGAAAAAAGAAAATCATTTATATCTGCGAACTCATCAATACCTCAGTCCTTACTATAGCTTCTTTTATTTCCATTACACCTAAACCTGTTCTCTCATGTTATTATCCAAAGCAAAACAAACCTTGAAAAGCTCAGAAGCATCAAACAGGTGATCCTCTTCTTTCCTGTTTTCCCCTGTTCAACTAACAATTTCCATCATAAGCTTTTTCAAATAATTTATTAGACTTACATGTTATATTTGTTTCTGATTTAATCTGTGATATTTTGAAAATAATCTTCATATCTCTCTTCATTTCTAGTGAAAGAATTTTTCAACTTTGTATTACAACCTCTTCTGCCTTTGGCACCAATTGAGTTGTTTTGTGTTGTATTGGTTTTGCATTGTATTGTTTTATCTTGAGTCACTTTCCATTTTGATTCTGATCACTAAAGACATTGTTTCTTTTCCTCCAACCTCTAGGTGTACCACGTTAATCATTTATATATAATGCGCCTGATCTATTTGAACTTAACTTTCACTTGTCACTTCTTGTGCTTAGGATATGCCTTCTTTTTAATAGTCATGTCTTCATCTACCATCTACTTCTTATAAGGTAATACCCCCAAGATCAAATTAAACTACAGGCATGCATTCTTAGACCCCTAGAACCCAACAGTTTTACTGGTATCACAGTCATCACAACTCGTAATGATCAAAAATAAGAGAATCTCCTCACTCTAAACCTGTTTATTTTTACCTCTAGTTATTTTCAGTTGATAACAATCCACCATCCAGAGACCAGTTACTATCTCTGAGCTATTAATTTCTTATTTCCTCTATCTAGACAGCAAATCATGTTGATTCTATCTATAAACTATCACTTGAGTTATGAATCTGTCTAGTTTTAATATCCTCACTATTGCAACCTTAATTTAAGACCTCGCCTTCTCTTGTTTGGATTCCTGTAACAACCTCCTGGCTGGATTCCTTCCTTCTAGTTTTACTTTCCTCTAATTCATTATTTACACTGCTGCCAGAGTGTGTTTTCTAAAATGCAAATCTAATCATGTCTTTTCCTTGCTTCAGAATCATATAATGACTCCCATAGCTTTGATGATAAAGTCCAAATTTCTTATCATGGCACGTAAGGTATTTTATGGCCTGGCATCTGCTTACCTCTCCAGGTGCACTTCTGTCTTACTCACTGACTTTCTGATACTGAAAAAAAAGCTACTGACAAAAAGATGTGGCCCCTCTTGCATTTGCATGGATATGACTTCATGCATGATAATTTCTGCATTTCCATGGTAAATTTCAGTCCTTTGTAAAAATCCAGGTTAAAGGATATATCCATTCAAGGGATCTGTATTCTAGTACAGTGTAGACTCCCACTCTTGCTCTATCCTTGCTATACTTTAGAGCTTGCTATGGTGATATTTCAAAATGTATTTCTCTTATGCAATTTGATTAATGGAATATAAGATATGGGGAATATAAATTGTGACTTATTTTTCTAACATTCTGAAAATGTGGAGTAAACAAATAAAATAATGCGAAAGTAAGAATTGACATGGTAGTTCTAGTGATAAGATTTTAAGGGAATTGTAGAAAGCTTTTTAAAGTTACTAGGTATATGAATATACATAGTTACAAAAATCTTCCAAAGTTCCAATTATTTCAGATATTACTGATAGCTCTAGTGTTCCTAACACACAATGCAAGATAATGGGAGTGATTCTGAGCAAGTGCTTAGCACAATGCTTTAAAGAATGCTAACTCCTATTATACTCATGGCCAAGAGGCCAATCTACAAGTATGTTTGACCACACTTCAAAGGGATATCAGATTGATGGTATAAGGAGAGATATTTCTGATATAAAGACAAACTTTAAAAAATTTAAATGCTCAATGATCAAAAGCTTTGTACATAGTAGTACAATGTATCATAAGGAAGAGACATAGGTTAGTATCACAGGGTATTCAAAATAAGACAAAGATTGCAACTGACAGTTTCATGTGATTCAAATGTGAATGATCTGGAAAGAATCTGAATTATGTGGCTTTAGATGAGAAAATTTACTTGTAGTTTACTAATTTATATGCAATGTGAACTTTAGGAAATATTTACCATAGCTGAATTTCAATTCCTTTATTTATGAAAGGAGTAAAATAACTTTCTAAGGACTTTTGGAAATGTGAAATTATATAACTGTGTGTAAGTCACAGGTCAGGTATACAGCTCAGTGGTACAATGCCTTGCTGGCAAGCACAAAGTCATCAGTTTAATTCCTAGAACCAACCAAACAAACAAACAAACAAACAAAAATTTACTAGCTTAATGATTAACATTTAAGGAATGGAGTAGGGCTAGCAATTATTTTTTAAAAAGAAGTTTCAAACTTTTCCATTAAACTATTAAGAACCAACTAAAGGAAATATACTCGCTTAACATAAGGCAGTGTATCCAGTTGCTAGAGGTGAATTCAGATGGAAAGTGTTTCGTTTTCTGTATTGGATCTCAATAAACATCATTTTCTTCCATAAGCCTTCTTTAAAATATGTAAATTGTATGTGTCCTTAATAACACATTAGTTCATCTCTAGTCATGTCTGTAAAGTGTATCTCTACTATATATATATAATGCTCTATGATGAAAAAGATCATAAAAATCATTTAATCATTGTATTTCCAGATTCTAATTTGAAACAATATAACCTTTACATACTATTTCTTAAAGTAACAATCAAAAGATACACAAATATATTAATATAGTGGTGTTCAAATAAAATTTCTTGAATTAAGAATTGACTGTTAATATCAAAGATATTATACAGAGAATTTAAAAATTTGACAGAGGTTAGGCAAATTACCTACTCAATTTTTTTCTAATCCCAAGATTCATTTAGTTTTGAGTGAGTGCCTATCCTTGAAAATTTCCAATAAGGCTTGCTCTAAATCCATCAGAAATCATTTAGAAAAAAGTCATTCACTGCTTGTAGGTTTGATTAAAGTGGTCTTTAAGTCACCTTCTAGTATCGAGATCCAGTGAATTATTTCCTGATTATATCTAGCCATGATTTTTAGGAAGATTACATATAAAAATGCAAGAATAGTGACTATCAAACAGCACACCTGTTCATAGGTTTAAATTTGGACCGAAATTTCTGGTGACCTGATTATTTTTAGTTCATAGTTACATTAATTATTGGAATAGCCTTTTCTTTTCAGCATGGCATTCTGAGCAAGTTAATCATCTAAATAAGTTACATTTTCACAAATGATAAATTATAAATACTAAAATTTTGCTTTAAGTCAGAAGTGGAAGATAGCTAAACCTGCTTACTTTCTGCCTGCATTTACCTCATTTATTGTTCCTCTTATCAAGAGAGTATCTTATATCACAGGATATGTTCCGCGGAGCTGTTAATTGAACTTCCTTGAGTCACACTACAACTAGTAGCATGAAAGCACAAAAATAGGAATTTTTTTTCTACATCCCTATCCTGTCCCATGCCTCATGACCTTTAAAAAAAATAGCTCCTTGCCATCTAAAAGACACACACAAGTGGGTTCCTTAGCTCTGATACACTTTTAGTATCAGATCTGTATTGTTTGTAAAGAGAAAGAGAAAGCACCTGAAAACGAGTTCAAGAAAACTCTTTAGAGACAGAGACTATTGCATGGATAACTGCAATGATAACCTGAAAAATCCGAGTCGGAAAATCATTCTTGCCTTCCTCAGTTGGATTGTGCATGATTTCTCAGAAGTGACACTACTGATACTTTGGGGTTGATAGTTCAATTCTATGGAGGACGAACCAGTGAGCTGTAGGGTGTTTAGCAGTGTCTGTGGCCTTTGCCCACTGGAGGCCACTAGTACATTTCCCGCAGTTGTGGAAACCAAAAATATCTCTTGTCCTTCTCGAATTCCTTAGGGGCGAAAGTCATTTCCATCTACTGAGTTAGGGTGATGGAAGAAAGTCCCGGGAATTAGAGCTGTAGTTTTCTAACATTAAAGTCACAGAGAATTAAACAAGGTCAAAAGATAGGTACCACAATGGCCTCAAGTCATCATTTTAGATCCCCTGATCCAAAACTTTAAAATTATGAACAGATACCATGAAATTTGATAATAATTCTCCCCTGTGATGTTCTATTTCTCACTAAAGGCAAGTGTAGCAATAAAATCTGTTTGAAAAGAAAAAGAAAAAAAAGGTGCATCTGTGTATTAAATAATATATGTAGTCTGATTTTAAATTAGAAAATTGTTAAAATTTAATTAAAGGAAAATTTGTTCTCCATAACAGAAGAAAGTTGTCTATTTTATTTCTGAGTGAGTATAGTTATGTATATGTATGTCTTAGTATTTTATGTACTTTTAAAAATGACTATGGTACCTGTTATTAACACTTTATGATTTTATCTGTAAGATAATATAACCAGGTTTTTTCTTATGAGTTTCTAACAAGAAATATCAAATAGATTAGGGGAAGCTTTTATTAATATATTCAATTTACAGTGCTTGCATTTGCTAATGTCAGATGACAAAAGAAACTTTTTAAAAGGGATTTGGTATTCAGTCCCAGAAAGATCCATGGTGTGCATTTTTTGATTTAACGCCACATGCTTCTCTAGTCTGTATGTGCTTTATTATTCTCTCAAGGACCTCAGTACCAGAGATGAATGTTTTCAGCAAGCTAACTAGTAAGGAAACTAAAACTTACGCACACAAAAAAGGCACCAAAGCATTAAACAGTCAGAAGAATTTAGAATCCTCTTTCTGTTAGTGAAATTTGTAAATGATTTCAGACTCATTTCCCATAGACTTTCTGTCTTCCTTACACAATAATTATTACAAATTTCTGTTTATAGTATGCTTTTATGAATCTAATATGCCCTTAACTAGCACAAAAAATAAAGAAATACACTTAGATATATTTTGCTACAGTTATTATTAACTGTAGAAATGGAATTAGACTGTGATCTGGGTGGGTCATGTATGCTGTAGGGGCCTCGTATCTGAAATATGTGATTCTCACTTTGTAATTTAGCAATTATTAATAAAATATGCTTTACTGTCATATAAGAGATGCATCTAAATCTTGTTTCCTTCTGATCCATTTACCCATTTGGTCAGTTTAAAGGTAAATTGTTCCAGTACTTCTTTAATATGACCTGGAGTGGCATATGCAATTGACCCTCTTAAATGTAAGAGACACAGCAGCACACTTTGTGAGTCCTTTCTTCTTAGTATTATTGGTTCAGCATTTCTCTGCAAAGTTCAGTGAGGTTCATTAGCTTATCTGAAGAGAAGGCACTGATTCTTTTGAGGCCGCTTCACTCTGTGACTTTTCTAATTAAATCCCTTCCATCAGATGAAGAGCTGCCCTTTTTACTTGACAAACATTTGTTCTAATTTGGCCTCGCTTGATTTTTCAGTGCTTTCACATCCCTCTCCCCTCGCTGTACCCACTAGCATCTGTTTGTCAGAAGATGGGTCTGGCTGACATTTATTCTGAATGTGCCTGCTTATTAAAATATTTCAATGTTAGACTAGCTTATCAGTTGAAAAATACAATATAGTTCTGGAGCACTTGTGGAGATCATCTCAAAGGATTGTTTTGTTGTACTGATAAAACTTTTTTAGATTTTGTCTGTGTGTGTGTGTGTGTGTAATAAGACAAATTACAGACTTGTGAATATAGAGTAGATACATGGGAAGTACATACATGTTTTATAATAGGAGCCAAACTCTTTTCCTTTGCTTTCTCTAAAGTATACAAATTAAATGTTACCTAGGGAAACATGAAGAGTGAAGTTAAAATTAAAATAAAAATTACACGAAGCACTAGGACAGTTCATATTTGAAAGCAAAGGTAAATTCTCAGCAATGGCATTCATCTGACTTCAGGGAACGTGACTGTGAAATGAGTTGACAACTCAAAAACCTTTAAACTCCAAGAATTTTCCATAAATCTTGAAAATACTCCTGGTATTTGAGTGATTGTGACTAATCTTGTAAGAAGCCTCTTCTTCATAGACAAATTGATAATGTGTAAGGTTAAGTTCTCACCTAGGAGCAAGTGAATGGTCAAGGCATCAGTGTTTACCGAAGACTTTAGGAAAGCGTGCTCTGTCAGTGACAAGCTTTGCTACGTTCAGTTTATTCTCCTATTTTCTTTAACACTATCCACTGCTATTAGCTTGCCAGCCATGTAGTCTGTAAGTAATAGGTTGCAATAGCAGCTGAAATTGACAAGTGCTTAGCCCAGAGCATGGATTGAATGTAATTCATAGGGTTCCCAAGTTAATTTCCAATACCTATTTCATCAAGGCAGACTGATAGGTGGCTGCCAGCATCCTTTGGCTTTATCTGTAAATTCCTATGTCTTTTACTGCCATCATTTCATTTTTTTATACATTCCATCCCTTTCATTTGCTCCTCCCCATTTCCATAACTCCAAATGAAGCTTCTCTCTAGGCACATCAGTCATTTAGGTTAGAGGCCCTTCCAGCTAAATGTAAGACCTTCAAATGTTATTGAAGTGCATTTTTCCGTGTGGCTCTGTTTAAAGTGATGTTTCTTTAGGGACTGCAGGGTGAAATATGAAGTTATCTGGGAGAGCAAATCTAAGACATTGGACAGATGGTGAAGCGTCAGCGCATCCACAGAAATGCATTTCATTTTTATACAGGGGACGCTCTCAATCAATTTTAGCTTGAGAAAACTGTTGCTTGTATTGCAGCAGCAGTTTTTTTTTTTAATCTTTAACAGATCAATAGTGAAGCTTACCATTCTCTAATAGATTTTAAATAAATTCATGGGAAAAATAAAACCAGAGTAAAGGTAAAATTCAAAAAGAAAAGATCTCTTAAAGATTAAGAGTTTATTGAAAATGGAACAAAAGTTGTCACTAACAGATCAAATGAAATGACTTTTGGTGAAACATAAAAATCATTTACTCTACAGGACACAAGAAGTTTCATTTTTTTTTTTTAACCTAAAATGTGTTTTGGGAGCAACTATCTTAACAGAACTCCTTATTTAAACTTTGCAAAATGACTTTTTTTCACTGAGGATCTAAAGCTTTCATCTATGCTGCGTGCATTTAACAGCCTTCTAAATCACCACCTCAATCCTCCCATTACCTTGAGTCCTATTGCAGCTGCAACCACCTTTAAATTACTCTGCTTTCGCACAGCATTTGAAAAAGAACATTCAGAATATTGAATGTGCTGTCTGTTGTGAAGTGTTATTCAAAATTTCTTGTGCAATAGTAAAAAAAATTTCAGTGCATATTATTGTTCAGTGTATATTATACATATACATACACATATAGATACACACACATACACACACATATATATTATATATATATATATATATATATATAACTTATTATCTATCATAGACCTTGTTTTCTACAATAATAATCTTACCTTTTTTGTTTGTTTATTTTTTAGACAGGATCTCCTTGGGTGGTTCAGGCTAGCCTTGAACTCACTATGTAGTTCAGGCTGGTCTCAAACTCATGGTAATCTAATCCTCTTGCCTCTACATCAGGAGTGCTGGGATTATAGGTGTGTGCCACCATACCCTGGTTTTACTGTTTAACTAGTGTTAAATAACTTACATTTAAACTGACTTTCTTTGTCAATGTCAAGTGTAATCAAACTTGGAAAAAAATATCACAGAAAGAAAAAGTAATTCATTTGGATTACATAAATGTTTACTTATTTCTTCAAAAGTGAAAAAATTCCAGAAGCAATGAAAGTTTTCTTAAACTGTTATTTCTGTACTTAAAAAAAAAATGACAGACTTTTCACAACTAGTTGCTTGGTGATTGTGGAATTTTGTGAAGTTTGCCTAAAAGTTGACACAGTGTCTTAAAAATAGTATTGAGTACTAGAAAGGAATTAGGTTCATAATATAGCCTTTAGGGCTGGCAAGGTTTTTCTATAAAAAGCAACTAGATAGTAAATATTTTTGGCTTTATAAGCTATATGGTTATATGTTCCCTGTTGTAGTTTCTTAACTCTGTAATCATAGTGTAAAAAGCAGCAACAAACAATACATAAACAAATGACCATGACTGCATTTCAGCAAAACTCTATAAAAACAAGTGGCAGAATAAGTTTACTGCCCTCTGTTGTAGCTCACCTGTTTGGAGACACATAGAACTAGGCTTGAGCTCTAACTCTGTCATGCATCAATTATGTGACTAGGGAAAAGTTGCTCTATCTTTTGGTGCGTCAGCTTCTTCCTGTAATATGAGGATCAGAGAAACACTCAGTACATAAGACTTTTAAAAGCCAATATTTTGTAATATCTTGGTGTTTAATAAAAAGTACTGATACTCAAAGATACCAGTGTCACCCTATTTCAGGGAGGTCAAAAGATCCCCAGTTGAAGAGGAGCACATCAGTGTAATATGCAGAAGAGGTTCCATTTGATATCGCCAAGGGTAGTCCTGGGAACCACAGTCCAGGTTAAAGGTCTTCACAGCATTCCTGGACCTAGCTCATGGCTTTTAGAATTTTTCCTGAGATTAAAAGGGGCCTCGGTATTAATGTGAAAAGAACACAGTAAAGTCTAAAATCTTACATATTCAGAGTAATTGAGGTAGAACACCTTTAGGATCACCAAAAAGTTTGAATTATATGATGCTTTTTACAGAAAACAGTTTTGTTATTTTCAAGTGCATACAGTAATTGGCAAAACATTCAAGAAAGCATTGCCAAGTAGATTTCCTGCTGGCATGTTTAAGTGAAAAACTGTGATTCACTTAAAATTAGCATATTATTATGTCTGTATAAAAATGATCCAAATAAATTTCTTAAAAATAGTTTCTTTTCTTATATATGTTAGGCATTTTTCTTAATTTATTATATGGGGCAGGGGAGCACATCAGGTGTATTGGCACATGTTTGTAAATCTAATAATTTGGGAGGCTAAGGCAAGAGAGCATAAATTCAAGGCCTGGGCAACTTAGTGAGATGTCTCAGAATTAAAAAATAAAAGTCTTTGGACATAGACACTCCTAAAACACTTCCTAGCATGTGTGAGTCTTCGGGTTCAATTCCTAATTCACAAGAAGGAAACAAAATTGACCAAAACTGAGTAGTTTCCAGTGTGCCTTCTCAATGGGATTATTTCTCCATTTAACTTATTATGAGTGAACGTATCAGTTAGAAAACATGTCCTTGAAATATTTGCATTCTTCTTACCTTTCTTGTCTCACTGGTATGTTAAATTTCCTCACATTGTTAAAAAGACTGGCATACTTAATCATTTTAAGAACTAATTCATCCTATAGTGGGAGGCTATTCATAATAAATTTATAATCATGTAGAATATTATGTTAAAAAGAATTTTTTGTAGGCATATTTAAAACATTACACATATCTTTACAGGTGGCCATTGTTATCAGTCCTTTTTCCATTTCTACTTATTTTCTGTGGGCATTAAATTTCAGGTTATAAGTCTATCTAAATATCCTGTTTTCAGCACCTTGATTAGATAATGCGTTGTGTACTGTCAGCCCATTTCCAGCTTTAAGTAAATGGAGCCCTGTATTCATTCTACCTTTATTTAGTCAATAAAACTTTGTTGTGTGCTTGTTGTTGTTTGCATTATCCTAGGCACTGAGAATGTAAGAATCCATCCACTGTTTTCTTCTTATCAAGGTTTCCTTGGAGACTTGGGTCTGTACCATTTTAAGACTCTTAGACTCCTGTCTTGCTACTTTAACTTGAAATTTGGGACAGAGAGTAGTCAGAGAAGACTGCTTCATAGCCCCTGCCAGGATCATCCCTAATTTGTTCTCCACATCTCACCAGACTCCCCAGTGCTCCTCTGAATAAAGTTGAAGCTGCTCTTCAGGAAGTCGTTTATCAAAGGCAATCTGAACTTTGATGCTGTAAATCTTTGACCATTAGTTTTCTCCTTTATTGAATTTCCTTCCTTCTTAGCTTACTCCTCTTGGATTTCTAGCCATTTGGCCCCTGTTCTTTCTTTTGAATTCCTATTGTGAGTTCTTACCTGACCTTAGACTTCCCTCTCTTGCATTCAATTCTGTATTTATGTAACCGCATTTCACTTAGTGAAGTAAGTAGTTTTTGTAACCTAGCTTTGAGATGTAAATTCAGTGATCATTGTTATACACTGCTGCATCTTTTCTGTAATGTGGGCCTAATTCAAACATACATTCATATATTAATAATGTGTCTGTCTAGAAGTTGCCTCCAGGGTAGCTGTTTTGGAAGAAAACTTATTCAGTCAGGGTTCAGTGTTGTGACTAATATACATGTTCATCACCAGTAGTTTAACTAAGACAAGGGGTATTTGTCAAATCACATTAACAAATCTAATATTAGATTTATCTGATTTGACATCAGTTTTAATTGTATTAATTGGCCAAATGATGTCTTTGTATCTCAATTTCCACATCCTCTGACTGGCTGGGCTTTCCTCTATATGTTGGTTTAATTTTCATACCATACAGAATGATGGATGCTATAGTCCTCAGTTTATTCTCTCAGCTGAAATTCTAGAGAAAGAGAAGAAAAAGCCTTTCAGCATATTCCAACAAAAGGTCTAGACTTAACCATCAGTGTGGCTGTGTTCAAGCAAGTATCTCAGCTAGTGAGAAGGAGAGCAATGATGACCTCAGCCGAGGCTGGCTGTCATCCAAACACAGAAACTGAGAATGGGACCTAAGTGTTGCCAAACAAACTGAATTCTTAAGAGAGACAGAGTGAATTAATGGTGGTCATTAGTTTCCAAACAATAAATATTTATTAGAAAAAACTGGATTTAAATTTAGACTGTGGTTTCATATTGTACTGACTGAACATAATAAATCAGTAAATTGGCAAGATGTCTAATCTCCTCAAACCTGTTTTTCCAATGTGAAATCTAACTAAAGATATTTACATGATTGTGTTGTTTAGGTAATAAATACAACAGCACACATAAATTCACATGGTGCTGGTACATGTACACATTCATTATTAGAAGTAGTAGTAGTGTTTATGCCAAGATGTCTGAAAGTTATTCTGCATAAGTGAAGAGAAGGTCTGAGTAACCTGTTACACTGGACATGGCAGCAAGATGCAAAGCAATGATATTGGCCAAGTGAACAGCATTAGTTTGAAGAACATTGGCACCATGGCACAAGACCAGCGATTAGGCAAAATCAAAAAACAAAAAGCAAAACAACAGCAACAACAAACCCCACTTAGTCCTGGGATTTAGTAGTCCAAGATCAAGGTGCCATCAGGGTACTTTTCCTGGAATGTTTCTCCTCTTAGCTTGCATACGGCCAGTGAGTCTTCCTAGTGTCCTCACAGGGCCTTTTTGCAGGCATTCACATTCCTGGTCCCCTTTCCTCCTATGGGACATCCATTCTGTTGCATTAGGGTTCCACCTTTATGCGCTCATTTCATCATAAGTACCTCCTGAAAGACCCTATCTGTAAATGAAATCATACTGCAGGTGAAGAATTCATCGTGCAATGTTTTTTTGAGTAGGATAAATTAATTACATAGCACTACTATTTTTCCCTTTACCATGCTTAAAATTTCTTTGTAATAGATTGTTTTTCTGCATGTTTTTCTTGAGGGTATTCCTTCATGTTATTTTTTTTGTATCTTTTATTTAATGTATATTTCATGATCAGTTGTGTTCAGTAAAAGTGTTAGCTTCTTGATTGAATTTGATTAATAGGTAAGATGGTAGCTAGGAGAGTTATCTCACTGATGCCTTCTTAGTATTAGACTCAGCCATATTTGGCCACACTTCCCTAGAATAGGATTCCTTCAGGACTTTGCTCAATTTACTTGTTGAATTATAATATTTCCCCTGGGAAGTAACATATTGCCTACATTTTAGTCTGAAAAATATTTAAAAATACACTGTGCAATTACACCTCTTTCTTGATGATCCTTCACATTTTGGGGAAAGTAGAAATTTGTGTTTGCAAAGTGTATATATCGTTAATGTATTTAATAAAACCTCTCTTTTCAAAGGTCAGGCACACACACCCATTCCACCCAGATCAAATCATTCAGAGAAGATTTTTTAATTTAAAGACATCAGATTAAAATAAATGAATTCAGATAAAATAAATGTTTGAAATACCAGAAGAGTGCACACTTATATTCTTATAATCTTTCAAGTAACTGGTAATTTGAAGTTTATGCACTCCTCAGATTTTCATATTATAGATTGTTCTTTGTTGAAAGGTAAATATAGGGGCCCTTTCTCCCCAGTACTCAAAATATTCTGAATTTCTTATGAAGAAGAAATCAAGTTAAAATGTATACCAGTGTTTAGTGTGCAACCTTGAGATGAGTCACTAGATATTCTAACACTTCAGACTTCTCATTCTGAAAAGTGTTATGATAGTACTTGCAACCAGCTTTTAAACATATGTAACAGGAATACTCTGGAGGTTAATTACATTTAAAAACCTGCAAATTGCTTGGAGTTTCCTGGGGTTGGAGGCCATATAAATATAGCTGTCATTCTTTTCCTGGTACTTGACCAAATTTCTTTTAAAAGCAAAAGGTTTTCATCTTGTTTTCCTGAAGCATGACCTATGTTAGCAGTCAAGATGCTTCATAGCATTGATGCATCTGCCTATTGAACCATTTCGTGCAACTTTCGATCTGGGAACTTTGATTACATTTTATGATCACTCTTCTAAGGTCAAGGGATTTGATTTGAATCTATCAGGCAAGCAGAGAAAGGGAAGTCCCTTCTGAAACATTATCATCAGCTTCACTTAAGTGAATATTTTCCAACATTCAGGTCACATAATTTAGTTTTTCTGAGTTATCTTGGTTATAGATGAATTCATATTTTTGCTCTAATATTTTCAAGACTTAAAAAGCCTAAATCAGAGGCTTTGCAAAATCTGGAAGAAATATAGAATTTCAATTTATTAGGTTGTTTTTGGTTCAGGAGACCCATTGCCATTTTGAAATGTTCCAGAAAGCAGAAGTAGTTGTGTGATAAAAACAAGTAGCCACACATCAGACAATCATTTTATAAAGGGCATGGAGCTGGTGAAGCCAACATAATTTAGATTGCAGATGCTGCACTAACTTTCTCCTGGGATTTGGAGTATCAGCCCTGGAGCTGCCATTTCAGAATCTGTCTATTAAGTCACTTGTGGGAAAACTTACAAAAAAATTAAGTCTTGGAAACATTTAATCCTAATGCTCTTTGCTAACTTTATTAGACCTGAATAAGGAAATATTTATTATCTAAGGGCTACCATGATTAGTTTGGAGAGCATTCAAAATCAGAGGGCATCAATCCCAGCTTGCAACTTGACAAACTTGCAAACAGCAGGAGGTAGTCAGCTATTGCATGGCCTGGAGGCAGGAAAAAAAATGAAATTTAATGTTTGAAGGATGACTGTTCACACGGTTTCATTTGACTTGATGTAATTTGATGTCAGAATATAAGAAATCCTGAATTTTGTCTAATTTTTATATAGGCTAGTTACAAGGTCACCTTTAGTTTCACTACAAAGCTACTAAGATTTCCTATTTTGTCAGAATATCATTACCACCTCATGTGTATCCAAAGCATTTTTGAAAAACAATTTTCTTGGGAGTATTTATGCCACAGATCTCTGTATTTAATAAAGATGTCTCAGTAAACTTCAAGGCATTTTCAACCCTTCATTTTTGCTGGCTTATTCTGCAGTTAATTAGTAATCAATCTCTGTCAAGATAAGCAATTTGATCTACCTTAATGGAGTAGTGAGTTCAGTTGGGAAGTGATAAAAACTCATTCCATTTTAATATGACCTGCACTGCAGGTGTGCCATGACTTAGTACAGATGTTGCTTATTTGTTTCTGGTTCTTAGAGAAAGAAATGTCCATATTCATTACAAATATACCAACACTACATCAATCTACAACAATTATACCTCACTGTGATATATCATTATATATTAATGACATCATTGGTCAAGGTGGTTTTTTTGTTTGTTTTGCTTTTTATTTTTGGTCTTTTGAGTCAAGGACTCCCCATGTAGTTCAGACATAGGGAAACCTTGAGCATAGTTTGTAGCCCAGGCTGGTCTCAAATTTGCAAAAATTCTTCCTGCCTCAGCCTCCCCACTGCTGGAATTACAGGCGTGTGTGTACCACTATGCACAGCATTGTCATGTTAATAAAAATATTTTAATACTGTTTCCTTCTACTAGATCTCCAGAATGGCTGTTTTAAAAAACTAAATGAAGATTAACCTTATTTATTTATTTATTTTAAACAGGATAAAACCAAGGAAAATAAAACAGAATAAAACCAATCAAAATAAAGCAGTATAAATAATTCGTGACTTCCAAACCTTACAAAATCAACAACAGTTACCATAATGCTTTTTATTGTCTTAAAGTAGCTACAGATACCTTCAGACATAGTAAAAATCAAATAGAATCGAGTAGAACAGAAACAATAAAAGCAAAACAATGAATGTAATAAAGGACTTCAAAACAAGCCACTAGTAAATCCAAAATGGCTACCATAATATGTCTTGCTATCTTTTAGATAGCTGCTCATGCCATCAGATTTAACACAATCAAACAAAACAAAAGAGAATAAAACCCAAACTAAAAAAAACCAATGAAAATGATATGGTTTACAGGTGGGGATTGCTTCCTGGTAAGGCCTTGTTCTCTAACCCCCCAGTCTGCGAATGGTGCTGACTCACAGAGAGAGGGTTGGGTCTGGCTGTCCACAATCTGGCAGTGGCCCACGCATGGCACTGGTTTCCAGGCGGGGATCACTTCCTGAGGAAGCCTGGTTCTCTACCCTCGCAGTCCACAAATGGCACTGACTCACGGAGAGATGCTTGAGTCTGGCTCTAACCTTACTTTTTAAAATCAGTTTTAGATGTAATTAAATGCAAATAAAATTTCAAACTATTCTCTGTGCATTGTCACTGATCATTTGCATCTTAAATATCCATTTGTGTCTATCTTCCTCTATTATAAGAATTTCCTTCTATGGAACATGTATATGTACTTTTTCTATCATTTATTCCACCCATCTTAGGCTCCATTTTATCCAGTTCATAGACTGACTGGTTCAATACTAGAAAGCAGTATGATTCACAAAACTGAATTCACCTCAGAATAGAACAGCTGTTTCCACCTATCGTATTGCACAAAATGAAATCACTAAATCCTGAACCATGGACTTTGAGTAATTATTAGATGGAAGGAAGGTCAATTTTTAGAACTGGTAAATCATTCCTTGAACACTGGATTCTGAATTTTGATTTTCCTAGCTCATCCCTGTAGATAACATACCATGTGAGAACTCTCTTTGTCTTCATCCTTAAACAACCCAAAACTTTTTTCTATGTGTGCTTACTTTCATCTACAGTCAGGTAAAAAATGTGAAGTTACATTGAAAAGCACCTTTTCAGCTACATTACCTCCCAGGAGGCAAACATCCTACTTGCAATTTTTATCCATTGGGGAATGTTGATAAAGTATAATATAAAGTAATAAAAGGGACCTTCTCTGGGTATCTTGGTGGGTAATATTTCTTTTAAAAATCACATGCTGCACTTCAGAGAGGCAAAGGAAACATTTCTCCTATAGACAGGTGAGCGAGTTAATGAGGACAAAGGCAGTAACTAAAGGGGAAGATGGACAATCTGACACCTGATGGTACCTCTTGTAATCTCAATTTTGAACTAGCCCACAGGGAAATTAGAAAGGAATAGCAATAAAACACCACGTGCTGACAAAAGCAGACTGCTTGTGAAGGGATTTCAACCTATTGATAAATACACAACATAGTGTTTAATTTGTCAGAGTAAGTGGTGGTTCATTTTCCATTCTATGGTTACCCTATTTATGTAGTTCTGTAACTGCAGATCAAAGTCAAAAGATTTGGTAAAGCCCTCAGAGTTAGCAGCTAATGATTATCTGCTTCATATGAGTTACATGTAACATACCACATTAAATATTTACTTTATTATTTGCATTATATTAATTTTATCTGATTCATTCATTTTATTCTTCATAGTTGAAAACCATACAATTTAACCTGCAAGAAACAAGGACAGCAATAAGAATGTAGGAATGTCACAGCTATTTGAGCAGTTGAAAATGTTTTCTTAAGGCTGAGGATTTAGGTCAGTGGCACAAGTGCCTGTCTGATAAGTGTGAGGTTGTGAGTTTGATCCCTAGTACCCAAAAAAAGAAAAAAATATTCTCTTAGTCTATTCTTACTTTTCCTTAATTTGATGCACATGTATCCCTATACAAATCTCTTGAAAAATGTTTACAACCTACTTACTTAGCTACCCTTTCTCTTATATTCCCTCAATTCCTTAATTTTAAGGTATTTGATATTGAATTAAACACAAACCATGGAAGTAGTTTACTATAACTTGAAATTAAAATGTAACACTTTCTTTGATGCATTTTACACATTGTAACTCGAATGTAACAACTGTAGTCAAGATATTTAGACTATATTATGTTATGAGATGTAGAACCACTTCTGAGTGTTTCAAGAGCCTTTTTGTCTTCCATGCATCTCTCTTTGGACCCAGAAGGGTGACCAAAGTATCCAACTTTCCTCAGTAAAGTTTCAGGTATACCTCAGTTTTCACAAAATTATTTGAATAGAGGTATTCTTTTAACTTGCAATTATAAGGAAGTATTTTACTTTCCAGTGTTTCATTTTGTCAAGTAATAAAACTACACTTTAGTTAACTATTTTATAATCTACTATTTGTCAGAAAGCATGCTTTGTTCTACTAATACTAAGATGGATAAAACCTAGGTTAGCAGGAAGCTTAAAATTCAGCAAGAAACTTGAACATAGAATTACAAATTAATTGTATGTGTTTGATAAAAACAAAAAAATGTAACTTTAATCTAGGCCATGTCAGAAAAGCTTGTGGACAAGAGACTATGTTTGAGCAAGGTTTCAAATGATACATCATGTTCAACAGACATTTTGGGAAGAGGTATATGTTGAGGTTTCACATGAAGTGCTGAGAATTTGCAGAGGTGAGGACACAAAAAAAAGCACAAGTGCCTTCAATAACCTGCCACACAATGGAACTGTGATGCACTTGGCTTAGGTCAACAAAGGAAAATGAAGAAAGAGGAAACTGGTTTTAAAATGAAACATGTAGATCAAGAAGAATCTTATACATCACACTAAAGAGTTTTTATTTATCCTGTGGCTAAACAGAGATCCAATAAAGAGTTTTAATCAGGAGCAACCTTGATTAGATTTGCATTTCAGAGTAAATCAATTGGGTAGTAAAACCCAGATAGATTGTGCAAGACTAGAGAGAGAGAGAGGAAAAAAAACCAAACAACTATTTGGGCGCCTATTGTAAATCAGGCTGTGGCTAGGGTTTGTACTATTTAAACGAGCAACAATTAGAGAGGAGACACAACACACAGGAAACATTCAGAGGTACTATTGAAAGACCCTGCAAACTGTTCTTTGGGGGTTGTGGTGGAAAGAATTGTAGACACCATGAGGTATTACTCATATTCTAATTGTCCAACGTATAGCCTTGGAGGCAGGATTGGATTTAGCATGGAAATTTGAGAACCAAGCATCATTAGAAGGGTAAGAAGTAAAACTATGACAGAGTTTGTGATTGTATAGAATAGTGAGAGGAAGCTGAAGATAAAAATGTTAAAGAGAACAAAACAAAAACATATATATATATACATACATGTATGTGACATGCAGAGAAATTGAAGTCAGCAAGGAAAACCAAGAGAAAATGGTTAGCTAAAAACAGACAGGGATCAGAAATAGTGGTGCCAATAAAGTTTACAAAGGAGAGAATTTTAGGTAGTAGTCAACAATATCACATGATCACATGACCTGCACTGGTCAAGTAAGAAAGATCAACAGGCTCCTTTGGATTTGGTAACTGTAAATTACTGTCTATTAATAAAAGTAGAATCAGTGTAGTAAAGACTTGACCACTTTACAGCCATGGGTGAACATCATAGACAAAATATGTGTACCATAGACAAAATATCTGTACCAAAATGTCATTATTTAGAGGGAAATAATGACACAACTAAGAATAAGAATAGAGGTAGTATATATATAATAATAACGTAAAATAACAACACATTAAAATGTTTACAAAACTGAGACAAGGAATGATTTGGGAAGGAAATGTGAAGCAAATACTAATCATTAGAGGATAAAAATAAAGTACTTCAAAACAAGGCAGTAGATTATGTTGATATTTTGCTTATCTTTGATAATTCATTTTCTTAAGAAAAACAACAAAAGAAAAGTATGTTTCAGATAGCATATTTTTTCTTAAATGAAAAAATAAGAAGAAAATATTCTGTTTAAAGCAGTAATTGCTGTAAGTATATTTTTTGTGTCTTCACAAATGATAATATACAAGTCCTAAATGGTGGATCTTTAAAATTTATATTTGTTATGATTTCTCTCCATAGTATGTGTACTTATGCTGTTTAACATGCATGCACACACACATATATCAAGCACAGTATGTCACATGCTATTTCGTGTTGTGCTCATCTATTGATAGTCTAAAACTAATTACAGGTCAGAGAAATATCAATTGTTAAGCCCCACATTGCTATACAATCATGGAACTTCTGATCTTACAGACAACATTCATGCTGAGTTCTTTTTTACTAAAAACAATTCTACGATGCTCTTTAATTCCTCCTCTTGAATGAGCAACAAGACCCATTTGAAAAATTCCTGGTTGGAGACTCTTGATGGAGGGCGGTCAGTGGCAGTGGAACTTGGAAAGCTAATTGACTCTTACGGGATTAATCCTGTGACCCTGGCTTCATTAACATTTTGCTCCAATTGACTAAGCTAACCAGCTTGAGGTGCTAAAGTTACCATGGTATTGATGCATAATAAAACAATTTCAAATAACAATATGCAGACTTACTTTTCATAAGTAAAATAAATTTATGAAATAAACTCTAAGTAAAACCCAGAACAGCACTTTTGTTCTCCAAACAATGATTATACAAATTTCAAGAAGCTTGCTTTTTTAAAAAATTTTATTTTACAGAGAATAAAACAAGAGGACAGAATAAAGCAGAGCTGAACAGAACAATGCAAGCAACACAGTACTTCACAACAAGACAATTGGATGTCAACAGTAGCTGCCATAATATCTCTTTCTTTGAAATAGTTGAGCATAGCTTCACACACAACAGTATCAAACATAACAAAATAGAACAAAACCATTCAAGAAAATGAAAGTATTACAAGGCATTCTGAACCAAACAACAGAAAATGAACAATGGCTACTATAATATCTCAATTTCCATAAAAATTTGTTTATATTATCATACATAAGAAGTTTTGCTTTTTAACAGTTCTTTCTGTTTCCAAATTAGTGTATGCAATATACTGCATATATTACAGTGTATATATCTTATACTACATAGTAAGTGTATTTGTATATTTATCATGAAGGCAATAGGGACAGACATTCACTAAGGATTAAAAATTGTACAAGTCTAAACATGGTATTAAAATTGGCAACATAAACATGGAAGTTTCAGATTCAACATGCAAAAAGTTTAGAAAGTGTTTTTCTCTCACACAAAAAAAGTAAAGCTGGCCATAAGAAAAGATCAGGAACTTTTTGTGAACCCACCACAGAAATAGTTTCAGGGAATGTGTCTATAAAGACCTCTGGAGAGAATGATGATACAGCAAAGAGATCAGAACTGCTTAATAAAACTAAATCTGCTGGGACTATAACTTGGTAGTACCGAAAGGGAAATTTGACAAATTTCTGAATGCTCTAAATGGATTAGCATGAAAATGAGAAATACTGGACACTGAAGTTTTAGAGAAACTCTTCCTTTTTGGGAATTTACCTTTAGGAACCCCATTAAGTATTCAGACTGAAGAGTCATGATTTTCTCCTGGAACTCACAGTAGGAAGAAAAAAGTAAACCTTGTGAAATATATTGGGTGTTCTTTATTAACAAATTCTTATTCTCCAGAGGAAAATATTTTATTTGATCCCAATCTGTCATGGAGGAAAGGTACTCCTCCCAAACTGGTTCCTTCTTGTCCTATTTTACCTCAGGAGAGAGAAGAAAGAAACTATACAACAAAGAGACTTCTTAAAATGTCACAAGTACCACTAAAAGCCTGAGATAAATTATAATCTTATAATCATTAGGTTATACAATACACTTGTCCATACTTCACCAGGATGCCAACTGTATTCTGTATTCCATCATAGTAACAGAGAAATAGATAACAAAGCTGTAAAAACACTTACACTCCCTAAGAGGAGAACTGGATTAAGTCCAAAGACAAAGAGACAGAAAGATAAGCAGACACTGTATGACTTCAAGCTTCTGGAAATCAGAGCTACAGCTAATGTTGATGACTGTCAAAGTCTAAATTATATCCTAACCCTCACACTAAAGTCCTATTTACATTAGTCTCTATTACCATAAACACTATGTACAGATTGTAACAAGGAAATATAAAGCATAGAATAACATAAGGACAAATTTAATCAGAAAACACAAGAAATAGAAATTGACTGCAATGTTATACTTCAAGACTGAGCTCTGACATTTTAAAATTATCAAACAGGGTTTTAAAATATTTTTACCTGACTCATATATAATGGAAATAGAAAGGTAAGCAATATATCAGAAGACAGAGGTAATGTAAACAGAAATTCTAAAAACAAATGAATAAAAAATATGCTGTAAATGAGGAAAACAGTAACAGAGATAAAGAATGCCTTTAATGAGCTCGGTAGCCCAGACCTAGCCAAAGATTTAGGGAACCTAAAGTTGAACTATTATTTCCTAAGTAAAATGCTAAGAAAACAACAATCCCACACCCCATAAAAAAATATAAGGGACCCTGTGGGATAAGTTCAGAAGTATGACATATTTGTACTAGAAATAATCCAGGGAGAAAAAAGTGGAAAAGATTGGCCGAAATTTGTAAATGGTAGTGCCTGAAAACTTTCCAGAATAAATGGTAAATGTGAAAACATAGATCCGAGAGACTCAAGAAGCACAAAATTGGGTAGAATCTAAAAACTGAAACTTCAAAACAAAATAAAAATACCTTTAATTCCTAGACATATTAAATTTAAACTGTAGATAATCAAAGATAAAAGGAAAAATCTTTTTAGAAGACCAGGACAAAAGAGGGAACATGTTGAGTAATTGTGAAAGAAAAACAAAAACAAAAACCTGCCCCTGGCCATTCACAGTGGTCTACACTTGTAATGCCAGCATTTAGAGCGGCTGAGTCTGGCAGATCACTGCAAGTTCCAGGACAGCTTGGGCTACAAAGTGAGTTCAAGGCTAGCCTGAACTGCATAGCAAAACTTTCTCTGAAAGACAATTAAAAGTAAAATAAAAATTTAAAAAAACCCTAAAAATAAAACAAGAACAACAAAAAAAACTTGCATCAACTGGAAATTCTTTATTCTTTATCTATAGAAATTGCACCTCAAAAGTGACAGAAATTTCAAAATGATAAAAATGTGGATTCTTAAGGCTACTATTAAAATTCTAAAATTTTACTCATAAAAAAGGCATGAACATATGTAGAGCAAAGCATAAGGACTGGAAAAAAGAGACACTTGACTTGTAGTATTTGTCTTTGTTACTGTTAGCTCAAGTAGGCAGAAAAATCAGTAAGAATGTAAATGATCTAAATAGCATTATGCCATCTTGATCTAACTGACATTCATAGAGTACTCTATGCAGTATAAGAATACATATTTTCTTCAACTTCATGTGGAAAATTCATTAAATTAGACTACATTCTGGACCATCACAACACAATTTAATGACATAAAAAAATAAAAACTTTATAAAGAATTTTTCATATCTATGATGGAATTGAGAACTCAAAAGCAGAAAAATAGAATATTGAGAAGTATTTGGAAATCAAACAATGTACTTTTAAAAACACCTGTGCCAAAGAAGAAATAGCAAGATAAGTTTAAAAATATACTGAGGAGAAGAAAAAGAAAATATAATTTTATAAAATTAGTGGGATATTGCAAAAAAAATTTTCCTAGAGAGAAATTTATAGCATTAAGTCCAAAGATTAGAGAAGATGAAAAACTCAAAATTTCTAACTTAAACTTTTGCTATGGGAAGCTACAAAACAGAAGAAACATTAAATTTTAAAACTAGGAGAAAAAACCTAGAAAAATGAATGTAGAAGTGAGTGAAAATGTAAACAGAAGATGTAGGAAAAAAATCAACAAAAATCAGAGCTACTTCTTGGAACAGATAAAACATCAAAGCAGGCCAAGAAAATGTAAAAGATAAATTATGAGTATCAGAAAGGGAGGAGATATCATTGATACTGATCCTATGGACATTAAAATGTAGATAAAGGAAAAGCATGAACAAATATGCCCCAAAGTTTGCAACTCAAAAAAATGGACCAAGGCATATATATGAGTTGAGGTATTTTTCTCCCAGTCTGTTGCATGTCCTTTTTTGTTTTTCTTGTTAGGTGAATGGAGACAACACAGTAAAGCACACAGCCAGTCTGAATTTAGCATTTCAGGGAAGACTTCCTGGAACAGCTTCAAAGGAGAGTCCTAATCCAGTTTATTGAGCAGGGTTAGGGAGGTCAACGGGATGGGCCTAAGTGGGATAATGCAAATGGGAGTGGCATGAGATTGAGGCAGTGGGAATGAATGGCTGAGTACCTGGCTATCGTAGTAGACAGTGTGACCTAGAGGGGTGGGGGATGCCATAGCCAAGTAGGCCTTGCTTCCTGAATCAGCTGGCTAGAAATTGGCCATTCTAGGAATGTGGGTGGCTAGGGGGGAGGACAGGCAGGGGTCAGACCCATCATTTTCTAGCTGTTAAGCTGAATGGAGATATGACAAGGTAAGAGGTATGGCTGGAAGTGTGGGTCTTCACGGAGTACTTCAAATGTAATTATGAAGAGTATTGAAATAATTAGCCCAAGAAGGGGTATGAGCCAGGAGCTCCAGGAAATGGTCAGCCCATCAGGAAGGGGCTGAGAGGCCTGATTCTGCAGGGTGATGATGACCATGCAGCTCCCCAGTGCCACTCTGCATGGGTCTGCAGTTCTTCCCAATAAAGGCATAGAGCTCACATTTTTGTGGTGAGCAAATCCAGGCCTCAGTGGCCCCAGAGCCCAGCCAGTGAGTCAACTGAGTCCTGCAAGGTAGGAGTCCAACAAGTATCTGCTTAGAGATGGTAGAGAAATGGTGCAGGACAGGAGTTCAGCCCTGATGGATGGACTGCAAGGTGATCAAGGAGGCTGAAGTTCTGGGATGTCTTTAGTGTTGAGAAAGAGTTTGGTCAAGATTGTGCATAAGAGCCTAGATGAAAAAGTAGCATTCAGAGAATTTAAACATTGGCTTAATGCATTACTGTTTTATACTGACAATATAAATTTTTTCTTTAATTATAATCTATTATATGGAAAATCCTTCCAATGAATGTCAAAAGCTGAAGGAATACATACAATTTATTTGTTTAAGTCTTATTTTTAGTGTGCTATAAGAATTATTGTGAGTGGGAGCCTCATTCAGCAAAAGAATTCAGTGTATCATGTTGCATCGTCTATAGGACCTTGTGTTTTTCAAAGTGTTAGTGTATCCCTAATATCATATGAATACCACTAGAACCACAGGGCCTATCAATTTTTAAATTTAAAACTTTTAGCCCAATAGAGCAAATATGGCATCCAATGTCACACTAAAAGATTTATTGAAACAAGGGATAGAATTCTTTTTTCCTAATCTTCGCTATTGTACAATGTGCTTTTAGCTATTGTGTGCTTAATCATTTTCTTAAATATATAGAATATTACAATTAAATGCAGGTATTTATTTTTAAGTACTGTTGTAAAAAATACTGAACAAAGCAGTTGGAATTAATTGTACTCCTCAGATAAGATTGAACAATGCAAGTCACATATAAATGCAAATGTTAAATATATCCAGGGGAAAAATGTAGGGGACATTTTTAAGTAAATGTTTTATGTCTCCTTTGGAAATAAAGGCAGGCATATTACAAAATATGATGACCATTCTAAGAACAATTTGAGACAAATCGAGATTCATTAACTTTCTAGATATGGTTGATGATCAGAATATATTTAAATACCATTGCTTAGTTGTGATGTTATATTTTAAGAGCGTTATTAAATTTAGAATGGATTTGTGCAATGCTAGTCTATACAGTGCATAATATAGTGAGAAAGTCTTACGAGAAAGGATTGCATTTGAAGATGCTATCTTTATAATCTATAAAATGCTGATATTAAGAACAGAAAACCAGTTTGCTAAAAATACTTTGAAAAAGAAAAGATTGAGGAAATTGAACCTGTAGGAATATTCTGTTAGTAAAACACAAACATTTTCTTCATCCTTAGGTCTTACCATGAGCAGATCATGAAGTGATTGCTCAACACACACACGCCTTTGGAGACACGCACCCTCCTGCTCAGTGTGAAGAGCCAAGCTGAGCTCTCATCAATGCTTGCAGTTGTCCAGTACCTGGACCCTGAAGAAAAAGTTGATGTAGCAATCTGCCTGTTAGCATTTATGAAACCAGGTCAGCCTAGTGGATCATATAGTGAGCAGCTGACCTCAGGGGCAGGGGAAACTGTTGAGATAATGGTGCCTGCAGCCTCTGTACTTGCTGAATGGGAAACCAGCACTAAATTTGCTCAGGTACAGCTCCCTATTTTTATTGGGAAAATTAATGCACCTGGCCTTTTCTATAATTTCTTTGTTTGTTTCTTCCCTACAGTATGTGTTTCTTTTGTTGTTATTTTATTTTGTTTTGTGGGGGAGTTGATGTTCTTTGTGCTTTTTTTTTGTTTGTTTTGTTTTCATTTTTGCTTTTGTGGTGTGGAGAATTTCCTCTTGGTCATTGCATATGTAATCCTAACCCATTTGTCTTCTGCTTCATCATCTGTTAGCTCTAGTATTCTTCCTTTTGGCTTCCTTCCTATCCCATTCTTGCTCTTTTTTGAATATCCTTTTTTTTTTTCTCCCTGTAGGCACATTTCCCTTGGTGGTTCTCCTGCTTTGTGTGTGCATGTGTGTGTATGTATGTGTGTGTGTAGTTTTTGTGACCAGGAAGCTGTGTCCTAACACTGAAAAGAACCAGAAACATACGTTGGTTTTCCCTATCTTTGAGGAGAGAGAGAGAGAGAGAGAGAGACAGAGACAGAGAGAGACAGTTGCACTGAAACCTCAGATTACATTTACGTAATTAATTGTGTCTTTCAAGTAATATCCAACTTCCTTTCCTTTGTGCGAGGTCATTGTTCTTTAGAGACAGTGGGTGGTATTGAACCACCAGGTCCTTGTTCACTCCCTAGGTGTTGTCTCCAATTAGTTTGTTTTGAGACCTTGAGGTTTCTCCAAAACTCCACCCAAGGTCTGAATTTTGTAGGAACCTTGAACTTTATGTACCTGCTAACAGGATATTGTGTTCTCTTGAGCTAAAGTTTGAAATCACAAGCTTATGTGAATTTTTTTTATAGCTAATGATTAAGAATGCAAGGAAAAAAGTTGTATCTTCATCATTCATGGAGCTCCTGGCTGCCCATCTCTAGTTCTACTAATGTCTAAATTTCTGCCTAATGGTTTTTAAACTGTATATGACTTTACTTTTCTAATTAATTAAAAATTGTATGTATTTGTCATGTGCAGCATCTTATTTTGACTGACCGTCTTGCAGAATGGTGAAGTTGAAATAAGACATGTATTATCTTACACATTTATATTTTGTGTGTGAGAACATTTAAAATATACTCTCAGTAATTTTTAAGAGTACAATGTATTAACTATAGTCACCGTGTTATCCAATAGATCTGTTGAATTCATTCCTTCTATCTAATTGAAGTTTTGTTCTACACCTTGTTAACTCTATCCACCCCAGCATTCAGTATTTACCACTCTACACTCTAATTTTAAAGGTTAAATTTTTTTAGAATTCACATGTGAGGTCCCCTTTTTCTTTTTCCATCAGATATTCTGAAGAACATTAAAGCATAGCAAAATGACTTAGAAGATCTAATGAAGAATGTACACTTTTATTAATTTTAATAAAAGCTCTAGCTAATCTGTGTGGGACATCCAACCTTCCATTGATCTCTATGATTACTGTGGTTTAGCAGATTAACAAAATGCTGTCATTTTTACATTTATTTCTTAGTGAATGGCCATCCAAATTTTATATGTATTTGTTCTAAGGGCATTTTCTTTCTGAGATAGAAAACTATCATATTTTAATAATATGCAAAATGTAGATTATAAGAATGAAAATGTTTAAAGTTTTGAGCTCTTTGTCTGGTCCAATTATCACAACACATAACACCACCACACTCCACCTGTACTGCAAAACAAGTGCTAATTGGATCCATCAAAGGACATCAATTAGGCTACCTTTCTGTTGCGGGGGGGGGATTCATTAGTTGGAGGGGTAGTCTATATTGAAGAATAAGTGAGGTTTTTTTTTTTTGTTTTTGAAACTTTTCAATAAATGCAGACTGCTAAGCTTCTGAAAACTTCTGTCTTTCATCTTGCTCTCCATTTCTGTCTATATATCTTTTTCCCATATCTTCTTTTTTCCTTTGCCATGAGACTGAAACATGGAATAGCTGATCCCTTTTCTCCTATGAGCCACAAAGAAAGATTATCCTGAAGGTCACTGCTATGTCCATTGTCCATCCCCAAAAGGTGTTTAAATTTGAAGACTTAGACAATAGACAAAGCACTTATCTGACCTCACTCCCACTTTGTGAGGACTGATGGGATACAGAGTTCCCTGCTCTTGCTGCTGGAAGAGGAATATCTGAGCTATGCACTCACCATGTGCAAGGCTGGCTGGTCTCCAGCTGCAGTTCTGGACTTAGGAGCACTTTGTTTCAAGCAAAAAAGATGGCTAATTTTTCTACTGTGTTTCCTTAAACTTCCACACTGGGGTTTGGATCTTCATCTGAGCAATAAGGTAGAAGTAACTGATTGATATAAGATTGAAATAGGTTTTCCTGGTACATCTAGTCAAAACCTACCTTAATGCCATTTTGTTAACACCTAAACAAATTCTCTGTGCTCCTTGTTTACATTTCTCTTCCATGGGTAAATTCTCCACAGTATAACTTCTCTTAGACTGAAATCAGTTTGAATAAGCAAAAGAAATTTCTCGGAAGAAAACATTGAACCAATGGATGCATTAATCTTACAGTTAAATCTTGTTGAAAAATATAAGAATCCAACAAACTTGAATCTTCCACTCCAAAATTGTAACACCTTCAGCTTTTTAGGTAAAAAATTCAAATAACTCAAAAATAAATAATAAATTAGACTGATATCAGGGCTTTGGTAAAATGCAATTTCCAGAGTTTTACTTATATTTACTAGAGTTTCAGTCTGATCTATGCCCATAAAATGAGGATTGATGTTTAGAATGATGTCCCTGAGGCATTGCTGGATTCTGAATCATGAAAGATTCAATTACCTTCAATAAACTAAACTTAACTATCTCAGGAAAGGTGATGAATACAAATTAGAAGTATCATCAACAAGCATTGCTCAGACACAGAAGTTTTTTGATTTCATATCAAGTAACTAGAATTTCTCATTTATTGGAAAGTCTAGTCTCTAAGCATCTTAGAAAATGACATTTACTATGTACTCTTCTTTGTGAAATAGCACCAACAATATTTGGGTCATCCAGATAACCTAGATTAAAAAATGACTAGTCAAACACTCAATAAGCTTTCAGTTAGTCCCACTGCATTCCCTCTGCCACAATTACTATCTTTTGTTTAGCCCCTGAATTGGCCTTTTAGAACAGATTTCCTTTCTTTGCATTTTCCTCCATCCACTTGCACTACAAACAACACATGTTTTTAAAGAAGGAATTAATTTTACCCACAATTTCTTTTAGAATAATCTGCAAAACACTGTGGTCTGGACTTAAATTCTTAAACAAGCTTATTTTCATTCCACTATCTTGGGTCTTACCATGGTATTTACAAAAAAGGATCAATCTCAGGCTACACTTTAGAGATAATCTAGAAACAGATCCTTGTATATATAAAAATTTAGTACATAATTATGTTTCCAGCCAGTGACAATAGAATTCATTTTTCAACAAATGTTTTTGACTCAAATGGATAGTCACCTAAAGTAAAGCAAGATTCAGGCTCTCTCCTGTTTTATGCTCATGTAATTTCTAGGTGAATCTCATACTTCTGTGCAAGTATTGTAATTAATGTACTAAAAAGATAAAAGTGTGATAGCATACATTTTAAAATAATGATTATAACACTGTAGAAAAATTCAGTTTTTAAAAAAATCAGAATTACATTGGGGAAGTACTTAAACCCATTGTCATAACATAAAAATTAAATTGCCACAGAAAAGTTTTTATCAATATCTCAAGAGAGAAATAATAGATTTAGAGAAAATATGGTGAACATGGAAAATGGAAAATATAAGAAAATGGTTAGAGAATTAGAAGAGAAAAATAAACAATGTGAAAAAAACAAATGAAGACATACTTAACAATTTTAAAAGCATTTAATTGAGCAAATCCACATTGTTAGGTACCGTGAAGAGTTGTCTGAATTTTGTGGCAATCAGCGAAGTAAAAACAAAATAACTTAACTACGGCTATCTTCAAGTAGACCCTTTTCCCTATAGCTTCCATGGGAGAGTTAAGACATTCATCCCCTGTTGTAGGCCATGTAAGGTTTTAGAGTGCTTAACGAACTAACTTATCAATAGCTATTAATAAAATTACAATCCAAATTGCCCAAACAATGGAAAGTGACTTTTTCACAGGGACTTTAAACAAACTATAGGATTCTCCTGTGTGTGTATGTGTTCTTGTGCCTATGATTCTTTGAATTTACATGATTTAAAAACATTTTACAGTGGCAGAAATAAATAAATATATTTATATATGTTGATTTATGATGGGAGCAATAAAAATGGAATAATACAAGTTAGGTTAAGGTTATGGATAGCTGTTTTATTTCCTACCACCACCTTCTATTTCTCTCTCTCTCTCTCAGAATTTTTACCATTTAACAGACACTTCATTTACATATCCATCATTTATCTGTCACGGATATAGGTTCCACAAACTTCATCTGTCTTCTCATCATGTAATATACCGTGACTAGACAAAGCCGATGCTCGATATGTATTTATCACCTTAAGCAGAAAGCATTTTAGTTTTCATCATTTTTTTGCATCCGCAGATCCTTCATTATTCTTTCAGCCAAACAGTCCAATGAGTACACTATACAGGAGCGATTTTGAAAGAACGAACAGAATTTTAAAAATTTATAACCCATCCCAAGCATTGAAATAATGACTTGCAAATTATTCCTAATTTAATCTTTTCTATAATTTATACTGTGATCACCTGTGCAAAGAGGAGGAAAAAAGGTAAGTAATTGATAAGGATAGAAACAAAACTTGGAATGATACATATTTTGTTTCCCAGTATTTGACAATTTATTATAACTTATTACATCCACATTCAATGTTCACATATATTGACTCATAAATTTATATTGAAAATCAAATTTTATTTTTGTATATAAATATACACACATACATGTACGTATGAAGTCATATATATGTATAAATATATATGAATAACAAGGATGGAAGCACAGATATCTCATCTTTCTTGCTTACATTGTTGTGTTAGTCTTCTCACCTCTGAAATACAATACTCAATACCTGAAACTTAAAAGATGAAGTGTTCAATTTTGCTCATAGTTTCAGTGGCTTAGTTCATGCACAGCTGACTGACAGCCCCGTAATTGTGGAAGACTAGCAGAGAAAAGCTGCTTAGTTCATGGGATTTGGCAACAAAGAAGGAAGTAGGGCCAGAAAGGAAGGGGTGAGGGGCTAGACACGGATCCAAGGCCACACCCAGCCACACCCACTATTGTTTTCCACCAATAGGAGATGAAAATACCAAAACCAGTCAATTTGACAACCCACCACCATAACCTAATCACCAGAATTTCAATCTCTGCAAAGTACATTTCAAATCTATTCTCTGTCTCTATTTCTGTCTCTGTTTCTCTCTCAGTCTATCTCCTTCTCTCTGTTTCTCTTTTGCACAACAGAAGAAAAAATGAAGATTTCAAATCTTAAAATGTACTTAGGAACTCAAAGACATTTTAAAATTATTTTCTTAAAATTCAGTTGAACTCATACTTAAATGTATGGCATTAGATTTCTACTATTTGACCCTAAACAATGTACTGAACTTGCTTAAACCTCAGATTTGTTACTGATCAGCTTTAATAACACAAGTATCAGCCTTATCAGATAATTTTTGAAAATTAAACTATGTTGTTAAAACTGTATGTTTTGAGGAAGTGTTTAACAAATATTAACTATAAAATATTATTTTAAAAGTTGTTATGTGGCATGTGAAATTCATAAAGATGTGAACTGTATAGAGAACAAGATTAAGAATAGAAAAAAGATAAATAATTTTTACATTAAATCATATGTCCTGTCTTACTGCCTCACCCTGAGGTGCATTCTGAGGTGGCAGTATTATTTCATTAATGTATATTGGATGGGAAAAATGCACATTGTTTCTGAATCAGAGCTCTCTATTGTAGTGTTAAAAAAAAAATCACAGAGAGCGACTAATGCTTCTGTGGTTTCCTGTAGTCCAGGAGTTAAAGAAGCAAACACTTATAGTAGAGACTGTGGCAAATCCTGGGATATTTTACTATTATCAAATCTACCAGAGCTAATTCTGCTTTGCAAGGGTCATTGGTGTTTAGTCTCTGTTTTCAGTGATTGACAATTGTAGGTATTAAAAACCTGGGGTCATGCCTCTCTCTGATCAGGGTTTCTGTAAACAAGAGTTGAAAATCTGTGGCTTAGATGGTGTGCAGATGGAGGGTCAATCGGAGCATCTGGGCCTTAATTACTAGGGTTCACCAGACTTCCAATGACATATACTCATTTTCATTCACCCAGAATTCCAAAAATGTTTTCTTAAAAAAACTTTTAACTACAAGTTTTTGTTAAAACTGAAACACATTATATTTCCTGTAGTATATCAACTCACAAGGTTAATGTTCCTTTTTTATTTTAGAAAAAATTTTACATGATTGATATTAGATTTGTCTTGAATAAATTTGTTTGAAGGACAATACAAACATTAAAACATGATAAAAATTATGTATTCACAGAAGTATATACAATCAACAATATATAAAATCTCATGAACTGATTGATACGTTAAGGATTTTTCTTCACTTTCTGAATCCATTTTTTTCAAATTACTGGTTTTTATATTGAGAAGAGCAATGAAAATTAAAGATTAACTTCTAAATTATCTCAATTGCATAAGTTAAGTACATTAATTACCAAGGATCTTGATGTTCTTGATGTTTCTAAAGTTTTTATAAATGAGACATGAGAGAGAAAGAACTTTGTTAATTCTAGGTTGACAGAGAAATTGTTAATCTTATGGTATTGTAGACTGATTTTCTCTTAGAGTTCATGATAAGCACAGAAATCAGAACCCTCTCTCATTGATGGAAACTTAGGAAACTCATACTGAGCTAGTGAGGAGTGCGGATACCTGGAGAGAAAGCAATGCAAGGTGTTACCCTCCAGCAATCATTTTCCAATTGGTGAAATTACCTGTATTTTACCATGTGAAAAACTGAATAGAATGCTTGAAATTACCTGTATGGTCCCAAATGATATCCACATCCTATTTCCCTGCACCTGTGAACATGTGACCTGCATAATCAAAGGGACATAGCATACACAACTTGTTAGTATGCTTCAGATGAAGAAACAATTGTGAATATCCACTGGAGCAAATGCAATCACGAAAGTCTTTATACAAGGGAGGTATGAGGGTCAAAAGAAATGTAAACAGACATAAAGTTTAATGTAGTTTGATGTAGTTTTGAAGTAGAGGCAATAGCTGTTCTCGGAGAAATGCAGCCAGAAAAACATGAGTTTCTTCTCTGAAATCTTCAGAAGAAACAGAAATCACCTGATCTTTTGATTTTCTGATCATAAAAATGTAAAAAATTAAATTTTTTCTTATAATTTTGATAATTTATTAGTAGCAGGGAGGAGAAAATAAACATAACATAAAAATCAAACTATTATCAAGAGATATGTCAATTCAAAATCTACTAGTATGTTTTATTTCCTATTAATATAGGTGGATGAAATGCCCAACCTACTCTGTCTGTGAGTTCGTGTTCTCTAAAATCGAAGAATGAATTTTAGGAACAACAGAGGTGAGGAGTAGAATATATTTATTGAGAGAAAGCTTCTGTCTAAGAGAGACAAAAGGGGGTCCCGAGCAGGTTGCCCCCAACTTGGTTCTTTCCAGGGATTTTTATAGAGTAAGACCATAAGTTCAAGGTGGGGAAGGACTGGGAACTCACAAGGCAGATGGGCATAAGCTGGGACATAACTATAGTTAGCCAATAAGATCAATAGTTCAGGTAAAATTGATCACATTAGGGACAAATGGGAAAGCAAGTCACATAGAAAGGGGGCATTCTTGGGGTTGTGACCTTTACCCTAGAGGGATATGGTAGTGGCGCCAGGGTAAGAGGGAACTAATTAGATTATCAGTCCCCAAGATGTAGATGCATTTGTTTGATCCTTTGTCTTGAGATCTGGCCTGCAGCAAGAGGTGTGTGTGTCTCCTCCAAGGTCATCAGACATCTGGTCCTCTGTGCCAGCTTCTTCCAGGCCCAGCCCTGTCTAACTGCCTATAATATGTCTTAACTGACTCAGCTGCCTGTAACACTATTAGGAATGTTTTTCTTTTTTATTATTTCTTTTTTTTTTTTTCTTTTCCTTTTCTTTACTTTTTTAAAGACAAAGTCTCGCTATGAAGCCTAGGCTGGCCTTGAAGTCATGGCAATCTTCTGTGAGTCTTGTGAGTGTAGGGATTACTAGAGTGTATCACCACTTGCAGCTTATGGATACTTTTCATTTGGGGAATTTGTCTCATTTTATAACTTATGATTATGTATAAGTAAATATGCTTTTAATAGCAAGCAATAGAAAAGTCTAATTCAATAAATCCAAAACTATATGAATTTCTAAAAAATAACTAAATCTCATAGAAGTGAAGAATGAGATTTAAAACTGAACAACTGGAAAAAGAGGTGCCAATATTACTTTGGGAATCTCAGCAACAGGGATATATGACTTAAAAAAGTGTAGTAATGTAACATGATCTGGGGTCTGACAATTCTTGGTCTCTACAACACTTGTGAAAATGTTAAAACACATCATTGTCCTAAATGGAGCTAGATGTCTCTCTTTGAACCTGTCTGTTGGAGTCAACAAAATAAGGTCCTGTAGTGACAATGTGGCTGCTGCAGGACTGTCCCTTTGTGCTGAAAGGGAGAAAAGAAGTCGATGTGTCCTGAGCAATGATGCTGAGAACCGATAAGCACGGATATGGTAGCTAATGACACTTTGAGTATTGTCAGTTCCATTCTTTTTCTTCCCAAGAGCATTAATTAGGGGTAAGAAACATCTCATATTTAACTCAGTTACAAAAGAAAACTGCAAATTATGACCTGGTAGATAAATAATTAAACATTGAGTATTAGTCACAACACTGTCTAGGGAATTAAAAATAAATATAATTAACAATACACATACCCATAAAGGAGAATATTTAGAAGAGTAGTATGTGCTTCATAAATCCATTACTGAATCTGCACATCCACCAAAGTGCATCTTACTTATGATGTGCTTGTGTGGTGTTCTTTTTGAAGCCAATCCCAGAACACTGGGGTAAGACAATGTGAATTAGATTTCTCTCTCCACTTCTATGCTGTCAAGTAACTTAACCTTTCAGAGTCTCAATTTCTTAATATGTAAAATGAGAATAATCCAATGAAGCACTGTTAGAATTACAAGTCATATGTGAAACTACTTACTATATAGAAGCTTTAGATATTAGATTAGCTTTTCCTTTTTCTCATTTTAAACAAGTCAGAATAGATATGTAATATGAAAATATTCATGATAAAAATCAAAGACTGAAGAATTTCCTGAAAAAATAAATCTATTTAAATCATCCATACATTGAAAGCACATCTTTTTTTTTATTTTTCAGAAAATATATTTAAATTCATGAGTAAACACAAGGAGTACATGTGTTTGTCTATAAGAGTTTCCTGCTTTTAAAAAATCATATTGTTAGTCAATACCCATTTAAACATGCTATATACAGTTACTGGTTTTCTCTTGCATGTATTTAGGAAGACTTAATTCACACAAACACAAGAAAAGCAATGTTAACAGTGCGGCATCCCTGTGTGTTCAGAAAAAAAGGATGTCGAAGGCGCAGATGGTGAAAAGTGAACAAAACAGGGAGAGTTCAGTTGATATCTAGCATTTGCAGTACAGTCAGCTTTGGGCAATTGTGCATGTTATCTCAAGAAGATAAACTTTTTCCATAGGAGGCATCAGACTATCAGGGCCAATGCCGTATACTCACTCATTTAGGAAAAGCTGGAGTCAGGCCACCTGGCTGTAGATCTTTCAAGCTGTATTCTGTGTGCTTTTTGAGCCATCTTATTACCCTTTTCATGACTATCCTTCCTGTCCCAAAAGAGGATCATGGTTCTTTCCTTGACAGTTTATTTATGAATATTAAAATAGTACATATTTTATGTACTTAGTGTAGTACAAATGTGTCAAGGGTTTCATAAACACTTGTTTAAAACGTAACATTTTTAACACATTGACATTTAAATTCATAATCATCATAAATGTACATCTTACTGAAATAACTTGATATTAGGTCCCTTAAATAATATGCAATCAGCGTATTACAAAAATATCCAGTTTGGTGTTCATTTACCTTTCTATGTACTCAGTCCAGTTCTTTTATAATATTAGATGTTCATTGTGAAACTTCTGGACTTAAATCCCCAATCAGATACATAATGTACTAGTAAGTAAAAATTTTATCTGCTTCAGGGACTTGTAAAACACCAGCGTGTTAGCTTTCATTGCTATAACAAAATACCTGGGAAAAGCAACTTAAAGGTGGTAAAGTTTATTTGAGCGAGCAGTTTCAGAAATGTTTGTCTGGGATTGGCTGGATCCATTGTTTCTGGGCCTGTTGTAAAGCAAAGCATCTCTGAAAGGAACGTGTGGTAGAGGAAAATATCTCATCTTATGGTGGACAGGAGGCACAGACAATGAAAGAGGAAGAGAGTCCCAGTATTCCACTCAAGGACACCCCCACACCCTAGAATCTACTTCTTTTCAGTAGATCATCTCTTAAAATTTCTACTACCTCCAATATGGTCACCAACATATAAGTCTTTGGGGTGCATTCAAGATCCAAACTATAAAACCCAGTAGTTCATGTATAAACTGAAAACAATCAGAATTCATTGGATTAAATGAGAATATTCATAATGTCTTAAAGACCAGACATTATCTTCCATCATTTTTGCTGTTATATTGAAATACTAGAAATCCTGTAGGATGGAGTGAGACTGGAGAATGATTTATTAGTAGAACCAGAGAGAAATTCAATATTATTCATATGATGTTGCTAATTTTGTAGTTAGCATGTGCTATGTTTGAGACCTGGGACGTCGATCTTGATTTTCCTTATATGTTTATTTAATAAACTCCAGGAAATCTGCCAACTACTTAATATCCTCCCTTGATCTGGTCTGTTAGGCGTGCTCTGCTTGTCTCCCTTTGTTTCATTCATTTATACAATGGAGTCACTCCTTCATCATTGGTCACAATCCTAAGTTTTGTTTTGCCCCAAGACCATATATACTATATATAAAAACAAAAACAGAAGCAAAACAAAATAAAAACCAATGAAACCTATCTGCACACTGCATTTGCTGAAATGAACACCATGGTAGTGTTTGAGATCCATTTACACTCTGTGGCTAACTAAAGCCTGTACCCTTGGCACTTCAAAGACTTTCTAGTAAATAAGAAAACTAATTTACTTCAGGAATTCAAAGGCAATTAAAAGTAAACCAGACTATATTAAAAGGTGACGATAACTAATAATGGAAATCAAGTTAAATATTTACAAAAATATTTGATATTGATCATTATTTTATTAGAATATGTAATGAAATATATAAATATAAGGCAATATAAATAATGATATTTATGCATGTGTTTATGTATATGTATCTATATATTATCTTCCATTTATGGTAGTCTAAAAATCAGGTAGATATATTTTAAACAGAAAATCAGGAATAGGTGCACTGTTTTTTTTTTTTTTAAATCAGTACTAGGGATTGAACTAACAACCACGTGCTTGCAAGGTAGGCCCTTATGCCACTGAGCTAAATCCCCAGCCTCGGTATACTGTTTTTAAAATGCAAACTTAGTTTAGTACTAAAGGAATTGACACACATATTTAACTAACAAATTTCAATACAGTTGTTTCTCAAACTGTGAACAGTCACCAAACCAGTTGGTAGATACTGAAGGTAATACAAACTGAGTTAAGTATCTTTTTGACAACCCCAATATAAAAATATTTTAGACATACAAATAATGCATAATAATATGTATGTTCATATTTGAAGCTAATTCTCATAAAATTGTTTTAGCTTTAGTGTAGATTTAAAAATTAAGTATAAATATTACTGGTCTTTCTACTAACAATTCAAAGTCTTGCATAGGTTTGGAAATAGTGATGTTTGATTGAATCCCCTTTTTTCAGGGGATATCAATATAATTTCCAGTAACTAAAATTTACTTTCTATTTTTGATGAGTTCTAATTTCAGTTTTATAATAGACTTAGTAGAGGATATATTTTACTCCTTATCTTCCTTCCAGGTTTCCTTTTACTATTTTTTTCTTTCTTTTCTTTTTTCACTTCTTCCTTTTTTTCTTCTGTCACTAACTAGTATGTGACTATAATTATATATAAATAAAACAGTAAGCAAAACAGTAAAGTTACCCTTCACCTTCTAACCACCCCTTTCAAAATTATTCAGTCAATGAAGTCTTTCTTTAACAAGTTCTATATGTTAGTGTACTTATGAAAGAAGCTTGAGGGAGGTTATTAGTGTTTTTTCCCTCTCCTTGTGAAACTGAAGGAATACCTCATCTATTGAACTGGGTCTCTCCCCAGCATTGAATCTGAAGGCAATCAATTCTTTGATTACCCTGCTTCTAGAACTCTGAGTAATAAATTTGTTTATTTATAAATCACATAACCTGTACCATATTGTGGTAACAATCTAAATGGACTAAAAGAGAAATGTATTTAGTCAATATAATTGTTGTTTTCTTACTATTCTTGCTCCAGGGAAAATGTCTCACCAAGCAAATAGTACCTCTAGAATTAATCTACGTTATGTAGACATACAGGAGATACTATGTAACATTAGAATAAAACTTCCCAGGTACTAATGTCCACTTACATCATTTCAGTTTTATAATAATTCCATATCCACATAAATCCTTAGAGTATTTGGAGAGCTATGCTTAGAGCAGGGAGAAAGGGGCATGGGTGGAATGCTCTCCATGGTACAGCAGGACACATGTAATTTCATTTTACCCCCACATTTTTGTGACTTGCATTTCTGAGATGGTGTAGAAATACTGTGCAGTAATTTAAAAGAATTGCTCTGTATCTCATAGCTGGTAAGGAGCTGAGCTATCATTTGAACCTATGTAACATCTATTTACCTGCCTGCAAATCTTTTTCTTTTCACACTATTTACCACTTTTAAATAACATAGACATGGAATATATAAAGCAACTATAAATATGTGAATTAAAACATACAGCATGTGAATTGTAAGAAGAAAAACAATGTTTTAACACCAAAGTATGGACTGTGTTCTAACTTTCCCATTCATTAATGCCAAGAAAAAAAGGAAAAAACACATTATTATTAATGCCTCTATCTGAAAGTGTAAGCATTGACATAAACAGATTTAAAGTGTGTTTTCATGAATATAACTGAACTTATTTACAGATTAACAATTTAAAAAATTTGAAAGTCACAAACAGTATCAACATATGTCTATATAATAAAAATACATTTGGAACACTTCAATGAATGTGATTAAAATGTCATTTAAATTAGAATACTTCTAGAGTAAAGTATTAAGAGTATCTACTTTTGTTTTTGTACCCAAGTCTTAAGAATCTCCAGGCCTGCTACTAATAAGGATAGTGGTTGTTTTAAATCTTCCCATCTAATTAATGTTCATTTTTGAGGAGTGAAAATTGGCTTACTTATTTTAAGTAAAAATAAAGGGCACTGCTGTTTGTAACTAATTGCTAATTGGGCAATTACTCTATCATGTGGCACTGGTAAAAGACCATTACTTGAGGTTTTCAGCAACTTCTGATTTAAAGTTAATAATCATTTGAGTTGAAATTATTTAGTAAATTAAGTATTTCTTTACCAGGCACTCATTATACTTCAGGTAATTTCTAATTATGCTACCTAATGAAGTAATTATATCATTAGGTACAAATTTGTCAGAGTAGTCTTTTTTTTTAATAATAAAATGTGGTGATGGCATTTTCCATGACAGGAAACTATAATAAATATAAGCCATTAAATATACCTGCCTAAAAGTATATCTACTTCTAGGCTATGGAGAGAGACCTTAAAGGAATCATTCATTGGTCTTTGTCTAGCAACAGTTCTGCATCAATTAACCAAAAGATTAAACGTGATCAAATGCTTGGTCTTCACAACCTAATCCTCACTTCCAGTTTTCTATCCCTGTCCTGCAGGTACCTTCCAAATCAGATTTAGAATTGTTTGGCCCAAGTACACAGCCTGCCGTGTCAAGCGTTTTCCCACAAATTGCTGAATAATGTTGAACTATCTATGCAAGGAATCAAAAATTTACCAGTTTTCATCACACCTGACTTTAGTGCAGGGAAAACTATTGAAACTTCACTAGTAGTCTTCCTATTATTAAAACTTTCTCACAAATAGAAATTCACTATGGAAAACTGCTCTTAAGCACTGAACAAAGGGCACTTGAAAATAGAGAGAGGAACTTTAAACCAATTTCCTCTGCTAAAGAAATTGTTGTATTAGTCTGCACAGAAAATTGGCTATCGCTCCTCTTCCTGGTCCCTTTCCTATAAGTACTGCCAGTTCATTTAGCTCATCAGCCAGCGCTGAATTAGAAGCCACCGTCATTTTTGTTCTCACTTGTACTTTTTCCAGTATCATTATGACATAGAAATGTGGCCTGCTGGGAGCTGCACTAGACTTGGCAAAGGGATTCTTAGAGTGTGTGTGCCCATCAGCCAAAATGAACTCATTTTCTGAATTTAGAAAGCCATGCTTTTGGTTTCATTTCTTTTGTTTTAAAGGAGGGTGGTTGTAATAATTTACTTCATGTCTTAAAAATTTACTGCACTTTAAGCATTCTGCTTCCATTTAGAAAAATTTTGATTTAGAAAACTCTTGATTAAAGAAAATTGTAGCATCTAACTAATATTATGCAAATTCCCTCTAAAATATAGAGAAAACTGAGAATCAAGTAATATTATCATTAATTTTCTTAATCCAGGTAAATAATTAAAAGGAGATATATGGATATTTTAAAGACATAGTAATGTGTAAAGTGATTGTACATATATTCATATATAGAGAGAAAGAGATAGATAGATAGATAGACAGATAGATAGATGATAGATAGATCGATAGAGACTATAAGAAATCTCCATCTATCAAATTTGGAAAAAAAAGGACTGGAATCTTAAAATGTATTTTACATCTTTTGCAAAATTGTTATTTTTTATGTTTTCTAGCCACTTGCAGTTTTAAATTTAAAGTAATTTTACTCAAATTTTATTTATTACTGGATGTTTGCTGATTAAAATCAAATTATTATAATTTTTATTCAACTCTGTTATACTTAATGAATTAACTCCAAGTTATTCATTAATTTGCCCATGTTGATCTAGGTACTAGGACTATTCTGGTGTGGAGATAGAACACATTATTGACTGTAGTGAGTAGAAACAATCAAGGACACAAATAGGTACTCATTGTACGGCAATGAAAAGAACCACTTCAGGAAATACAATAGGACAATATATGTCCATAAGAGGCTAATTTAGTTACTGTGTTCAGGAAATGTGCATTCTAAACTCTCCCATGAAAGCCAGTTGCAGTCAGGCAAAGATGGGGGGTTATATCTGAAGCAAGGACAAAGCAAATGCAGTGATCTCGAGATAACAGTGGACTCACAATATTTTAGGATTTGACAGAGGACAGTATTACTGCAACTAAGCAGGGGTCTAAAGGAGGGCATGGCAGAGAGAAAGGGGCCACAATAAGGAGGAGCAAAGCAAATGGGATCCTGAGAAGATATCCTTTCAGGCTATAGTCTGCTAGATTGAAAAGAACAACAGTAGTTTCTTTTATTAAATGCTTTTGTTGGGGCCTATAAACCAACCAGAGCAGCCATTTAGGTTCCGTGTCTTACTTACATATGAAAAATATATGTTCACCCTTCATTCCTGGGGACGATAAATTTAAAACAGCACATTGGTGAGTACTGGAACTGGATGACAAGTGGCAGGAGAACGATATCCTGATGCCAGGCCCTCAGAAGGAAGGCTTCCTTCTGTGTGGGAAGGCTAGAGGGTGAGGAACCTACTGCCTTGTTTACCTGCTGATGGGTTGGTCTGGCTGCCAGGAAGCCCTCTATCCATTCTTGCATTTGAGGGGAGACACCAATGTGCTTTATTGTTGTTGCCTCCAAAATATCAGTAAATTTCATAGCCAAAATTCACTTATTTGGACACCATAAAAGAAGACAAATAAGTTATCTGATTGAACTTCTGCACCATTATAAATCTGTTTCTTATATATGTAAAACACACACAGATACATGCATATACACACACATATACACATGTATAACATTTTCTAAAAACATTTTTGCAGTAAATCATCATGCTGAAAGGAGGAAATATTTTGTGAAGAGAAACTTTATTAATACAATGCTAAAGTATTTTCAATGTTACAACCAGATAATAATAAAATAATTGATTTTTTCAGAAGAATCCTATTGGGAGATGATGGTAAATATTACCAAAAAGCATAAAGGGACATGTCTCTGTATGTTTGTGTGTATGTGTGCACAGTCATGCACACATATATGTTTACAGAACAATGCCAACTATCCCCAGATAAGTCTATGATGTAAACTCATCTTTTCTGTCACTTTAGAAAGACTTTTCATCATTAGCTCTCTGTCTTTTCTATTATGATTTCTCACTGCTACACTGCAGCAATCAGGAAAAAAAAAACTCTTTGGAAATGCTGTTAACAGTGGGGCACAGATAAAGGGAAGGCTGCCACCTTACTCCTGAGACACTGACTCAAATCTGCCAATTCATTACTAATGATGAGATCAGAAGATGTTGTAGCTGCCCTTACTCCAGCAAGCAGTAGATATTTCCTGCCAAAGATACAGGTTTTGAATTTTCTAAAGGATCAAGCTGGTAGTACTACTGCTAAATGCCAATATCAGAGAGGAAATTTTAAAAAACCTGTGGGAGGCTTTCCTCTTTACTTCTCAGAAATGTATGCTTTCATGAATTTGTCATTTTTTTTTAAAAAATTAAAAGATCAATCTAGAGGTTTTCTGAAGTAAGCAAAATCATTGGAGACCATATTTGCAAATATTAGAAATATTGTGGCTGAATAGAAACTGAAGTTGTCATAGAACTATTGGGATATGAATGGTCTCCTCTGGGATCCCCGTGTTTTCCTGGTAGGAAACCTGAGATACAGGATAAAGCAGATAACCCAGAGTGCATAGAGTTGTGGGAAGAAAGAGGCATGCATATTATGTCATATAAATCAGATACAGGTATTTTTTTTTCCTGTTTGAGCAATATAGCTTTCCTCTGAAAACTATTTTCATTTAGTGGACCAATTCAATTACGTAATTAATCAACGGAGTTACTGCAAGAAGGCAGATGTAATATAACAGAGACAAAGTGATTCCTGCAACTTTAAGTGTGAAAGTGTGACTGGAGAATCTTCTGTTGCAAAGTGCATAGAAAAAGGGGGTTCAAGGTGCACTTATACTTTCATCTGCTTTTGGAAGGATAGAAGTAGGTATGTGTGTGTTTTGTTTTGGTTTGGTTTTTTGTTGTTTGTTTTTTTTTTTATTTTCTGTAACAGGAGTAGACAAATTCTCAGAGCATCTCCAACTATGGGAAAATTTTATATATATTGAAGTCTCCCTATGATCCTGGAGGATTGCTAATGCTGGTGACACAAGAAAGAAGAAATAAAAATAAAACAATATGACAGTAACAGACTTCCTCTTGTGGAAATTTCATTTCCAGGGAAAGGAGTAGATAAACATACATATATAAAATTTGCAGCATGCTGGAAAGTGATAAGATCTACTAAATAAAAATGCAGCAGTGATGAGTGATAAAAGATGTCAGGAAGAAGAATTGGAAATTCTAAGTAGGATGGCCAGAAAGGTCAAGACTGTAGTCTAGGAGAGTCATACTAAAGTGCTCAAGTGATTGCTATAAACAAAAATTTTCCGAGGAGGTGCTTTTTCACTCACCTCCTGGGAGGGAAAGTGAGAGTTGGGATGAATATCAGAAAAGGTCAGTCACCCCCACTTTATGGAAATAGATACATAACTTTAGGTAGGAGCCATTAACAAGTGGATGTGATCACAGCTACTCTGAGTGACAGACATTCTTGTTGCTTTGTTTGGCTTGAGGGTTGCACACATGCACACACAAACAAGCACACACATAACATGGAGGAACTTCTTTTCATCTGAAAATATAATCACAGGAAGTTGAAAAAATAATGAAAGCAGAGAGAAACTACCTCAAAGAAAGGGCTAGGTATGCAATGCACTGGTTGACTCTCAGTCACAAATTTCCTTCTGAGTTTGCCTTGGGTGGTTGGAGTGGAAGGAGAAAACAGTGTTACTTGAATCATATACTGAATTTGTAAGTTAATTATAATTTGTGAGGTGAAGAGAAGACAAAAATTTTAGCCAACTAATCCTGCATAGAGACCTGTGCAAGGCACTTTTTTTTCTCTTGTTATGCTCTGGGGACTTGTCTGTAAAGCACACATAGTTTAATCTGGCGTTACTCCATGTGCACACAATTAATGAAAGAATCGATGGTCATATGTGCTACTTGAACTCAGATGTAAAAATATTTCCATATAGTCTTTAGTGGCTACACATGACTAAGTAATTTGGTAAAGTTTTTTCAAGCATATTCTTTTAATGCTACTTTAAAAATATTGTTTGTCGTGACTTTTACAACCAAAGATAATAAAAATGCTTGGGGATTTAAAAAAATTTATAATAGGGAACTTATACTTTTCCTTTTATCTCGTGAAAAAAGTCACAATGGACCATTATAAGGGTAGAAACTTCTTGAGAAGCTCATGTAAAATTGTTTATTCTTTTCACAATTAGACAAACTCAGTTATCTGGAATTTTTTACATGTTACAAGAAATTGGCTTATGTCTTATAATACAGCATAGTTTGAATTTCTCTCTCAGGCATCAAAATGACAAAAAGAAAAGGGCAACAGGAGGGAGAACATTAAATTAAATGTAAGTATGATTATTAAACTGTAACCAGGCATACTCAGAAATTCTGCTGTACTTGTCAGAAGAAAAGAGTGAGACCTTTTCTGCTTTTAGGGTTTCTGTCCGGTTTCTATCATTTGTACACTAAGCTTACTGATTATATAATTTTTCTTCAGTACTGTACTCATGTTATTACTTTATTTTGTATTGAATAAACATGATGCTAATTGCTGAATCCACATTATTGATGGAATTTAATTTTTTGTGTAGTGGAAAAATTAAACCATAAAGCAGAATTTCAGTAAAACTTTAAAATATACTATTGCTAAGTTGGAAAAATTATTACAGGAGTATAAAGGAGGGAAGAATCACATTTTTAAATCATAAGACAATGCAGGAAAATATGACTACATTATATGAATAATATGTGACTATACCATAATTGCTGAGTTCAATTTAGCAAAATGATACATGTTCTAGTAATTTAAATAGTAGCTTATTTAACTTAGAGTAAATATACTCCACAATGTCCCTAGCACAAAGGATTTGATCAATGCATGTTTATTGAATCTTGTAGACTCATTAAGTGAAAATAAATATATATTAGCTCTATTTTTAGGAGTATGCATTTTAAAATTTTTTTCAGAGATTAGAAAATACTTGTTAAGTAGTGATTTGTATTATTTCCACAGTTTCTCTTTTATATATGGTAGCTAGGTACATAAAGCTGAGCAAACAGGAAATAATTAGGGTCATGGCAACAAGGAAAATTGCCTAGATCTTATTTGATATAGGAACAAAGAAAGATAGGTAATGTAAAACGAGAGCAACCTCTGGAAAAGGACACTGGGCATGGTTCACAAAAGCCAGGAAAAGATTCAAATCTTATGAAGGGGAGTAAGGTTACTGCTACACCAGCCACAGGAACAGAAGTCCAAAACTCAGGCCCACTGCATCTTGGTATCTGAGTCATCAAGTCACCTGCACCTTGATATTCACCACACAACACACTCAACACTGGCAGGAACAGTACTGTTACTCAGAGAAAAGACTGAAAGGCCAGCTACAAGAGTGAGCATCTGTCACCCACATCTGGTGGGTCCCCCAGCAACACCCAGCACAGACCAAACAGAAAGCTTTCACTTTTCTTGTGATGTGGGAGCAGGCACCTTGAGTAATCTGAAATACTGAACGCCTAGGACATGTAGGTCTTTGGCATAAGCAGAACAAAGATTTAATACACGCTAAATCCGAAACAGCAAAAGACATTCTCCACATGGTTCTGAGCCCTGAACCAGATGAGCGAGACCTTTATTTCTTTATAAAGGAGTATAATAATAGTCCCAAAGCTTATTCTTATGTGATGAAGTAGGCATTAAACAACAACTGTAATAAGACACAGGTTTTCTCTTTTTGTACCATATTAATTTACTTAGTTTTATATTTGCTTGGTTTGTATTCCTTAAGAATAAATTTAGGAAGTTGATGAGGAGATTGCTTAACCATTCTAAAATTAGGACAGATGGGCTTGGCCTTGGAATTGTAATCTAAATCCTCCTCTGCATCAAAAAACAAGTTAGTTTAGTATAATTGGACAGTCAAAAAAGTAGGGTCATATTTTTTACTTCTGATTCTTTGCAAGATGATACTGAATATTATCTAATGTACTTTCACATTTCTAAAATGTTTTTCCCACGTGTTAACTAAGTTCATACTAAAAATAAGCCAGCAGAGTGTGCAGAGCATATTTATCATTGTTCTTATTTTGTAATACTTTCACAGCCTTTGTTGTGAAATTCCTTCTTTATTCTCAATAGTCATACCTAAGTGGCTTTTTGCAATATGCAGTCAGAAGACATAGTAAGTAGAAATTAAAATTCAGAATATTAAGAAGAAAAATACAAGATATAAATGCTCAAAAATAGATTTTTACAATGAAAGACCCAACTGGAAAGTAATTTTAAAATACATTAAAATTCAAGGGTAGAAAAACGCGTTTTAAAATTACTAATTAAAATGTAGGATTAAGAGTAAATTGTGTTTTGAGTATATGCAATGTTCTATTTGGACTTTTTCTGTGATAGGCAAAGATAATGTCATGGCTTGTATCTCAGTGTCTGTGAAGAGTTTATAGATGGGCTGTTATTTGGTTTCTGTTTTATTTATTTATTTATGTATTTTCGAGACAGGACCTCGCTACATAGTTCAGGATGGCCTCCAACTCACTGTGTAGACAGGCTGACCTCAAATTTGCAGTGATCCTCGCACTTCAGCTTACAGAGTTCTGTGATTATAGCCCCGCACCACCATTCCTACCTAACTAGAAGCTTAGAATGATGATTGAATCGTGGAGATATTACAGATAAATATGATGTTACAAGGGCATGGTGATGTCACTCAGGGCATGGTGTGTGAGTGTGCGTCTCCCTCCTGAATCCCCCCTCCTGCCCTCTATTTATTAATCACCATGAGGGAAGCAGCTTTACTTCACAAGCCCCTTCCTTCCTGCCTTCCTGCCTTGGAGCCAGCCATCTAGGTTCTAAAAATTTAAGCCAAAATAAACTCTTCTATAAATTTCAACTGTCAGATATTTTTCAGCAAAAAGTAATATGGATAAGACAGACAGAATTCATGTGTGTTTTCTACCATCAGAAAGTAATAACACTGAATATGAGTTTCCAAGTTTTGTGGTGAACTGCTCCTGGCTATTTTTACTATTTAGTAACAACAGATAAGCCACATGTTTTATTCTTAACTCCTAAAGTTGCTCTCTCAGTGAATGACACCATCTGTCACATAATGTCCACCTCCCACCAGAAACTTTTGAGCCATTCTAGGTTATTTTCTGTCTTTAAATCCATTTTCAGCATTTCACCATTATATTCCTTGATTCCCATTTCTCTTGCTTGACTGTGGTTTAAAATTTCATAATCGCTGGACCTTTTCCTTCTAAACTCAAAACCAGTCTGCCTGTAGTGTTTTTCAGCTTGAATACCATTTAGAAGTTAAGAAAAAAGTCCAGAGAAGAGATGGTGAGGTTTTATGAATCCAGGTGTTATGAATGCAGCAGTGAGTATGTCTGCCATCCAGAAGCTTCGGTCTAGGAAGTGGTGAATGTGGTCCAGGATGGAAAGAAGACACAGGAAAGACACAGTTTGACCTCATCCAGTAGAGTGAGAAATTCATCTTGGATAAATACAAAAGATGCTTTCAGAATTCAAGATGCAGGGGTCAAAACCTGTTCATTCTCTATAATCTTTATTTCACTCAAGATGAAAAGGAAATTTAATGCTCTAATGCTTAAACCTCAAACACCTGAGCACAGATTTGTGCAGGAAGCAGGGTCGTGTGTTCTGAGCAAGTTTTCAAATGGATATCTCCTGGTTCTACAACCTATGTCTAACTATATTAGAACAATTATAAAAACATACTGTAAAAAAGTTATGTCAATATGACTTTTGTCTTTTTCATTTGCATCCAAAATCCACTTTCATTTTTTTAAAGAATGCAATTCATTTCCATTGTCTATCTTCCCCTTACTGTGCAATAACACACTTGCACTTCTTACCATTGTTTAATTATAGCAAAAAGTCCTTTTGACCAATCTTCCCACATCCCTCTCCTCCCTACTCTCTTCTGCCTCTGGCATCACTGTTTTATTTTCAACTTCTGTAGGATAAACTTTTTAAAAATTCTACATCACACAGTGCTTGTCTTTCTGTGCTTTGACTTATTTCATTTAACAGAATAGTGTCCAGTTCCATCCATGTTGTTGTAAATGTCAGAATTTCACTTCTTTATGAATAAATAGTATTCTATTTATTTATCCATTCATCACCAAACATTTATTTTACTTCCTTTTTTTGTTTATTTTGAATAGTGCTGCAATAAATATTGGAGTTAAAGATGTCTCCAAGATATTGATTTCATTTCCTTTAGAGATATGAAATATATGAAGTAAGAAATAGTTGCTTCTGGGATATCAGAAGCTTCCTAAGCTTCTATTCCTAAGCTTCTCTCTGCAGCATCTAATTCCTCTCTTCCATGAGATTTAACTTCATAATGTTGATAACAAACATAGACAGTTATTGATAGGGTAGGAAGTCAACTGAACAGAGTGTTACATAGCCTAAGAAGTTATACCAAATGATATTTCAATGGAAGTAACTTAAAAATTAGTTTTTTAAGAGCAGGTAATTAATATTTAGATCATTATGAGTTTATCTTGATATTTCTCTTGTTTAAAGTTAAGGAGAACACCTATTTATAAACTATTTCAGGTTATAAATTTTTCCATTGAGTATTTAAACTGTGATAAATATACTAAATTTATACTGAGTTTTCCACTTTTACTTTTTATTCTGTTTGATAAAATAAACACAAAATATTAGTTCTTTGATTAAACATAAAAGATTCTAAATAAAGACTGAAGAAAATTCATTACTTGCCAAATAGGGAAAAAAAAATCTCAAAAGGTAAGAATTGCAATTTCATGGGTTTAAATTGTAATTTTTAAGAATTAAAATAAAAAGAGAATGATGCACTGGAAAGAAAAGAATTAGTTAGAGTACATGAGTGTCCTTTTCCCAGAAGGTCCTGTCACTTCTAAGGAGCTGGGCCATGGCCTACACTTATTCAGGTTCAGAGAGCTGAGAGATGTTACATTGTTTTTTCTACCATACATTCTCCTCACTTAGGTCACCCATATTTAGGTAGAATTGACTGTCAATAACTAACTTAGACATGGGGAAATTATCATTCTTAAGTACAATTGTTATTTCCAGCCAAGTAATGGATAGAGATGTAAAATAATATCAACGGAAAAGATAAACTAATCCACAGGGACTTTTATATTTAACCTATTTTTATTTCAGTTTATAATTAGATTGACTTTTTATGCATATCTTCATAAATAATGGTAATGAAATATTGTTTTAGTAACTATATTAAAATTATATTAATAAATCTAAGTAAAGCAATTCAGTGTAAACCAGTAATTATTTTTATGCAGGCATTTTTCTATTCTTGCTTTTTAAAATTTTCCCCAACATATTTTTGCATTGCACTTAGCATAACAGACATACATATATATGTACATATATGAATAACTATATAGGAAAGTACATATAGACATACACATACATATTTGTCATATGTGTCTATATGTAAATATAATAACTTTAAATAGAGACACACATATCTTTACTTTTAACTTAATGTATTCATATATACCTATACATCTTTCAGGTCATAATTCTCATAGCATGTGTCATTTTTTAAGTTTATATAGAGGTTTCCTCAATTTAGTGCCTATAAAATGATTTAACTTTTATAAATCTATGCACTGTAGAATTTTATTAATCTTGTATTATTTAACTTTGGAAATTTAGAGTATCAGAACTGTTCAAGGATATGAACATTTTATTAATTTTACATTACATTAGTAACTTATTTTCCCATGTGTAAACTTGTATTCTTCCTTTTTGTGTCTGTTTGTGTGTGTGTGTATGTGCATATGCCACAACAGACTGAACATGAGACTTTGGCACTGAGCTACATATTAACTGGTTTTTAAAAAAATTTTGAAGTCAGGACTTACAAATTTGCCCAAGCAAGTCTCAAACTTGTGATCCTCCTGCCTCAGTCATCCAGAGTGCTGGCATTACGGGTACACAACACCATGCAGGTATTCATTTTAAAAGAAATAAATGAGAGCATTCTTTAACCTTCATTCAATTTTTCATCATGCATCATTAATTAACTAGGTTGAAAATTTAATTTTCAGATTCTTTTACAGCATAAAAATATGACTTGAAAAGAAGACAAATGTCTTGCTATAAAAAGTGTTCAAAACAGTATAAAAAACTTTTTTTAATCTACTTGGAAATTACTTGGAATGATTAATGATTCTTCAGTGACCCAAGATACCACAAAATTCTGAAAGTGCTTTTTATTTTTCTATTAAGAACTAAAAAGTAAATTTTAATTTAAATTTATTATTAGAAACTTTCCAAAAATAAAATTGTGTATTAACTAAAATACTTATTTAATCAGAAATAATCTATTATTCTAGATTTATAATTTATTTTTAAATAGTAATTTATTATAATTTCAAAGTTTCTTCTGCTCCTAAAAGTCTATTTTTAGGAAATATATAACCAAAATTAAATTACATCGAAAAATAAATAGACAAAGTAGTCTCTAAGAATATGATTTTTACAATTGGGGAGAGATGAAAAGCTACCTACTGTAACCAAAATCTGTCATCAGAAAATTTTAGTTCACTGAAGTTGGTGAACCAGCAGGTTATTTGAAATAAATTATATAATTTATTGAAGAGTAAATAGAGACATTTCTATCCTGAAACTTAGTATCTAGAAAAGAGCAGATTTTTGTTCCAAACATATGAAGTTGTACAACACAGTTTCAAATATCCCATACAGTATAAGCCACTTACAGTTGGAAATCAATTTCTTTAAGGAGTCTCTGGAACAAATCCAAATCCAATTTAAAAATTAAGCAGTGCATGGTCATAGCAACTCTAGACAACTGAAGGGTAGTGGAAAGAATAGCAATGCTGCATTGATTGTCTGACCCATGCTGAAAAGGCAGCATGCAAGTCATAATTCTACAAGGTACAGACATTGATCACTGGAAAAAAAGTTGTTCTTGTACTTAAAGCAAAAGCATGCTGTGCAACATGTTAGGCTATTTTTTCTCTGGCTGTTCTTTCTTCATGAAAAGTTCAATGATAAAATTTTTCCTTGAGGAAATAGGGTCTTAGTCTCCCCTCTTGGACTGACCTTTAAAAAATAGGAATTTAAGTCAATGAAACACATGCAGCTCACTAACAACCAGAAGAAAAATGTGAAGTATTTTAAGAATATATTAAGAATATTTTCCCCTATGTGCAGAGTTCAATATCTGGGCCATAATATAACTTGATGAAAGAAGTAGGCATGTGTACTTATATTTATCAATATAATATTAGTGCTTAACTATGGCTTGTGAAATTTTATATAATTATACATATATAAAATATAATACAGAATGTATATACATATACATACATATGTATTTATCTTCGGATCTCCACAAAGTTAAAATGTACACATATTTTCTTCCCTACATAAATATACAGAACTTTTTAAAAATAATGAACTGTATGTATAATGCATAATATTTATTTAAATTAAATTTTTTTTACAGATTAATGTTATAATGCACAAACCAAGGGCTTTATCTCTAAATAGAACAGTGACTTAAGACAATCACAGTTTTAAGTACTTGATAAACTGCTGAGGAAGACTCAATAGAACTCAGTGGGACAGTTGAGACTATATGATTCCAAAAATGAAGTTTCCTGTTCTATGTCTTGTACTCTAGATACAACTGGGAATCAAAATTCTTCTATTCAATCCATTCACAAGAAAATAATTGATTTACAATTATAATTTTGGCAAGGGACTAGAAAAATATATTAAGTAAAGGCATAAATGTAGCAGAGTATATTAAAGGAATTAAACGGTCAAATTGCTCTCAAAATCTTGTATTACATGTAGCCAGCGTGTTTGCTTCAAAGAGGCCTATGTGTTCAAAAGGCTAACCAAAGTTGTTTGTGATTGTACCATAGATTTTTACATGAGAATTATTTGTTGTCTCAATATAAGAAGAATATGTGTGTTTAGGGGAAAGGGAGAATACTTCAAATCAACAGAAAAGATCACTGCCTGAAGAAATATTTTCATCTATGAAATACTACCTAACAGAATATTTAAGAATTCAGAGTATTCTTAACTGAAATAAAACTGTACAGTTTAAACTTGTAATCCAGTGGCTCTTATAAGATAAATAAATGATTCTGATCCTGCAAAAATAAATGAGGAGTGGATGGAGAGAGGAAAAGAAGGGAATTGAAATGTGTTATGTACACATACCAATAACCTACAGTGAATGTATTATGTACTCCAAATATGTTAATAAAAGTGAAAATATATCAAAAAGTAGTTCCTTAAAATAGCTTTCTTATTTCATTTCCATTTTATTATTAGAGATTTGTCATTTTATTATTAGAGATTCACTAATTTGGGGTTGGTATTACCCTCTGCACCATATGTTATAAGCCATGGAGTTGCCCATTATATGACCAATCATCCACTGGGAACTGGATTTTCAAACATTTTAGTATAGGTTGTAAATAATGATGAAAGTATAAAAATATTGGAATCCCTGTAAAATTTCAGAAAGTTGAAGAATGAATTTCAATTTGCATATCTGTACAAGGTCAGCTTTATATTTAAATGTGATAAAGAAGACATGTATAATTTGGCTACTTTGTATGATAATATTTAGTTAACCCTGTTACTGTAAATCTTTAAATTTTCTTTTAAAAGATAGAATGTGACTAGTATTTGTCATCATGATTCTATTGCACTGCTATTGTTTATTTTTCTATCATTGAAAGTTCATACTACTATACATTTTCCTATTTCTATTCCTAATTTCTCATATTTTTTTCACAAAACTCACTTTCATGGACAAATTTTTTCGTCAAGTTACCATACATTTATCCTTGATTATTTGTCAACTCACCCTTTCTGAGTTTGTTTTTAGGCTATTTTCAGATGCAAAAGAAATGTAGCATATTTGGTACAATTCATCAATACTGTGAAAACATCTTGATATATGAACAATGAAAGGTAAAGTGATAATCTTTCTTGAAGACTTTATTTTATTTAATATACTGCTAAAATTTCAAATGTCAGTAAACAATTTTTCATATTTTCTTCAGGCTTTTGAGAACATCACATGAATAGACCATCCTCCGCCCCCAGATAAAGAAGTGTACCATGACATTTCCTACTGTCTCATTACACAGGCTTCCACTGGGCTTCCATCTGTTGGATTTGAATATAAGGCCAACAGGAACCACAGGAGATTCAAAATTTTTACAGAACACATAGGTGATAAATGATTGTAGGGATTTAAAAAATACAAGATCATTTAGAAAACATCTACAGTGAAAATAATTTACGGGAAGAGTTGGATGATAAACCCTTCTTTGGGTAATAAAGAGTTCATATGCAAAATTGAACTACTCAATTGTCTTTCTATTTGTCTATATGCTTGTCCAAAGAAGGATATCTTACACTGCCTCATGCACCTAGATTTCAACTACATTATTATGTTTTCTTCTTAATAACTTTCAAATATAAAGAAAATAGAGAAATTCAGTGTGGATTCAAATATCAGTGCAGAAAAAATAGAAGATTCAAGAACTGTGTCATTCAAGGAAAAATCAAATAATCAAGAAAATGAAGCTCAATATTAAATTGCACCTTCAGGATTCATACTAATTAACAGCATTGATCTGGATAAGCTTTGTGAATGAGTTATAAAACTGATAACTGTAGAACACTTTTGTGTTATAATAAATCCAAAGTTATGTTGTTAAAACAAGAAATATTCATATCATATAATTCTGTCAGAGTACAGAGTAGAACAGAACTTCCAGTTAATTACTCTGAATTTTCCAATCCTACTATTTCATACACACACACACACACACACACACACACACACATACATATATATTATAATGTATATTTAAATTCTAGCCTACATCATTCATGATCTTATAGTATCTCATTAACTAAATCAAACTGAATTAAAGTTTTGGCCAACTTGTACTGTATTTTTCACCATGCAATAAAAGTATATATGCATATATATGCATTCTCTTTGTTCCTTCAGTGTAAACATTTGTGATGTGTCCTCGACTTACATATCCAACCCTTAGATATTCAATTCAACTTCATTAGGCCTTCAGATTTTACTACGGAAATAATAAAGTCTGTGGCGTGTGGAGGAACAACAAACCTGCAAGTTGTTCTGTACTCACAGGCATGGATGTGACTGTCCCTGATTTACCTCTTTTAAGCAGCTACAGATTTCAATTCCAAATTAGTCATTTACATTCTGTTGTGACATAGAGGGAAGCAGTTTTCCTTACCCTGATGTAAAACTATTTGTTAAGTGTTTGTACTTGAAAAGACAAAATTATTTATATGTGTGGAAAAATATATATTCCAAATTACAATATCTTCATTTCATACTTGACTCCACAATTGAAAATGCTTTCTTTCTATTGATTCCATATTTCAGCCAAATAGTTACTGACACTTGTCCCCTCAAATTTTAACAATTTTAACTATGGTACTTGTGCAAAGAAAACTTTTTGGAAAGCAAAATACCCCTTTTTAGTACTTTAGATAGAAAGCAACCATGGTACTATATATATATATATTTGTCAGAAGTGACCATTTCTTCTTCACATAAGGAGACCATTAAGTCAGAATTTATATGTTTTTGCTTACAAGTGTCATTTATTATAAAATTATTAATGATCACTTACCCATATACACACCATTTTATAAGCTCTGGTAAAAAATGAGATTAAAAACTGAAAATCATAAAGTCAATCATCCCATTTTACAATAGAAGATAAACTACAAGAATGTATTTCTTATATATAATGTGCATTAAAATAGAATTGTATATATGTAGAGTGAGGACAGAAACAAGTTTGTAATTGTTTTTGACAGGAATGAACTTCAGAAAGAGTTGATGGCTCTGAGTTACAGCAGGAAAATATTATGCACGAAAAGCAGTGAGATGAGACGGATTCATTCTGCAAGGAGAAGGTGGTAAGGAAGTGACATCTTTCAGGAGTTCTACTTCAGTACTCTCATGTATAATTGGTATTCTTTTACTCTCCTAAACTGTAAGAATAATGAATAGATAAGCTATCAGAACAGAAAAAAAGAGAGAGAGAATAATGTTATGACACTAAGAAATGTATGACTTTCTTAAAGAGTACTTAGGAATTTGGTTAGATATTATTTTGGATAGACAATAAGCAGAATTTACTCTAAATTTTCTTTCAAATATGTTTCTCTTTGAATGTTACAACTTTTTCCCCCTTAACTAGTATGCAGTGAAACTCTTATACCATTATTATAGCTTCAAAATGAAAATGTGTTGTATTGTGTGTGCTCTTCATTGGTTTTCTATCTGTTAACCAAAAGCTGATACAGCAAATTAATAGAGTTTGCAGCACACTTGATGATAAGCAGAAAAAAATATTAAACTTTTGTTAAAGATATCTCTTTCTTATTCTATCTTTTAAAACAAAACAAGACAGATAATGAACAGAACTTGGACTATGAGAAAAGGCAACAGAAAATGTCTTCTCTTATGTGAATACTTGGTGACCATTTTAATGTTCTTTTTCTTTGCAGAATATGTCTGGCTATTGGTACTGACTTCAATTCTACAACTCATAAGAATCAACTGTATCTGTTTATGTGAAGTTGTAATTGTGTTCATAACAACACCATGAATTCTGAAATATAATAGAACTAGAGCAGAAGACTTTGGCACAAAACAAGTAATCTCACAACCTCATCATTTCAAACATTTCTTCTGAATAAATTTAACACATGTAGCAACTGGAGAAGAGTTCATTTTCTCTAACATGTGCCTTGTGTTTCTAACTGAAAGGTGTAGAATAACTTCTTTAATACTAAGGGAAAATATATTCCCTTACTGTATCATGTGCATATGGAACATATTCACTAACTATTTTTTAATGTATTGGCCTCTAACATACTAGCTTTCCTTCCAAAGTTATCTTCTAACTCAAAGTGGAGTTGATGGGGAAAGCTTCTAAAATATTCATTTTATTCATATTACTAATTTTTAATATTATAATGTATATTTAAATTCTAGCCTAAATCATTCATGATCTTATAGTATCTCATTAACTAAATCAAACTGAATTAAAGTTTTGGCCAACTTGTACTGTATTTTTCACCATGCAATAAAAGTATTAGGCAATATGACTTTTCTAAGCTTCGAATAAATAAAAGTAGGGTACAATATATATTGACCATATTTCACTGACTATATAAAATTATGAATGACCAGTATTAATAACTGATATAACAAGAAGACATGTAATAAAGCAAAAAAGCATGCTGAATTTATAATGTATAAGTAATAAATGTAAAAATTTCATTACTTGATATTAATATTAGTTTAAACAACTTGGTCTTCTTTTAGACTTTTTTGAGAAAATATTTAATTTTTTTTAATGTTTTAAGATTGTACAAAGGTTTTTCTATGAACATCTACCCAAATTCAGTTCTATGTAATATTATCATCTTTCATATCTGTCTTTTATTTTTCAAAACTAAAGATGAATACTAGCATTTTACTCTCAGGTAAACTCAAGAATTAATTCAGATTTCACCAGTATTCCAGTCATGCCTTCTTCTATTTGAGGATTCAGTTGAGCACACATTTCACTTAATTATTGTGCTTCTTTAGACTCCTCTATTCTGTGAATTTTTTAGCCTCTCTTTGATGTTTATGGTCTTGACAGAAAAGTACTCTCTGAAAACTCTCCTTAAATATATAAACTATCCCTCATTTTATTTGTATGGCGTTTATTTCATCATTCAAGTGAGGTGGTCAGTTTTAAGATGAATACTGCAAAGTGCCCGTCACATTACATTACATAAGGTCTATTATGACAATATAGGTGGTGCAGTATGGACCACTTGATAAAATCCTGTAATATCAGATTTCTCCACTGCAAAGTCACTATTTTTGACATTTTTACTCTATTATTCCAAAACAAGTAAGTAAGTCTGGCCAACACTCATAAAGAGAAATGAAGACTAAGAGTCATAAACTCCATTTAGTGCAGAAAGAAATATGCATATATCATTTGGAATTTCATTTTGAGAAAAACTTGTCATTGTTCAGTTGAGATCAGTATGTAATTGTGTATATTTCTTTATCACTTTGATTTATAATGGAAAAATAAAAGCACATTACCACAGTTTCAGAAATCAAGTTCTTTCTGATTGGCTCCTGCATCCCATTAATATACCCTTATACTTCATTTTTGCAAACTTATTTAAATTTTAATTTTCCAATTTGCTTGAGATTCATTTTGTAGTCTCTGTGTCCTATTCTCATAATCAACTATTTGCATATATGTTTAAAAATAATGTTATCCTAAAATATATAGTAAAATATAAAATTGCTGCTTTTTGGGGGGCAGAAATTGAACTCATAACCTCACACTTTCCAGGCTGATGCTTTGCTACTGAGCTATTACCTATACTCTCAACCCCAAGTGCTTCTTTTTTAAATGTAATCAACTGGACACTTACCTTTTATTTATCTGGCATCTAGTTGCAATTTGTGTAAATACTTATGCATTTTCTTACCTTTTCTATATTTCTAGATTTACTTTGAGTACTTTATGTAGGTCATGGTCCTTGAAAATTGGCACAATATCATTATTCTGTAGTTCTATTTTTATGTAATATTCTTCATCATTTTCCTTTCTAAATATAGTTCCTTCTAGTGGCTTATAGGAAAGACACTATTTCTACAAAGATTTTTTGTTTCCATAACCTTTTGAGACAAAAATACAACAAAGGCACATAAAATCATTTTATGATTAATGCATGTTCTGTGGCCTCAATATTTGAAGGCAGAGATGAAAATCCTGCCTTGCAATTGACTGCCAATGGTCGCCATTATTCAGACTATTTCTTTTAACATTTCATTTCAGTACTATGCAACAGGATGTCAAAAACAACACATGCATATAATTCATTCAGATTATCTAAAGGAGAGTTCAGTAAAAAGCCTCACACTATAGAAATTAATGTTCACATAATTAATAATTTTTATGATTAATAAAGTAGAGTAACTACAATACATTATTAAAATTACATTTCATAAAACGTCAAGAATACTTCCTGTCAATATTTCCAATCCCTTGAATAAATATAGTTTTTTAGTCAGTATTTCTTTATTCCTTTAGAATTTAGTATATATTTTATATCAGAAATGGTCAAGATAAAGTTATTAAATATAGTAAATGTAGCTGAAAATAGAGTTCGCTATTAAAGACTCATTTCAAAACTACTAAATTCCCAAGGTTTGTCAAAATGAAAATATGTACAACTTTTCACACAATAAGTAATATAAACTCAGATTGCTAATACATTTTTCCATGTCCCAAAGTAAACACACTTTTTCAACCATCGGGATTAGTTTCCCTATGTGCCAGTGAAAATACAAGTTATAATAATTAAAAATGGCTTTCACTTTTAGGGAATGCTAAAAAATATTTGCAAAAAGATCTTAGAAATAAAATGTATACTGCCATACAATTCTGGAAATAATTTAGAAGATAAAGTTATGTAGATTGCAATACAATCTATTGTCTCTAATTGAAAAATCCCCTACTAAACATTCATTCATAGTTCATTTGTGTTCCCTGAGTTTTTTTAAGCAATAAAAATGACTTTTTGAAAAATATATGTCCTCAATATGTCTGATTTTTATGAAATCATGAGATTTATTTGTGACATGAAGTAGAAATTGCTGCTGCAAATTGACAGAGTAGAATTCTGTGGTGATCATTTTCATATAGAAAACAGCTAGCCATACAGGGAAATAATTAGATATCACAGTGTATTTTCATAGCATGTTGATAGGAAAAGATACACTAAAACAAGTTAAAAGGATTGTTTTACATTGCCTATATCATTCCATCTTTAATTTCAACCAAGGGAGCTTGGAACATGATATTTCTATTTGTGGAGAAGAAAAAAAAAGTTAGCTCTGAATTTTACCTTTCTTTCTGGCATTAGACTTATCACAGTAAAATTCAATGCCAGTCATCATTCTATGAACTCAGATGATAAGTGAGTTCCTGTTTAGGAGTCTCCAGGCCCACCCAAGTGCCAGGTGATATCTTGCAATGCCAAGGTTCAGTGTTCCCACTACCTCAATGCCTGGTTGATCTCAGTTGGTTCAAATACAGAACTGCCCCTGGCACTGAGTGCCTTTATGGCTTTACAATTTAAGGCATTCCCAATGTCAATCTAGCCCCTAAAGTCCTTGTCATCAGGCCTGATCTCATTAAATCAGCCTTCAAGCTTTTCCCTATGGATACAGGATACAGGCCCACCAAGCATCAGACAAGTTTTTGTTACTCTATCATACAGGATACCCCCTGTAGTTCAAGATACAGAAAATTTATATTTCAGACATTTTCCAGAAGCAAAACCATGTCAGAATCTTTGAATAGGCTGACAATTGAAGGATCTACCCAAGCAAAGATAGTTTGCAAAACTTAAAATAAGTACATTTTTCTTCAAATATACTAACAGTATAAAGCAAGAAGAAAAACAAAGGAGACATGAAATCACCAAAGGAACAAAAAAGTCTCACAGTACATAACCCCAAAAGAAATGGAGATACATAAATTGCTTATTAAATAATTCAAAATATTTTAAGGGAATTCATGAAAATATAGAAAATGATTTAAAGATAGGAAAAAAATGAATGACAGAAATAGAAAAATTTTCCAAGAGATGGAAATTGTTAAAAAAAATTCAAAGAAAACTTTAGAGCTAAAAATTATTATGAATGAAATGAAAAGCTCAATAGAGATTGTCAATGGCAGACGATCAAACAGAAAAAACAAACACTGAACTCAAATTCAGGTTATTTGAAAATATACCATCAGAAGTAAAAAAATGAAAAAGTAGGAGTTTCAAAACTCATCAAAGGAACAAATTTTTGTAGAAGAAGAAAAGAAGAAGAAAGCAATATTGAAGAAATGTTGATTTAAAAATAAATAAATAAAAGCAGACCCCCTTCCAAATCTAGGGAAAGATATACATATCCAGGGAGAATATGCAGTACGTAATATAATAAAATATTTAAAAATCATAGGCAAGATCCTAAGGAAACATTAGGAAAGAAACTGAGTCCAAGATAATCTGTGGATTTTTCAACACAAAGATAGAGCAGAAGAGAATGAGATGATACATGTAAAATGCTAGAGAGAGAGAGAGAGAGAGAGAGAGAGAGAGAGAGGGAGAATATTACTGTCATTCAAGAATATTGTACCTGGAAAAAATATACTTCAGAAATAAAGAAGTAAGTATTCACAAAAGTGAAAGCAGATTTACCTAAACAGCATCAAGTTTATTTTACAAGAAATGCTTCATGTAATACTTTAAGCTAAAATAATTAATATAAAGATATTAAAAAGTAATGCAAAAACATTAAAGTACAAAATCATTATTAAAATAAGTATGCAGTCAGATTTGCAATACTCCAATATTGTAAAAGTTGGTGTGTGAATCACTTGTATCTGCAGTTTGAAAGTTTAACTACAAAACTATTAAAATAATAGTAGCTTTAATGACTTGTATTAAATACAGCTTGTATCAAAATTTATAATGCATATGAGAGAATAAAAGTTTATAACTTTTAAAAAGGATCAAAATTAAATTTTAAGCTTAAAATATAATATTTTTACTATAAATTATGCTATGCAAGCCTCCTATTAATTACAAACTAATAATTCTATAGTACACAAAGAAAATATAAATGTTAAAGTATCAATGTAGAGAAATTTTGCCTACTCATCCTTGAAGACAAAAATGAGGATGGAAAAGACAAATGATCTACAAAATAATGAGAAAGTAATGCTTTAAAATGATAATGGTAATTCCTTAACCTACTAATAATTATCTTTAAGGCACATGTTTTAAATTCTTTATTCAAAAGTCATTCAGTGGATAAATTGATTTAAGAATGAAAGGAAAACTAGAATAAAAGGAAAATAAGCATCTTATAAGCTACTTGTTTCATCTTTAATAACATACATATATTGAAAGTGAATGAATGGAAAGAGTTATTCCATACAAATGGAAACAAGTAGAGAACATAGGCAGCTACAGCTATATCTGGTATAGTAAACATTAACAAATAACTATAAAATGAGTCAAAGAAGGTCATATAACTATAAAGGTATCAATTCATCAAGCAATATCTATTATATGTATGTATATATATACCCATCTCAACATTGTAGCAGCTGAGTATATAAACTAAATATGATTCATAGAAGATTGAAATTGCCTCTATACTGCCTTTTTTAAAACTTGAGAGAAAGTGGTATTTTCTATAAATTCAGAATCTTGGACTGCTGCAAATCTTCTATAAGTTTTGGTGTTGGTATAGTTTGTCTATAACATTTGAGTTCCATCATTGGCTATTGAAGGATATTTTGTATAAGGAAGCTTCCATATAAAATAAATTTAAACAGCACTAGTCCCTGGCCAAAACCCAGTGAGCTTCCCAGACCAGGCTTATTTTACTTTAAATATGATAGTACAGAATTACAAAAAGGAAAGAGGAATGGAACATTGGAGGAAATTACTAATAGAAGAGGTGTTCTTTACAGTTCATTATCTTTTCCCTACCTAGCTCAAGACAACTTGTCTACATCTTATTTTTTTTACTATTGTTTATTTTCCTCCACTCAATTGGTATGATAATAGTAACAGAAAAATCAATTACAAATGACAAAATGATCTCCATAGATGAATTATATTGAGCTTATTAGTGAAGTCATATCAAATTCTAAAGAATAATCGTCCAGTGCATATTTCAGATGATATTTGTCATTGATGGGCCAAGGAGGGATAATTTTCTTTTCTGTTCTTAGGTGCTAACTCTGTGGATTAGAGTTAATGGAATTAATTAGCCTCAATCATCCTCAGCAGTTCAAGTACTATTAGGCTCCAGAATAAAGAGCTGGTTTCTAATTGAGCATTCCCATCACTAATATAAGTAGCATCTTTGGAGCCAATTTCACTTGTCCAGATATTGGTACCCATGAAAGCCATGGTGTATGTGCATGTCTGTGTAAGTGTTTAAACATAATCAAGATATGTTGCAGCCACTTTCACTGTTCCAATAACAAAATGGCTTGTAAATATTCTTATCGTTCCAGCTGCCTGAACAGTCTGTTTTACTGCTACTTGAAATAAAAGAAAAACAAAGTTTAATAGTTGGAATGCTATGGTTTGAATGTGAGCTGCCCTTACTAAAATTCATGTTGAAATCTGTTCCCCAGTGGAAAGTTTTGATATGTAGAAAGACTTTTAAGAATCATTTGTTTTATTAGGGATTTACCTGCATGAAGGAATTAATCCCCTCTCACACTAGACAGTTTGCACTTTTGTGGGACTGGGTTAATACATAAATTGGTTGTTATGAAGCAAGCTCACCTTTGTATTCTCCATTTTCCAGGCACCTGCTTTTCCTTTTACTTTGTCAGCATCATTGTCACTAAATGCCACCATCCAAACTTGGACTTCTCAGTCTGTAGAATCATGAGACAAAGCAAAGCCTCTCCTTCATAAGTGACAGCCTCAGATATTTTGTTATACTAACATAAAATGGACTAAGAGAAAAAGAAAAGAAATAGAAAAAAACTAGAAATTTCAAAGTACTTAGGAATATTTTCAAGTTAGAAAACTAAAGAAACAGTCTCAATAAGAGAGACAGGCACACACACACAGAGAGAGAGAGAGAGAGAGAGAGAGAGAGAGAGAGAGAGAGAGAGAGAGAGAGAGAGAGGAGTTCTTAGAAAAACTACCATTTTAGAAGAAGGAACCTAGAATGAACCTAGATCTCTTTTCAAACTCCAGTTAACCCCAGGAAAGTGGTGGGTGAAGTAAAGTCCCTGGCTTCCCACCAGGATTCTCAGTGTAAAGTTTAATTTCCATATGAAAGGATTTTATATTATCTTTTGTGCCCTGACTTCAAATTTTGGGTGAATGCAGTCTTTAGATCATTCTTAATATTAGCTGACATGTTCTTCATGTACCTAACAGTCACTGCATTAGCAGAAACCTTGATTGAACTACAAATGATCTTTTGTAGCGTTTTACTCTACAAGTTATAACTAATGCAGAAGCTCCATAGTATGAGATCTAGATTTTACATAGATTTTCCTTCAAAAAAGTATAGAATGAAAAAAGCTGAAAGCAACTTTAAACACATAAAGAGGGATTATCTGGCCCTCAATAGAGGATATAATAAACTTTGAGGTTACAGAACATTTAGATAAGTTGGTTATCTTGAACAATGTCATATTTAATTATCACTTATTTCCTCTTCTGAGAATTATGCATGAAAATGATAGAAAAATCTGTTTTGTATCATTATCATCAATGTGATCAAAAAAGTATTTACATGTTTTAAAACATTAGTATAAATACCTTGAAAAGTATTATGTATATGTACAGTATATTATAAACTAGCCTTTGGTTACATAATTAAGATTATTTAAAATTTTCTCCTGTTATAATCATGGTCTTTCCAAACAAAATATATTTAAGGGTTAAATATCATTTGTCCATTTCCCCAAAATATGTTGGCAATCTACATATTCATTGTTCAGTGAACAAGTTAACTTTATCTGAACCACCCATCACATTTCAAAGAAATTCTTCAGAATTTGCATCTGCCTTTATTTTCCTGTCATTATGTTTGACAATTTCCCAAGTCAAAAAAATAATCTGTGGTACAAGTTTTTTTTTCTTTTTCAAAAACAGGACATAGTTCTTTTTCTTCCTAACTGCAGAGATACAACAGTGTGTCTCTGTAATAATAATTGCTTATTATTAAGTAATTCATGGAGGATATCAGTGAGTGGTAAGTGTTGTACAGATGCTATCAAATGTCCAGAATGACCAGAATACAAGAAAATTTAGACATGAAAGAAGGGGAAAAGTCAAGGACGATATTTGCTTAGAAAAATGAGGAGGCTAAAAATCATAGCCAGGAAAACAGATGAGTAGGCAGAGAAGGAAATGAACAATAATACAAAGCACACTCGTCATAAAGGCGTGTCTGAGACAATGGAGGCCAACTGTATATTTTGAAGAAATGATAGGAGAATTTTGCATAAAAATTTGAAACAGCTTCAGAATAATTGCTATAGACACAAAGATCAGGAATATACTCATTATCATTATTATTGCCAATAAAAAAATCTAAGGAAGATATTACATAATGAACACTGTGATGGTCATGGTTTTAAAGTACACTTGTCTCTACCTCTCTCAACAAAAATATGTCATCCAGCCTGCAAAACCCTAATGAATTGCATTCTAAATTAGTATGCCTAATAGGAAAGCAAGAGTAGTTCTTAACCCAGATTGAAATAGAAGCAGAATTCTGATGTCATAAGAGTGATTATGTGCATTTGGAAGTACATTGTCAAAATTCAAAATGAAATTGATTCCACATTAGAAGTGTGAAAAAGCCAATTGAGCCAATCATTGGCAGAGAAGCCACAGATAATTAATAGTAATAATAATGGCATCTTCCACTTTCTAATTTCAATTATTATGATTAAAGCATCTTAACTACAAGTGCCTTAGAACTTTAGGAGTTTAATATTAGTAGTATTTCCATTTTGGTAGGGAATAGTTGTTACTGTTTTCTAAACATCATTATGTAATAACCATTATAGTAGATGATTTACATTTATGCATTATTTCCAACTTTTGGTATCTCAAATAAGTACCTCTTATTCACATTTTACAAAAAAAAAACAACAAAAAAAACCCAAAAAATGAAAAAAGGAAAGACATGAAGAGTTAGAAAAACCAGACTATTTGCCTAAAGTAGACAAGATTTAGTGATTTAAGAGCTAGATGTGGTCTGACCTTTCCAAGGCATATATTGGTGTACTTAGGCCATAACATAATATGCTCTCCATTGGTGAATATTTGTTTCTCTGACTTTTATTTATTCTTCTTTCTACTGCTGAACCATCAGATTTTTAAAATATTCCTGACTGCTTTACAAATTTACACTTCAGGATCATTAGTTCATCTGGATGTCTGTGAACTCAAATTTACCTGTATTCATTAGCATATTACCTTTACTCATTACCATATTAGAAATTCTGAATTTATACACTGCAAATTTCTACTTTGTTCTTTTGAACTCTAGTGGTATTTTAGCTGAATTTAATTATACCCTCCCTAATCAAGTTTTTCAAGATACGCTACATGACTTTCTGGAAAACATGTTTGTATACTTTGCTACAGACTGAAATATTTACTTTCTAGTAGTTGTACAGCTCTGTATTTACATCATTGTTACTTGTTCATTTTATTTCTATTGCCTTAGCACCTCACAAAAACAAAACATAGAGAGTACAGTACAATAGATGCAGGAAGTTTTTAGAAATTGACTTCAATCATTGCTCTATACCAGGAGATTCTTTTTAATGGTTTGCACGATAGGATCAGAAGGTGCAAGTAAAGTGATTACTTCATTTGGGATTATCTGGTGAGGACCATAGACTATTTTGTAGCACTTTCTTATTCTGTAATCTTTAATGACAAAATCTTGTTTATCAAGAAGAACTCTGTGAGCAGCTGCAAACAATTTGCCTTTATTGATTTTACTGCTAAGTCTGAGTGACTGCTTCACCCTGGCTCCCACCTGCTTTGCCACAGCCACACCTCCTCTCTTGAGCACTTCCTTTGTATTGAACTGCAATTTGCTTTCAGCCCCTCTTGGTTCAATTAAAAAAACCATAACCTATTACATTCATTACTGAGAGACAAATTGTATTGCAGTTATAATGGGTAAGAGAGTATAGAATCTTATGAATATTTAGTCTTAAATTTAAATTGCAAACAAAACAAAAAGAAGGAAAGAGAGATGGGGAGAAACAATAGATCAAAACAGATTAAAATTTATGTTAAACAATTTCAATATATGAATAATAGAGTTTTGTTTCAAAATACATAAATTGAGAAAATTGATAAACTTGGGAAATCTGAACATTTATTGGATAGTAACAAATTTAAGAAATTATTGCTAGTATTTTCGCTGTGAGAATTTAATTCTTAAAAGCTCCTACATAACAGATTTATTTTAAAATGCTTTTGGTTTAAATAATAGCATGATAAGAATTGGTTTCATAATTATTTTTTGTTGACTAGGGAAAAGTTAAGGGTTTTGAGAACTGCAAAATCATTTATTACAATATTTTCTCATTTTATATATTGTTTAAACTCCACACAAACGTTACTGACTCTGTAGTTAATCTAGTAAAAATATAAAAATACTAATGAACAAAATTGCTGACTCTTTTGAACACTAAGAATGTGCTAAGGTATTAAAACACATTAACTCATTTAATCCTTACAACAACTCTATGAGATATCATAGCGATAGATAGTATATAAATTATACAAAAGATAAAGTCATACTGTGAGAATATTAAATAAATTGCAGTAAGATTTTTATCTGACAAGCTGCAAAACTAGAATTCTACGCTATCTTTTTCAGTGCTACAGATAATGTTTGCAGTCTAAAATTACTGTTCAGATTTCTTCCCCCATTTTTCCTCTATTTTATAATCAATATAAAATACCGATCTTATAAAATAAGATTTTCAAGGAGACGTTTTATGAACCAGTTTCCCACTGCGCCATTATGGTGTGGGTCTGCAGATCTAGGAGTCTCCAGCAGTAGGACCCTCCCATTTCTCAAGTTCTTGTTCTCATCCTGACAAGGAATGCAATGGTGGAACAAGGCTGACTTAAAGCTAAAGATTCCCTAAGTGGAAAATAAAGAAGTCAGTAATCAACTTGATTCAGCACACAATGAGGAATTTAGAAAAGGAAAGTAATGTAAAGTAGAGGTTTACTTATAATATTGCCAAGATGGAACTGCCAATCTACACCCTTGCGCGAGATAAACTTCTCAGGGGACTTCGCTGTGCTCATTCTTATAGATGTCCTAAGCCAATCAGGATCTTAGCCTTCGTTGCCAGATTGATTTGTGATTGAGGTGAGCATGGAGTTTGGGGGACATTCCAGTGAATGCAAGCAAGTCCCAACAACTGCTCTACAACTGCAAAAGGTTTCACAAAAGTCTAGTGAGTATATGCTGTCTCTAAGAATAATTGTTCTGTATCTGCAAAGGTTTCACAAATAGTAAGTTTTACTAAGCAGATGGTCATTTCTACGGGTATCTGCTACTACAACCACGCCATCAGTACCTGCGGCCTGTGTCGCTGCTTGTCTACCCTTAACCTTAACCATTTAACCGAATCCTCATTCTCAAAATAAATAAATGTGATGACTTCTTTGCTTGTGTTTATGTTTCTATTTTTAAAGTCTCTTTTGGTATGATAGTACTGAAGATTTTCATGGTATTAACTTTTTAAGAATGATTAAACTTTATGATGGGAATGGATGGATTAGTTTGCAATAGTTAATTTCATAGAACACACAAACAAAAATGGACTACTAAACTGTTTTCATAATAAAAAAGTTCTACTTCATGGAAATAAAACAGCAAAACATTCTGGGCCCTAATTTCCTTATCTGAGTAAGATGCAAATTGGCTTGTAGAAGAGAGCAATTTTAATGATACTCAGTGGAAAAAAAAAAAGATCACTTTGACCTTCTTTAGACTTTCCAGATACATGACCATATCAAGGATTTCAGTGAAAACTTTTGTATAGAATATTCAGATTCTATGTAATTAATATATTCTTATCTCTTCTTTCTTCAGATCTCTTATTGAAGAGAACATACTTTACCAGTCTGTATAAACATATTATACAGTTTCTTTATTCCCTTGCATTGCTTTGTTTTCAGTGATTCTTGTCAATGCAGAAATAGCACTGGGAAAAAGGCAAAGAGGACTTCATTCAAGAAAATTGCATTAGAGGAGAGAAATTAGACCTCAATCTGATTCAGCTCTGCTGAAATAAAGGGTATGAGTTAGTAACATCCCAGTTGAAGATAAAAATATGTCCAGCTGTGTTTGCTAATTAGACTTACCAAATTAAAATCTTCTTATACTTTCAGGAAAAGTATAGTTTGCAATTCAGAAAAGTACTTTAAATATGAGAAGGTAGGAGCTGAAATTCTAGGCTCATATCCTACCACAGAAATGGTGGGAGTAAGGGAAATATTATATCCTTTAATGTCCGCATTTCAAATACGTGGTAGTCAGTTCCACTAAGAGAGGAATTCTTGGATGGTAACAAGGTCCGAGGCTTCGAAAAATATTTGAATCTCAAAAGGGCAGATAAATTGATTACAATTATAAATTTTTCCAAAGTAAACGTTCTAAGAAAAGGGAGTTTGTGTCTAGAATAAGGAAGACCCTATTTTAAATTAGGTGAGTTGAGATGAATTTCTTAGTCAAATTTCATATTTAAAAGCAAAGGAAATTTTTTATGAATTTTTAATACTTAATGGAAATATTTACTATTTGAACCTCATTGACTTTCCTAATCTTTAACATTAACAAATTGAAAATTTCTCTCAGTATGTGTATGCTTTTAGAAATGTGTCTGAGACATTTATTTTGATTATATGCCTTTCAATAATGGTAATAATACAGGAATGCATGGTACATTTGTGAACATCCATTACATTCTATAAAAGATGTTAGGAACATTTTATTTTTTATATTTAATGTATTTGTCTTAGTTACATTTTACTCTTCGCTGAGACAAAATACCTGATGCCCAAAGTTGGGAAATGAAAGGTTTATTTCTTACAGTTTTTGGAGGTTTTAGTCTACACTCAGTTGGCTCCAAGGCAGCGTGGAATGGCTGGTGTGGGCTGCAGTTCGTGGCGGGGATGCAGTTCATGGCGGCTGCAAACAGGCAAGAGAAACTGGCAAGAGAGAGAGACACGCCCTCTTCCAGCCATTACATCACATCCTGGCTCCACCCCTAGGTGGGTGTACACTCACTCACACCCCCAATCCAAGGGCTAGATAATGAACCAATCACAAATGTATAATGCAAAGGCATGAGGCTTGGGGGCCACTGACATAAACCATGACAGTATTCATTAAACATATGCCACAATATATGATAGGCAATTTCAAAATATTTTGGAGCTAGGAGAACTGCCCTGGTATTCCTTTATTGTTGTCCTTTTTCTATATAAAAACTCAAATGTTGAACTTTCTTAAATCTTATTAGTAAGCTTTTGCAACACTGACCTTAGTTTGAAAGAAACTTAGCTTATCTTGTGAAGTATTTGAAACAGAATACTATATTTATAGTGAAAGAACAATCTAGTTCCTTCTAAGAAGGAAATAGTTATTTAAACTTAAGTCTAAGATAACTTTTCCTTAAAATTAATCATTTTTATCAGATATAGCTCACATTTTAGTTTTTTGCTTTTGTCATTTCTTGAATTGTTCTTACTTTATTTGCTGACAGATTTGACTTGCTTAGGTAAATTTTCTATGTGGAAAAACACTTCTTTGTTTTGGGTTCAGACCACAATTTTTCACATTATTACTACTATATATTTATTATAATATACTATATACTATGTACTGTATATTATATATTTGTTAGTCTTACTTTTGTACACAATTACCTAATTGTTTTGCTATTTGTAACAATCAATAAATTTGAATTTACTTTTAGAATTTACATTAGTTTAGAAAACTATTTGATAGCATTGCTTGTATTTAGATCATTATGCATTTAAAAAAACAATGAGGGAGATCAACGTATGTATGCAAATATTAACTATACACTACAAAAATGCTAGTTACTTTTCTACTTTATTTTTCTATAATTTTGAACTATAACCCTCAGTGATGAGATGTTCAAGGATACAAGGCAAACATTTGCTGAAACTAGAAATGAAATTCATTAATGTTATTGCTTTTGTTTGTTTTATTTTTCTGCTATGACTCACTGCTTTCAGGTCAAGCTCTTGTTAATGATATCACCCATTAGATTTAATGTTGTTCACCATATGACTAAAATATCATAAATTATTTTATGACCTAGTCTGCAGAAAATATTTTATATATGTATGTAATTTTAGTTCTGTAAAGTGTTAAAAAAATCAGAAACGTTAAGTGCATTGATTAGATAAGAAAATATATTGTCTCTGCTAAGTATATGTAATTTAGTAGAAGAAAATGCTGACTTACTATATGATATATTAAGCATTGAACAACATAAAATATTATGAATATAGTATCTTGTGAAAGATTGTGTTTCAATAAGTTGTACCAAGGCTTTTTCTTGAGTGATGATAGATTTTGTACAAGCTGTAAAAAGTAACTTTTTCTGAGTTTTGTTAGTGATCTTTCTCTCTTTTTTGTAAGAGAAGACAATACCTACCCATGTCCATGACTAAGTCATATCAAAAGAACTAGTGGAGTTAATAATTTGATTAAGAATTCCCGATAAGGAATTGGATCTAGATGGGGATTTCTTTCATTATCCATAGCTACAGAGAATTGCGTATTTATGAGAGACGAAAAATGGGCAAAAATTACTCTGTGCTGCTATTGATGAGGATTATTATGAGGTTACTTAAGAACCTGAAATTTTGAGTGTCTTTTGTTTACAAAATTTGGATATTTCTACAAACATTTTGACATTCCCACCACTCCTCGGAATTCTTTGGTAAGCTATAACAAGCACATAGGCCAGAAAGTTTGGACTTTAGCTTTCTAAATGAATGCTCAATCCCTATAGAGTGTTGTAAGTGAACACCTAATAATTCCTGTAGTGGATGGAAAGTATGGAAAAAATTATTTCTGTGTATTTAAGATTTCTCTGTGAGAATTGGGATGTGTGGTAAAACTGATACCATACTGTGAAAGTACAATAGAATGAATGTAGTAATAGAAAAAATAATAAGGGTTTTCAAGGAACAATGGCATATATTGCATTATATTAATCCTGCCTGTAAATATCATACCATATGAACTTGTATCAGGCTAGACCTATCAATAAATGTAGCCTATAAATTAAGAAACGCTAAGATATATTATTAGAATATGATAGACAGTTTTGGTTGATCTATGAAAATTTTATGTGAGTCATTGTTGGTTGGTTCAACATTAACTTTTATGGCTAAAAGGCGATGAGAGATATAAGAATGTCGAGACAATGTTACTTCCATATCAGTGTCTCCTACAGCATTAACTCACACATGCATAGTACTTTTTGGTCAATAAGCACAAAATAAGCATAGAATCCCTTTTCCACCTAAGATAAAAACCAGTTTTATTGGGGTTATAATCAATATGCAGTAGAAGTAATTGCATAAATTTATTGTACACAACATGATGAGTTTGAAAAATGCAAGCACACATGGTACCCATTCATAGGTTTGTAAATGATAAGATTTCCTTATTTAACAAGGCTGGGATGTATCTTCTTTGCATATAATATTCCATGTTTTCTTCATCAGGATATCTGTCTAAAAGCTCTTGATTTGTTAACACAGTTTTATTATTAGGAATAATGCAGCAGTAAACAAAAGATCAGATATTCCTTTCAGACATTTATTTTAATTATATTGGATTTATACCCAGGGATTACATTATCAAATGTTAATCCATTTCAATTTTTTTGTAGAATCTTCATATTATTTTCCATAACTGCTATAGTCCTTTCTTATCATTTCAACAAGGTCCAACAATACCTGATCTTTTAGATACAATGGGATACAATGTCATGAATATTAACATAGAGAATATTTAATGACATTCTACTTGTACCAGACACTAGCTACTTAGGGACAGTAAACAAATAAAACTGTTATAACATGGCATAACATAGGACTGAACGGGACCCTCAGAGAGGACCATAATTTCCCAGTTCAAAGTGTTCATTGTGCAAATCAAAATCTAACATATAATAATTTAATTGTATTCAATATGTGTATCCCATAAATTAATTTGAATATTTCTCACTTTATTATTAAAAAAACCTATTTTTAACATGTCTAGTACAAATCAGTCAACACAGTGAAACTGTAGTCAGTCAAAGTAATTGTAATGGTTATTCCAAAGTGTGACCTAGTAATGTTTTTCAAATGTTAACTAACCATATCCAGAATGATGTATCTATTTTACAGTGCTTCAGAACAAATCAACTTCCTTTAAGTCATGCTTTAGTTTGCAAGGTCCTGTGAACTTATTATAAATATTAAATTGCTGGAGCTCAAAAATTGAAAGTGAATTATAGGTAACGTAAATGATAAAGTATGTGGCCAATTACAAGACTTGGTCGTTCACTTAGTCATGAGTAACAAAGTAGTAATTCTAATACCAATGTGGCTGCTTGCTCATTTCTTTCTATACAAGGTTTGCCCACATCACTTCATTTTACTGGAAGTAATTATTCATGGTCAATATATCACAAAAGCAGATATTCTCAGCAAACCCACTGCCTTAATAATGATGATGAAGAAAGAGATAAAATCTAGTCCCAGTGAGACTTTAGCTAAACTTGCAGTCTCAAATAATAGAAAATAAAAAGGCCATTTCCTCTAAATATTTCTATATATTTATAGATAATGACATTTTTTGTTTCAATATGAATTGTAAAGACAAGAAGAAATCATCATAATTTGTAATAATTCCTGGATGATAAGGAATAAGCAAAGTAGGCATTTGATAGTGATGTGCTTATAAAAGTTGAATGATATCTTCAGTACTAAAAGAAAAAATCACAATTACAAAAGTCTTAAAATTATGACAAAACTCTACTTTATGCAAGTCAACAGACCAGTGTAAGGATGATACTTCTGGAGGATACTAACTGCATGGTCTTAGATAGTTTGCTAAACTCCAATGCAATCTGTTAATTTCCAAAATATGGACAGTGGAAAGTTTCATGTTTTGTGAGTGGCTTTCTTCTTGCTGGGAATAATACCCAACACTCACAGGACAGGTTTATCCTGGCCCATGATGTAGTCCATAGTCCTCTAGCTTCCAAGAAGAAACAACATGGCAAAGGAGTGTGGCAGAGGAAAAGATGCTTAACTCCTGATACCTGGGAAGTGGAGCCAGGTCACTCACACAATGATCCACCTTTTCTGGCCAAAGCACATGTCCTAATGGCCTAACGGCAGGTTGGCTATAATGTTCCCATAATCCACTCATTTTTCCAACACAGGAGGCTTTGGTGGTCATTTAGTTTTAGGCTAAAGTGTATATCATATGGATACTTTTTAAAATATGACGGTATGGCTGTAAACTACTGCAAAGGATCTACAGGAGGCAAACATGTAGTATCAGTTTTCTTTTCTTTTTTCTTTTTTGCTGCTATTAATGATAGTGGTAGTGGCATGATAAGTGATCTTTTTTTATATTCTAATTTTTTAAAAATTTTAAAGTAGTAAAATACCACAGAACAAGACAGAACAAAGCCAATTGAGACAGTGTAGTGAAATTGGTACAGAACTTCACAGCAGGTTACTGGGATAACAGTAATAGGTACTATAGTATATCTCGTTTTTTTCACAATAGGTGTTCTTTCAATCAGGTATAGCAAAATCAAAGGAAATACAGAACATTAAAGAACTTATCAAAACAGAATAGTGAATATAGCAATACCATTAATCAGAACAAAGCAAAACAGTTTGTCTTCATAGATATGGTAGAAGGAAATACCCCTTAATTGCTATATTGCATATGGTTAACTTCTCAAGAGATGCTGAGGTCTTTGGCTCTCACTTGCTAACAGGGGGTGGGGGGTGGATGTTTGAATCTCAGCCCATGCACCAGTAGGCTCACAGCTACTTACCAAGGCAGCGAGCTGGTTGCTTGGTTTCCCAGCGTCCTAAGTTCCAACATGGCATGGATCTCAGGAGACACCGATGGTTCTCGCCCTGGGGCGACTGCTGCTTACCAGGCCACTACCAGGGTGGTGAGCTGGCTGCTTGGTTTCTGAGCACCCTAAGTTCCAACCATGATAAGTGATCTTTGTAGCCATCTTGTATTTACTATTTTTAATGCTGCAATGTTAATTTAGTTAATTTATATTATTCTATTAATGTATGAATAGTCCAAGTGTTTTCCAATTTCATATATATATATATATCTTCAATGTTTTTTTCATTTAAAATTGTAAAGTAATAGTTAAGTGATCATGCCAAAACTCCTTTTGCTACTTAAACTAGTTGTAACAGTGAAGAAACTAGGGATAAAGACAATAGAAATATAACAATGGTGGATCATGGAAATACAGTGTTAATTTTTAACATAAAATATGTTAATATATATTTAAAATTTTCTTATCATTGTGAAGTACTACCAAATATGTTATCTAATGTCATTGTATTATCTTCGTTTCTTGATTGACTTGAATACAGAATAATTTATTACATGTAGGTATCTATATTGGCACAAAAATTGGATAAAATAAACTGCTTTATAAGACAAATTGTCTTGAAGCAAAACGCACATTCTCCTGTTTCATATGTTTTAAATGATGCTTAGTATCAGTGGTGTAAATCATTGAATGAATAGAAAATATGGAAAAAGTGAAATATAAATGACTATTAGGAAAAGTGAAATGGATACAGTGGTGAGATGTAAAATTGGGAAAAAGAAGTAAAAACTAACTTCTTAATTGTCTTACTTAGCCAGGGCCAGTTGACTAGAGGCATGCTCATACTCCGTTGAAATGCTATGTTTCCTGACTTAAAAAATGAAGAATACACAGACAGTAAATCACATTTAGATTTTTCCATTTTATGTTTAACAATTACTTCATTTGAGAGAGAAGGAGACAGAGACAGAGAGACATGGAGAGTGATACATAGGCATAAAATAATATGAGGTAATTTACAATGCATAATATATCAAAATCTTATGTAGTATTGTTAAAGTTTTGATTTCTAGAGATAATATCTACTACTTATGTTTGTTATGTAGAACTAGAATGAAATTTTGAAGGCTGCTTCCCAGTTAAAAGAATAATTATCACATTGGAGAAGAATTGATGCAGCATCTCAGTGAAACAGAGCAGAATCACATGAAAGATATTTTTCAAGAGCAGATTCCCATCAGTTAAATTCTTATGTGTCTGTATTTCCATATGAGTTGGTGAGAATAACTTTTGTGAGCCACGTTATTGGTGGAATATGTATGGTGTGTATGTATATATAATAGGCTATGTATGACAAGAAATATCTTCATAACTTTTATATAAATAAAGTATAACACCATACACTCTTGAAAACATGCCAAATACAATGTACCATATAACAATGAAATGCAAATTTAAAAAAGCTAAATTCATAAGTACTTATAAAAAATAATATTAGCATATAAAATCATATATAAAATAATAACAATATAAAATACGACAATAGACTAAAAGTGTTCAAACCAAAGAATTGGCTCAGGCATTCTAAGATAACTTTTTACAGTGGTGCAGCTGGAGGGCAGGGGGTCGGAGGGAGCAGTTCGCCTGGGCAGCACATTCCTTGGGCAGCCTTATGACCAAAAGGAAAATTGCAGTAAGTCTACGACTTGCTAAGATTTCTGTTGGTAACCTTCGCGGCTCTCAACAAACCTCGCATTACTTTCGTAGGTGCTAACCAATAGCAGAAGTAGCTCACTTGTCTACCTTAATATTGTAAGGTAATTGTAAAAGTAAAACTAGTTTATTCACAGTATTTTTTAAATGTGCGCATGACTTTCAAAGCTTCACATTGTGTATTTGTGTCAAAGTTGTGTAAGACTCACTTTGTTGGATTTATGAAACTAATTTACAAACGTTCTCCTTGTTCGTAAGTCAGGGACTTACTGTACTCCGTTTTAACACGACTAAGATTTAAGTACATGGATGTACTTACGTTATGTCTGCACATTGTTTACCCCCTTAAAATGTTATCTCCTTTTCTGCTGAATGCACTTTTTGTAATATTTGTAAAGAATTCTTTAAAACTATTATTATTAATATGATTATTAGTATTCTGTATTGAGTGGTTTCTGAAGGAGCCTCCACTTACACGGCCGCTCAGTCCATTCCTCTGTAAGCAGTGACACGGCTAGAGAAGCTGTCATTCAGTCACCGCACTGACCAGAGAGGGCCTAGGACAGAGACAGCACAACCTACAATGGTTCTGGTTCTGGTTAAACGTATTTTTCTAGTTGTCAGATGCTGAGGAAATTTTCCCAGCTAATTATATTAAATTACATACTTAATGTAATAAATCTGTGGTGAAAATTATCTTAATTTTTCTCAATAGGTCATTTTAATTTTCTATTGAAATTGGGTTAACATATCCGTATATGTTGGTGGAAAACAAATTGAAGGACTGAAATGAGTAGCACCAACTCTAGCTGTGCCACCGTACGGCAAAAGTTGGTTTAAAGAACTGAAAGAAGAAAGTCAAATGGGTGACCAATAACTTATTGAATGCTTAGAAGAAGATAGTTCATAAAAACCAATACACAACTGGTTGAAAACGATTGATAACCATTTCTATTAATTTAAGAACTCAAAAAAAATCCAATATTGCTAATTTTGCTCAATTTTTCTTTGTAAATAAAAGTAAATGAAATGTGGTAAAATGTAAAAATGGCAAAAATGTTGAAAAGATTCAAAACTATTTTCTGGTTATTTTATCTATACTCAGGAAAGTCTGAATTATCTAAATATTACTAAAATACTACTGCACTTCAAGATTTTGTAACTACATATAAATTTTAAGTTGAAAATGGTCAATTATAAAATTATGAATTAAACAGCAAAAAGAATAACATCTACCATTCAATAAGTATTTAATATGTGTTAATCACTGCTGTAAGATTTTCAACTGTGTAAAATTTAATCTTTGAAGCAATCTTATAGTTATTTTTACTTTAAGGATAAGGATACTGTTATGAAATTCACATGTTGAAATCACATGTTTCATTAAGAGATTTTTTGGAGGTGGAGTGCCTTTGGAGGATAATTCCTTCATTCGCGGCTTCTTGATGATGTTAGAGCCATCACAGCAAGAACCAAAGCCTATAATCCCAGCTAGAGGATCACAGGTTCCAGCCCAGCCCGTGGAACTTACTGCTAGAACATCAAATAAAAAAGGAGACGTTGGTGCTAGAGCTCAGTGGAAAGACCCTGGTTTCAGTCCTTAATATTGCAAGAAGAAAAGGAAAAGAGGAAGAGAAAGAAAAAGGGGAAAAGGAAGGAGGAAAGGGAGGAGAGAGGAGAGGAGTAAAAGGAGGATGAAGAAGAGGAAGAATGAGAAGAGCAAAGAAGGAGAAGAAAAAGGAGAAGGAGGAAACTTGCTTCTTCTTTCTCAACCATGTGAGGGTATTGTACCTGGAAGACAGCCATCAAAGAAAGGAAGCTGGCCTTCACCTAGCAGTAGATGTGTTATCACCTTGATTTTGGACTTTTCTGGTCTTATTTCTTATACTGAAATAAATTCCTCATGAAACAGCCGTTATAGAAGATTGAAATGAATATTTGTCATTATCAACAATGACCATAATCATAGTCTCTTAAATAAAGTGGGACTAGACTCAAACATGTAAAATAAGAAAATATTGAGATAAAAACATTAAAAATAAATTTGACTTGTAATTTACATTTTTCTTCAGGGCAAATAATCCATGAGACTCTTAAAATAAACAGGGAAAAATATTTGCTACACAAATGATGGGAAAAAGCTAATTTCCTTATTATAAAAGAGCAATTATAAATCAGTAAGAAAATGACAAAAGTGACCAAAATGTAAGAGAAAAACAGGCAGGGCATGAAGAAGCTGTTCAATGTAATAAACCAAAACAAAGATAAATGGCTTTTAAACATTGGGAAACATACTCAATCTTGTATATAATGAAATGTAAATTAAACAAATAATGAGATATCATTTTTCACTTTCTCCATTGGCACAGATCAGAAATATATGTTAAAATTATGTGGATGAAAGTATGAGGAAACAGGCATATACTATCCAGAAGGCAGAAAGTGCTCAAAGCTCTTGGAAAGCAATGCAAAATTACAAAAATTCAAACAGAAACACTCACTGGCCTGGAAATTACATCCTGAGAATGTCACTTACATAAAACATATGCATAAAAAACATATACATAAGACATATGCATAAAAAAGAACATGCATATGCAAATTACCACATTTTCTCTGATAACTAGAGATTGAATAAAGATAAATATCTGTTAATCAGACATTGGCTTAATACCTAAGGACACATGTAAATAATACAGCATTAATAAAAGAATAGAGGCAAAAGATTTATACATGATATTATGAAAACCTATCTTGAAGAAACACTTTTATTTTTGTTTGAGACAAAGACTCATTATATATCCCAAGCTAGCTGTAAATCCATATTGTTGAGCTTCAGCCTCCCAAATGCTGGGTTTATAGATGTGTGCTACCATAGCTGGATCAGGATATATTTTTTAGGGATTACAACGGGTTAGCCATCAGAGAGAGAGAAAGAGAGAGAGGGAGAAAAGGCATCACCGTGCATGCTCTATCAGTATGCATACAAAGTCTGTGTGCAAACACCAGTACAAACATACACTTACATTTCTTTGATAAGCATTCCATATTTCTTGAGAGAATGCATACCAATGAATCAGTGACAGTGGGTAGCTCTGAGAAAGGAACATACAGAACTGGTGGGTGGCTGAAGGCATTTTATCGACTTTATCCAGGGTCCCACTTTAATATTTTGCATGTTATTTTCTTTCATGTTTTTACTATTTTACAATGTACTTCCTGACTGTTCCAGTGAAGACACATAAGAAGAATAGTGATGACTGCTTCTGAGCAGAAGTGAAATAGTGAAAACATGCTGCAATTTAAAAATAGAAACATCATCCATTTTAACTGTGAATACTAAACCATTTTCCAGAACTTTAAAGATGGATCTCCCGTGGAAATATTGTACAGTGTTTCCAAGCAGAAAAATCCTGGGCTTTTAAGTACTTTTAAGTACTGTGTACATATCACAGTTCTATCAAAGTTGTGTGATCTCACAAAAAACTTATTCCCATCCTCCTTAAATCCTCTTTGGTTTTTAAAAAATTTTGAGAAACATATACATGAAATGATACGAGTTAAATTGTTTCAAATTCTTAGTAGCCTGTGAAAGCAGAATTTTCAATAGTTCTCAAGTGTCTATGAATCAGGAAAATCCATTTGTTTTTCAGTTTAAAAGTGTTTTTTTTTTTTTTAATTTTATACTTTGGCACTACTCTTATATAGTCTTGTTCTTAGGCTTTGTCATTCCAGAGGAAAAAATCATGTCAACTTCCCCAAGTCTTTGGTCTGCTACTAATTTTTCCTTTCTGAGGAAAACAAACAAACAAACAAAAAGCAATAACTAGGCAATAAAGAAATAAGTCTAAATTAGCCAAAGTTTATCAATATGAATTCCTCAGTTTTCTTATCAAAATTTGGATTTTTTTCTCCTAATGAAAATATTTCTTCTTTAGTTTTTCATCATATACACTGTACTTGTTACTTAATTTCACTATAAATGCCTGATATTTATTTTGTTCCAAATTAGAAAGTGGACTCAACAAATATAGCTAAATTTTAACAGTAAAATGTGGTATTGGAAAAGAGGTAAGTATACAGCATGGCAGAATTATTAAAATGGAGCCATTTCTGAAACAGTTTTCCAACTACTAATAGCTGCACCCATATAAACAAGAAAGGAATGATAGATTAGCAGCAATATACACAAAGAATATTAAAGAACTTTAAACATGCAAATTCCTATAGAATTGTACATTTTGAAGTAGATATATTCAAAATACTATTATACTACAAGTAGCATTACAATTTTTTTATTTTACAAAAATACCTGAAAAAAATAAATTGTAAGAGAATAACAATAGTTAATGCATCATGTATCACCATCTCCAAAGTAGTTAGATGAAGTAGAAAACTCAGACAAAAAGCAGCTTCTCTTCCACAGAAGCAGCAAACAGGTAATAGCATAAAACTATCTTTTCAACGAACTAAGATAAAACAGTGGCATAAACAAAACAAATTTGAATATATATTAAAATAACAAGACTCACATAGAAGGCAGGAATTGAATTTAAATCATGATTGGCACCGATTTTTTGTTTTGTAAAGAATAACATCGAGTGGGTAGAGATTTAGGAAAATCTATCAGAGGAAACCTTAGGAACCCGAAAGACTCTTACACTGAAGACTTTTGTTTATACCCCACAACAGGAAAAATAATTGCCTCCGTAACCTGCTGACACCTTAATCCCTGAAATTAGTCAACATTATGCTAAATGGCATAAAGGATTTTAGGGCTGTAACTGTTTACACTGGCTTATTTTGATGGGTTCAATCTAATAACATCAGAACGTTAAAAACAACTTTATTTGACCTGAATGAAGGAGACATGGTTCAGAGAGAAGTAAAAGAGAAGAAAATTGTAAAATTAGAGATTGGGAGCCTCAGAAGGATCCAAGCGTCATTTTGGTACCCAGGCTGAATAAGTTCATGTACAAACACCACAGAGGACATAAAGAGGCCTCCAGGGGGAAAAGGACACCCTCCTCTGAAAGTCAACAATGAAACAGGCACCTTAGTCCTACACCCACAGTCAGAATGGTCTTCCAAGTAGGTTTAAGCCTCCACTGGAGAATTTAGATAACCATCACTTTGCTTTGAGTCCTGTGAGAACCTAGGTAGAAATCCTAAGGAGCTATTCTATATCCAGACTCTCACCCACGGGGACTATGACATATTAGAAGTATGATGTTTTAAAATATTTATTTTGTGATAATTACTTATAGTAGCAGTGGAACAGCAATGAAAAACCCATAGAGCACAGAACTTTTTTCACCCATGGAGACTCTAAACTTTCCCACATTGGGGAATTAGCTACATAATTTATAGGGAATACAAAAACATGCTAGTTAACAGTATAATTATTGCAAGCTATTAAATAAAATAAGTACACACAATCAAAGTCTGGTACGTTAGAAAGAGTTTTACTTTTTGGAGTTTTCATTTAAATCTCATTCTGCCAAAGCTGTTTAGTTTTTTCCCAGGTTAGTGGCTACCTATTACCAAATTTGGGGTAGGGTTCTAGTTCTAAATTTTTTAGTTCAGTGCATTTTTTTATGTTACTATTTAGTTTGTATTAAAATTCTGGGACCAGGTAAGATAAAGATTTTGAAGACGGAATAGAAAGCATCTGGAAAAGAAGAAGATGGAGAAAAATGATCTAGTTCTTATTTACCTATAGACATTTTTATATCATCCTTTCCTTGTCTTTGGTCTTTCTTTTTTTATTTTGCAGCTCTGGGGATCAGATCCAGGCCTGCTCAAATTGCAAGGCAAGGATTCTGCCAATGGAGCACATCCCTAACTTTGATACTTTTAAAAATAGCCAACGTCATGGAGACGGCCATGATGTTATTGTCTATGTGTGTTAAAATGTTATAAGAAATTTATTTTCACATTTAGTTTTAGTTATTTTTCCTTTCTTCTCTTTTACTTAGAGTCTCAATCATATTTTTATGTTTATTTTCTTTTGCACTTATTCAAATTTAAATTATCTTGCTTACCTCAATGACTTCTTTTTCTAAGAAGCCAGTCAAAAAGTTCATTCGACTAACAAATGATGTTTGGATTCACCATTCAGTTCAGCCTAGACTTTGGTGACACAGGCAGTTTGCTCATTGCATGAATCACTGCTTTTACATTTTCTTTTCACAGCCTATGCCATGTCATAGTGAAATGTAATGATTCACTTAAACATATCAACAAGAATATTCTGGTTGTTTTCTTGTTATCTTTTCTCTTACAGTGACATGCACATTTATAAAAAAAAATTTGGATGCTTTCCATATTTTCAATAGGGATAAGAAAATGCATTTTAAAGTGTCCAGATCCAGAGCTCTTTTGTACACATTTGCTCTGAATTTTGAGCTAAGTATAAAATTCCATGAAGTCTTTTGTATTTATTCATGCAATACAATTTAAAACTCATACTGGAAATGTAAAAATTTGCTGAACATTAATAGTTGAAATAAAATCAAGCTAAATAACATAAATTAGGTTTTCTGTAAATTATGTGTAGGTTTGAAATTTTGGAGTATTAATCTGATAAAAGAAAGTGGTAATTTGCAAAGTGTTCCTTGTTATAGGAAAAGAAAAACTCTATATTCTTGTTCTAAAGTATATTCAATATTCTTCCAAATTGAACATTCTTTTGCTAGCTTTAACTTTCTTTGAGAAAAATGTCACTTCGCTTAATTTACTTTTATGTTCCATGGAGATGTACATATTTTTTTGTGTGAAATTTCCTTTTCTGCACTACTTCATTATACTGCCCTATTCCCATTATGGCTTTCCTTTTCACCATCTGAATATCTAGTTTCAAGATTGATTGTGTGGAGTTTCGATATTCACATTAGATGTATGTAATCATAGTACCATTTGTTTGAAATCTTATTTTATTTTGTCATGTTTTCTGTCTTTTCTCCATTTCTGACAGACACAATGAAAATCAGCTCCATTCCATAAGTTTAGTCATGCTGAGGTATATTCTCTTTTTTCCTATAATGGCACATGCCTGTTCAATTGTTATTAAATATTTTATGTTCTAGACATTTATTATTAGATATTAGTCTGCAATTCTTATAATCTTGGATTCAAATTTTAGGTTCTGTGATTTTATAGTTTTAGAAAATAATTTTTAAAAACTATAAATTTTCTTTTCCTTTGCTTATTATATCAATGATTGATACTAATATGAGCTGCAGAATTCTATGCCTTTTTTGGTTAATTTTTTTATTATGAAAAATCATTCACATCTAATTCATTATCAGCAAGAATTTTGCACACTTCCTATATCCAGAATATAATGTTACCAATTGTGTGAATTTATACAACTTGTAAAATCTATAAATTTAATTGGACTTGTCCTCCCTCTTAAACTTATAAATAATTGTCAACATTTAGAATATATAAAGAACTGAAAAAAGGACCACCCAAAATAAAAGACCCAGTCAAAAATGAACAACTGAAATTAATGATTACATATTAACCAAAAGAAGTACAAATGGCCAATAAATGCATGGAAAAAATTGTTCAATATCTCTGGCCATCAGAGAAATGTAATATAAAACAATACTGAAAATCCATCTTATTACACAAATAATGTCAATCATCATAAAATCAAATTTTAAAAATCGAGTAATAACAATTGCTGACAAGTTTGTGTGGTGATAAAAGCTCTTCTACATTGTTGATGAGACTGTTAATAGTACACTTACTATGAAAATTCCTCAAAAATCTAAAATGAGAAATTCCATTTTATCCATCTCTTCCTCTTACAGGTATTTTTTCTGAAAGAGTTAAAGAAATAATATGATATCAATACATGCATACGCATATTTATAGAAACACAACATATAATAGCTAAACTTTGGAAATGGCCTCTATGTCCTTCAACAGATGAATGGGTAAAGCAATGTGGTATTTATACACTATGGAGTAACTGTTCATCAGAATAAAGAACAGACTTGAATAATTTGTAGGATAATGGATGCACTTTGAGACCATAATTTTAAGTAAAATAAATCAGATATACAAGGTTAAATAGCACATGGATTCTCTTGTATGTAAAACCCAAATTATAAATAAATAGTAAAATAAAATATAATTGGAAACTGGGAGATAGATCTTTGCCTAAGGGAACGTGATCAACAGCTGGAGGGATAGGAGGATAAGGGGACAGGATGTAAAATGAATTAAGATGTGTTATGTGCAAGTATCAACTCCTGTACTGAAAGTCATCATTATACACATAGGAAAAATAAAAGCTATCAATATCATAACTATTCTTTCTTTCTTAATATTGGTCCTTTATCTTGAGTAATTTTAAATAATTCAAAATTGAGATGCACATTCTGATCATATAACTATATAGATGCTTTATAAGAATAAGTTTTTGCTTGCTTTTTATTGTTTCAAGAGAGGATATTGCTCCTTTCCAAGGTAAGCTTTAAACTCCTGATCCTTCCACCTCAGCTTCACGAGTATGCGAGAAGACAGACACCAATGTGCCTTACTTATAAGAAAATTTTAAGGATAACAGGCAGAGGTGACTTTTGAGATGAGTTTTGCATCTCTATCCTTATACATTTTGATATTCTTTGAGGAAGATTTTCTGAAAGAATATAAATTGTTCAAAATTCTGAATTACGTTTGCCTGTTGTCTCTGTACAGGAGTTTTAAACCACTCCCTATTTTAGAGAGAATCTTTTTCTTCACAAGTGTAATAAAAATAATACCTGGTTCAAGAAAAACTTGTTTATATTGTAAGTAGATCTATTTAGAATTGAGAATAAAACCTGGAACTTCTAACACTATCCCCTAATGGGAAATATGTCCAAATTCAAAAGATCAGTATGGTATGTGCTACGTGGCATAGTAAGGATGAACAGAGAAATAGAGATTATTACAAATGAATCCAGCTCATGTAGCGGGCATTTCTACCAGAGAGCAGAATATAAAAAGTACCTTCCTCATAGTTGATGAAAAATATGGCGACTATGCTCACTAAAGATGATGACATACATTAACCTGCCTGAAACGAGGTTGAAGAGAAAGGTGAATCTACATTTATATTTTATAAATAATATATTTTGGAAATTCAGAATCTAGATCTCTTTACATTTAAACTGAAGGAAGACTTTGCTGATTTAATTCAATATCTATCCCTCTGGGAAACCTGAAGAATAAATAACTCTATATTCTCCCATTTTATACTCCACTGACAAATTATATGAAATAAATAATAATGGAATATTGTTATTCTTTATTTTTCCTAAGCCTACAAAAGTCATCAAGAGAAGCTGCAGCAACAACCAACATCACATCATAAAACTTTTATGTTAAAGCATGTGATCTATGAAATATTTTTATATATAATCTTATGGTTTATCAAAAGATCTCTGGCAATATGGAAATAATATTATCTTTGAATTATATTTTCTATGAATTGAATTATAATTTTCATAGCATGATTAAGAGTAGGAGTAAGTAATGTGTAGAGCCAGAGTGCTTTTTACAATGAGACCATTAAAGTACCATACTTTTTCTAGAAAAATAAAAAAAAATATGATTTTTGAAAATCTCTAGATGAGTTGGAGAGCATGGATTGTTGTCTATTTAAGGGCTTCATTAAGAGTAATCAAGTATCTTTTTACCAAGTCCTTGTTTTGGAAAATAGTCTGTTTCATGAGTTATCTCTGAGTACTTATATATTTAAATAAGGAAAACTTCTTTACACTTTCTATAATAGTAAGGCAGCTGCCTCTGGAATTTGGAAAATTAGCACACGTAGTCCTCCCAATATGTCAACTCTCTCTAGCAAAGAAAGAGAACATCTGTACACTCCTCAGGTGTTTAACAATTCTTCAATCTCTAAATGTTTACCAATTAGTAATTCCAAAGAGAGAAAGGGAATTATTTGGGGTTTTTTTGTTGTTGTTCTTGCTGGTTTTTGTTGTTGTTGTTTTTCATGTGTGCTCTAAATCAAGTACGTTTACTGTTGCAGCTATTGAGTAAATGGTTAACTGCAAAACTGGCTTTTCCTGAGAGGGGAAAATAATGCCCATTATGGAAAAGAACCTCAAATATTATGATTTTGTTTAAGGGGGTAAGTATGATTTTGTTTAGGGAGGTAAGGTATGATTTTGTTCTTCCCGCAGGTAAGTTTTATTTCCAATTGTTTGTCTTTTTTTTTAAAGGAAGCTGTAATTAATTTGTATCCAATGCTAGAAATGCAGCTGTACAAAAAAAGTGCTATTGGAGACAAAGCAAGGTCTTCAGCTTATAGAAAGTTAGTATGACTCAGACCATGGCTACTGTGACCTTGGGGACCACTTCAACAGCCTCTGGAGGACAAAGCTTGTATGATTTCTCCAAGGATTTGGCAGGAGCAAACGTTGGGAGGAGCAAAGGTTTGCCTTCAAAACAGCTTGTCCAGTTAATTGGATATTACCCAAAGGAATGGTCTTTTGTGGATGTGAGAGCCCTCTTAATGTTGTTTCTTTTAAACTATACTTGCATAAACAGGAATGGTTGGAAAAAATACCTACTGCTGACTTTAGATTCGGTTTTCTCTGTTTCTATATTATCTTTGCTGACTTAGAAACCATGTATTATCCAATTAAAGAAATGTGCAAAACATGGTCCAAAGACAAATTGCCCATCTCAGGTGCCACATAGCTTGCTTAGACCTTATTATTAGGAAAGAAAAACCCAAGAGAAAAAGAGACCAAGGAGTGAACTACTCAGTAATCTTGTCATGCACCTTCTGCCACAGATTCATTAGAACACCAGATGTTTTAAAGCTGAGCACGTAGATTGCTTCTTGCTGAAAGATATTGGTTGGTGAATGAGAACTGTTGCAGTCTCTGACTAAACTGGTTTAAACAATGAAAAATTCTAGTGGTCAGATAATGCAGAAGTTAGTGGATTCACCCACATGCTGATGATCATTTGCATCTTTTCACTTAACAGTCTCAGACCTGTGGAAATAACTTTCGAGAATACATTTTTGGACTGTTAAATTCACTGAGGAGATGTTTCAAGCTCTGAAATTAAAAAAATGGTTGTGCAACGTGCCTTGAAATGTTTAAGGCAAATTCGTATGTGGAATAGTGATTATAAAATGTTTTGTGGTATTTTCTTCATCTCAAAAAGTTTCTTTTAGTACCACATAAAATCATCTTGTGGGCAATTAGCCTGTGTTCTGTCAATTTTTCTTTTGTTATCCATAACTCTGTATTTATTTATAAATAAATGAAATGAGAATTTATACCATTTTTAAGGACTCCAACTTCCAGGTGACCTTAGCAATTTCCATTTCACTGATTTTCTTTCTTTCCCTATGAGGTTAGAAAAATTTTGAATTATAGTGACCAAAAGTATTATGCACACTTCAGGAAATGAAAACTTGTAAAATAAATACTTTAATGCTAATTGTATTAAGATAGTATGAGGTTAACACAAGTTACCTTTGGTGTCTACAGTTAAAAGAAGTGATCAAAGTGGTGCTCTTTAGCTTCCTGATGTTTATTAATACGGTGAACTTCTGCTTAGGGAACCTTGGTCACTGAGATTGCTCCCCCTGCATTTTCAGTTTCTTCTCTAAGCCCCTCAGGGTAGTGGATTTCCTGCAATATACAACATCTTCTAATGTCCCTAGTTGGATAGCTCCTTCTGTTAAAACAAAAATCATAGTATTTTTCTTTTCCTGAAGTGTGTATTCATTTGTTGGCAGAATCTATATATAAACATATACATATGTTTTTATATGGCGTCTGAGATATTCACTTATGCAATACCAATATAATACAAGCATTTTTATTGCTAACCTCCAATTGAATATAATTGTATCAACTCACCCCTAATATAGGCAAAACTATGGATAATATTAAAGTATTTACTAATTAATATTGTAGAAATAGCACAATGTTATCTGCAAACACTTAGCAGTATAGCTTCCCTGTTGTGTATAGGCTCCAACCCCTGCAGAAAACCAAGAAAAAACAACTTAAGGAATTTTCAGACAACAATATCAGAAGAAGCTAATATTTACCCAATGACACCAATTAACTTTAGTGAACATCACAGTATAAAAATCAAAATATTAATGGTCCTTAGCTCCATGCGTTATACCAGAGGAGGAAACAAAAAGAATTCAAGACAGAGGAGGATGAGACTGAAATTTATTCTGTTTCTCTATGACCTTTAACACTACTTGCCATCGGAACACTAGTGTGTAATTTTTCCACTGTGGATTTGGTAGCTTTATTGAAATAGAAATAATTCAGGCTAAATGTGGTGACATCTTCAGATATTTATCTTTTGTACTAAAAAAAAAACTTCTGCAGTAAAAAAATGCAAACTTCTCTTTCACTGAAGCAATAAGACACAGGGAATGCATAAATTCTAGCATACAGCAAAAAACACAACATAACAATTTAAAAAAAAAACTTTGTTAGTGAGTAATGTGTTGTACATTGAAAGGAAATGGTGGGAGTTTCATAACAAGATTCTAAGGGGGGAGCAACAGCTGGTCCCATAAAAAATTATTTTAAAGTCTCTTTTCTAAGGTCAGTGTTTCATTCTGATTTGCAAATATTAGAGATCTGAGATGTAAAAGAAAAGATAAGGCTGGACCATTACCCCAGAAATTTAAATGGTGAAGGCACAAAAATTAAGAATGAAGTAAGATACCACTGAGGGATATTGGTTAGCAGTCTTGGTTATAAAATACAAAAGTTCCAAGAGAGTTAGACATCTTAAGAACACATTCTTTGCCTTGGAGTTCAGAAAATGTTATTGACCAGTTATAGTAGTCAATGAAGTTAGTTAACATCTAATGTACAGAAAACAGAACATTCTTTGAATTAAGAAATCTTGAGGACAATCTGGGATGCCATCATCTAACATCAAGCAAAAATAAAGAAAACATAGACACACACACACACACACACACACCCAAACAGCTCAACAGATTGAGAAAAAACCTATCATTTTCAATGATTAGTAACTGAAATGAATCTAATATGCTAATGCTATTTAGGAAATTTAGAAAAGAGCCAAAACATTTACAATGAGGTTAAAAATATTTACAAGTCAATATATAGTTGCAAATTTTAATGATGTATTCTGTCATAGATTTTATGTATGAAAGAACAGAGCAAAACACAAAGTAAGAACTCAGTAGAGAAGTGGACTGAAAATAAGAAAAGAACATATAAGTAGGAAAACTTGTACACTAGCAGAATTCAAGAAAGAAAGTAAAGAAAAACAATCTTAGAATTTAAAATAAATTTGAGTGTAAGACAAGAGACCATAGAAATGCAGTAAGGAAGATGTAGTGTAGAGATGAAAGCTTAAATGAAACCAACCACACAGACACATATACAATTAGGAATTTAAAAGAGTTAGCCAGGCATGGTGGTGCATGCTTGTAATTCCAGTACTTGGGAGACTGAGGTAGGATGATTGTTGAGAGTTTGAGACCAACCTGGGCTACAAGGTGACCTGAAGTCCATCCTGAACTGCATAGTGAGACCCTGTCTCAAAAAAAAAAAAAAAACATGTAAAAGAATAAGAAAAGGATATATTTTCAAGTCAAACAAAAGAGAAATTTCCATATCAATGGAAGTGAATATCAGATTGAAATGTAATAAGAGACCTGCAATGCATATGCTGAAAGTTGTTTTGTGTACCAATAAAAAATGATATACAATGATCGACATTAGTTACTGAATTTTAAAATAAAGAGATGAATATTTTGATGGGAAGGCTAAAGATTAAGTCACCTGTAAGAAAAACATAATCTAACATGATCATTTAAATTACTCAATTCTATTGTTCAAGTCCAAAAGACACTCTATTTAAAATATTCATAGTAAAATAAAGGTTGACCTGATCGTTTTTCATCCAAAAAAGTTCTTCAATTACAAATGCTACAGACAAGTAATTTTCCCCAAGAATCTCTTGAGGAGTTTAACAGAGAATGAGTACAATCTTCCTGGAGTTGGTTAACACTTAGATAAAACTGCAATAAAAAATGTCAAAATGTGTTAAACTATAAAAGTAAATTGTTAAGAAAAATGTAGATCAGAGTACCAAATTCTGGAATACACATTATTGAGGAACTAATAAAAATTGGGAAAGGGAAGAGGGATATCATGTATCATAGCTTCATGGGTTATAGCTAGGAGTCAAATATTTTAATATGTACTTATAGAATTAGCAGAAGAGTAACTATTTAATTATACTAATTTGAACAATAAGTGTGTATCATAGATACCTATTATTTTTATAAGAAGTCGATGGAGCCTGGAAGTGTAGCTCAGTGGTGGAGGGCTTGGTGAGCATGAATTCAATCCCTACTACCCCCCCCCCCAAAAAAAAAGAAGAAGAACCTGATGATTTACACACAACAGAAGAATTATTTAAAGATAACCTCTAGAACAATAATTGAAGCTTTGTAAATATTTAAAAAATTGGTAAACATCTGGTGACATAGAGACAGATAACATTCGTGGCTCATTGTGGACACTGCCAAGTCTGAAACACGAAGGATCAGCAGGCAGGTTTGAAACTGGAAAAGCAGGTGCAGCTGAACTCAAGTCAGTTTAAGGCTAAATTTTCTCTGCCTCAGGGAAACCAATCAGTCTTCTCTGATGGCCTTCAAGAGATTGGAGGAGCTCCTTCCACATTATGGAGTGTATCTGCTTTACTGACTATATTATTTAAACATTAATTTCTTCTTTAAAAATTACCTTCACAGCAACATTCAGTTACTATTTGGCAAAATATTTGGATACTAAGACCTAGTGAAGTTGACACATGTTACAAACTAACACACACACACACACACACATGCTTATCCTCATACAGGGGAGGGGAGTCGGTGGGTGTGTTACAAATGATAGGAATTTTGTCCTGCAAATATTTTGGTCAAACTGTCTCCTGCTCTTACATCATTCTGTCAAATAGATACTTAAAAATAAATCGGTATACTTCTTTACCTCTGTGGTGTCAGTATTAACAACAGTAATTTCCCTTATCATTATATTTTCCTTCATTCTTCCACTTAGGACTGATATCATTGTGTCTTCACTTGCTTTGTGAGAATATGGTTACATCCATAAAGGTCTATGTTTTCTATCCTTCTGACTAACATTTGTCAATTGGGTACAACCATGTATGCACCCTCAAATCTGCACATTTACAAATGCTTTTTGTTGCTCATACTCTTTTCACTTTTCATGGGGCGAGTCCCAGACCTGATAAAAACCCAGATTTAGTCATCTAGAGAAAATAATTATGGAGAGAGATGGTAAAGAAAGAAAGCAAAAAGACCTTGTGTCTCTAAACCTCTCAAAACTGAGCTCTCCCAGCATCCCGGACCAGACAGATTCTTACGTATGACAACACTTCTGTCCCATCTAAAATCTATCTTTGCTTCTGCTTATTACCGAAGTATACGCTTTACTCTGTCGGCATTTCTGAACCAAAATTTCAACAACAAGAAATGCAATGATAAATATGTGTGTGCGAAGATTTCTTTTTTCCTGAGTTTTGGAAATTAGAACTTTTATTTTTAAAACGCTATGAAAAGACAGCGCGGATTTACATTGTCATCCTCTGCATATGTTAATAGTTATATCATTGAAAACTTAATTATTTTGGATGACTCTCCTTATGTTTGATAAAACTTTCGTTTTCTCTCTACTCACTCGATCCCTTGGCCAATGTCTTCCTTAAATCTTATAATTACTAAAAGATAGGAAATGTAACTGAAGTTGAAAAGATTGAGAAAGAAAAATTGTGTTTGGTTTTCCTTTGAGGCCTAAAAAAAGAAAATAACCATCTTAATTACATGGTACTTTTCATCTTTAATTTGACTTTCAATAATTAAACCTCTAATTACATTAATTAAAAAGAATACTTTAAGATTAATTATATGGAAGGGGAGTGTTAAGGGAATTTTCTTTTGAATTTTGCTTTGACTTCAAATGTGACTTACTCTCCACTTTGTTCAAATTGCCCTCTCATGCACTGCTCTGATTACTCTGTGTTCATTCAGCTTCAGATGAAGGGAAGCTGAAAGCCCATTTGGAGCTTTTATCTTCAGACCCTCAACCCCACCCCCCTTCACCCTTTGTTGCTTTGACATACAGTCAATTGGACAATCACTTATTGTCAAAATGCCCTGCTGATAAAATATAATTTAACCCTGCTTTACTTTGTTTGTATGAATATTTGCTGTAAGATTCTTGAGACAGTTTCAACAACCTTTCCCTCACCAATTTAACAATGACTCAGGAGGCAAAGAGGGTTTTGGAGCATGTTCTGCTAACAGTGCCTTTTAACTGACTGCATGGGGAAGTCCAGACCCACTTTCCCTTGGCCCATGTTGCTCTCTTGAGGAGCGCAGCAGGTTCCCAGACATTTGCTCAGGCCCAAACTGTCATGAGTGAGGCAATTAATGTGGTAATGAGACTTTGGCATGCAAAGCATTATTTCCTGCAGGGCTTGTCACATATTTCAGACAACATTAGGAGCACACAAAAATCTGCTTTTTCCTTTCCCATCCTCACTCCCCACATTTCTTGGAGCCTAAGAATGTTACACATCAGAGGTGTTACACATCAGAGGCATACCAGGGAAACAGACTGGCCAAAGAGTATGAAGGAGAGTACTTGAAATTTCAAAGTTGATAACTGATAACGAAAGCTGCAGTGATACTGAGAAAACAAATAAAAAGAAAATGTGGTCCTACAGTGCTGATTCATAACCTGGCATTTCCTCAATGCAGATTCACTCCAAATTTCCACGGGACACTGATGTTTATTCTGAGTTTGAGAAAGTCTGCCCTCTTGAGTGTATAAAAAAATTGCATACTCACTTTAGATGAATAGTGTAGAAGGTTAAAGATGAGTCTGCAGCAAGCTTAAACATTTGACATAAACCATATTGTGTGATTTCATAAATGAATTGGATTTTGAGATAAGGAAGTATTTACCGTACATTATAAGGTTAAAAAAAAAAATGAAAATTTTCCCCACTGGAAATTTCTTAAATCAAAACTGCAGAGTGAGAATTCTCTTTTAGTGTTGTCTCAAGTGCACTATTTAATATTGTTCTGTGAAATAAATTCTACAAGGTCATCAGTGTGTTACAACTTTTAATTAATACCTTAAGTAAACAACGTGAACGATAATTTGATATACTGAAGGAATGGCTGATTGTTTCAGGCCATTTTGTCCCATTTTATATTCTGGGAAATTTTGTCATGAATCCTAGACTGTCTATGTCAGAGCCTTCATTCTAAAGTTCTACAAATTAGATGATTGAAAATACTCTTTCTCTTTCTGAATAGTCATTTGAAGGTGTCTTTCCATTATGTATAAACTCTATGCTATAAAAGATATTGACACTCACATTTACAAAGCAATTTGAAGAGAGTGGTGCTTTATGAATGGAGTTTCATAACTGTGATGTGATGTGATGGTTGTGCAGATGCAGATCTCATAGTTATTTTCCTGATTTTGGGACAAAATAGCCAACACCCACAAGTTAAGTGTAGAAAAGCTTACTTTGATTCATAATTTGGAGAGATCAGTCCATAATTGGCTGACTCTAAGGGGTCAGTGACATGGCAGAGGGGCATGGTAGAGGAGAAACAGTCCATGGCATGGAAGGCAGGAAACAAAACAGCAATCAAGGCAGAAAGAGGGATATACATCCCCCCAGGTCATGCTCACAGTGACCCACCTCTTCCACCAGACTTCACATGACAACCAGTGATAAACTCACCTATCAGTGGACTAATCAGTGATAATATCATACACTCACGATCCAGGATCAAGTTACTTCCCAAAGGCCACACCTATGAGTACCTGAGCCTTTGAGAGGACTTTGACATATAAGCCATAAAACCAAACATGTGCCCAATGCACATAGTTCAAAATCTTTTTACCTTTAAGAAACATGACACACTGCATTTGTCTAGTGCCTTGAAATGTGTCTGCAAAGACTATATCATCTTTTCTTGCAGAAGATCTTGTTTTGCTTCATTTATATTTATGACCTGGGCAAAAATCTATACTTAGTTACTGTTCTTATACCTTAACTTCTTAAAAACAGACAGTACTACCCACATACAAAGAAACATTTCTCTTCTGTTCATAGAAAGAAAGTAAATTATTGGGGTGTCGAGGGGACATATGTGAAGAGCAGTAAGATAAAAGAGGACAAACTGACAATAGTATCTTGTAAACTACTATTCCCCCAAAGTTTCCCAAAATAGTAACTGAAACAGTAGCATCATGCTCAAAAACCCTGAAGAAAGCATACCATTCCTATGTCTAGAATCTTATTGTCTAGAAGTAGGACATATACCCTCCCTAAGCCTGGAATCATATTATCTAGAAATGGGTACTGCTTGTAGACTGGAATCATTAAAGAGCTTGTTAAGGGAACAGCTGGAAGTTCTTGGTCATATCTCCAGCTCTGTGTGATTTCCCCAGCACCGTGGCTTCAAGGACTACTTACCTAGCCTCTAGGACCTCTAAACTCAGTTGTTTCAGGACAGAAAGTGTGAACAGGAGGAGACTTCTGGCACAATGATGATAATCTCCATGATAAACAAGTGCTGCTTATTTATATTTTTAGAATGTTGAGGTAGGCTTTGTTTCATGGGGAGAAGGTAAAACTCTACCTTTTGATTCAGTGCATATCTAATAATTAATTGACATTTTAAAAATAATTAAAATTTTCTTTCTATTCTATTGTTTATAATATAAATAACCACAATAATGACATTAATAGTATCTATAATTTAGTGTGTGGTTAATATTTTGCCAGGAGTATTAAAGATATCAACTAAAATTCTCTGAGTTAGCTACCTCTATTATTTTAGGTTTTAAGATGAATACAGAGATTTGGAGAGTTTTAGTCATGGTTCTACTGCTTATAGAGATAAGGGCTGTTTCTACCAGGGTTTCATCCTTTAAGCCTCTCTCTTCAGCAAATCTAACTTATCACACTTATAGCCATGTAGTCTACATATTGAGGCATGGTGCCCGATAGCCTGTATTACTTTACTTAGGTTTTCATGAAAACATTTTGTCTTGCTAGTTGATGAAACAAATAAGTTAAACAACAGTGCTACTATAGATGAGAGATGTGTCAGTCCTCTGAATTAATTCATTAAAAGTTCTTAGAGAATGCATTGGATGGTAAAAAGAATTAACTTGTAAAACTACTATTAATTTATGTTGGCACAGAGTAAAACTGAAAATAAGAGGTGTTTGTAGCTGATAGGTAACACCTGGGAAAAACTGCTGAGTGGTTTTCTCTTAATGGGAACATTCTGAAGTTCTGTATGACAGATGACAGTATTGTCTAGTATTATTGCCTCTTCTTCAGCAGAAGTTAATAAAACAGCCTACAAGCCTGGTTGCTTAAATCATCAATAACATTCATGTAAACACCCTCTGTAGTATAATCAAATACATAACTACAGAGAAGCATAAAAACAAACTCAGGGCAAAGAATACATTAAAACTGGCCATTAATATGCTCTGCATAATAATATAAGAACAAGTATGTCACATGTCAGTCCTAGAAGTTTGAACTTCAGTATATGCACAATTTCATGTCATTCTAATGACTTGGGCCTTAATGAAGGATAATAAGAAAGGTCAGTCTTAGAGCTGGGGATTTAGCTCAGTGGTGTAAGCACTTGTCTGGCAAGTACAAGGTCTTGAGTATTATCCTCACTACCAGAAATAAAGAAAGAAAGAAAGATCATAGCACATAAGGAATTCTTAAATATTCTTGATTTCATTGTTCTGTAGTACTGTATTTTTCCTTCAAGCTTTTCATACAGTATACAAACATTTATGTATATAGTAATAAAGAATTACATATGTAAATTATCTTGATTTGATCATTGTACAACATATATATTAGGTGAAGTGTCAGGTATATGCCATAAATGTTTGAATTACTATTTGTCAAGTAAAAATAAAATAAAGCTTATGAAAGAGTTATTTGCAGTCCTTTTTTTTTTTTTTTCTAGTTCAGAGGATCGAACCCCAGGACTTTATGTGTTAAGCAGGTTCTCTACCACTGACCTTCAACCCCAGCCCAACTGTCAGTTTTATACATATTAAAGCATTTGAGATGGGGAACCTTTCTAAAAACAATACACATGTTTGACTAATTTTGTATTAACTACATTTCCCAAGTGTACCAATCTTTAGGGATTATCACATTCACCCTTAAATATGAAAAATAACTGTACCATCACTCATTAGACTACAAGGAAGGAATATTAAGATTTGGTTATTAAAACATGAGTTTTGAAAAAGTAGTTTGGCTGCTAGAATGAATGAATGATTTTAGCAAAGAACTCAGTATATAATATCAGTTTATGCTATTTAGTGCAAGGGATACTTAGGGCAAGTCTCTAAATCTCTTAGTGGCTCAATTTCACGTTAAAAGATCAGAATATTAAGAATTGTATTTCAAATATACTTTTCTCTGGAATGGCTTTCACATGATATGCATGATTATCTTTGAATCATGGAGGAGGATAAAATATCATAACTCTGTAAATTGGGAAATGAGATTTAGTGTACGTGGTTGATCATATAGCAGTTAATGAAAATTTCTCCTATACTGTATCCCTATCATAATAAAATTATATCTATTAATTTTCAGTCTCAATTTCTTTTCATTAAAAATTTCCATAAAGGGAAATCAGGAGGAATGATGTAAAAACTATCTCTCAGATCACCAAAACTGACTCTTTTACTGCATCAAATATTCCAATAGCAAATTGAAGATTTATATTTTTGCCACATAATTGTTGCCATTTATAAAAGGAGTAACCTGTAAACCTCCTTTACATCTTTGTCTCTTCAACATGTAAAGAGATTTAAGATGGCTTTTGGAGAAGGCAGTGTTACAATTAAACTATCAGGTTTTATAATCACATAGGAGAAATATCCTCAAATCTTACTTATTCTAAAATCCTCCATTTTAAACAACCATCTACTTAAACATTTATAACTATATAAGCCGCTTGCAAAACTCAGGGAAAATATATGATCAAAATCTTGTGTTGGCTATCAATTTCAGTGCACTGACATACTATCATACACTTCATTTTTTCAAGTGATTATCTCCCATTTCAAAACTACCCATAAATCCAGAGGCATTGCTTATAATTAAGATTTGTTTTGCATACAAAGTCTAATAGTGTCTCCTTCAGTTTTACCATTATGGTTTAAGCTTCCATTATTTTATCTTGAAAGAACATCCTAAATGGTCTCCCTGAAGTCTTTTTATATCCTCAAACTAAACTAATTGGAATGATTATTACAAAACATAGATCAGATCACGTATTTCTTCTGCTAAAAACTCTTCCATAACTCTCTATTGCACATATAAAAAAGATTCAAACTCCTTAACATGGCCATAAGACTGAACTATGACACTTACTATTACCTACATCTCCTTACTTGTCCTCTACCACTCTGCTGGGACACTAAGAATCAGCAACACTGACCTTGCTTCTGTTCTCTAGTACCTAAATGTTTAATACTGGAACTCTTGAACATACTGTTTAGTTTAACCTCAGTCTCCCTTATATCATGCACTACAAAGCTGACTCCTTTCTGGTTTCTCAGTTGATTTTCACTTTATCAATTGATTTTTATTATTATGGTACTAGTCATTAATAGATTATTTTTCTCTCATTTATTTTACAATCCTTTAAAATTCTAATTATATCTGTCCTTTATCATTACAATTTAAGTTTTCCAGAGTCAATATTCAGGATTTCTAGAGTCTGGAAAGGTGTCTGACATATGATAGACACTTTGGTAACTGTTAGACAAGTGCATATTTAGTAAATTTACAAATGACTATCAACCAGAGTACTCAAAACATTCTGCCCCTTCTGCTATCAGTTACTTCACACTATCATTTTCAGTGTCACTTCAGTGTTAGTTTCAATGAAGAAGACCAGAAAAGTAAAATCAAATTATTCATGACACAGCAGATGGCAAAAAAATACCGGTGAGCTCTCCAAAGCTGAAACAGGGCGTGTATGGGGAACTGTCTATTCACAACTCATGGAAGATGCTGAACCACCATAGAGGACTAGACCAGGGCTGAGGGCTTGGATTAGGACATTTGAAATTCTGTATCAGCTGGAGTTCTCATTGTGTATATCCTAACTAAACAGAGCTATGCCACAAAAGTCTACTTTAGTAGGCTCTCTCAAGCATAGTATTCTATCACCTTATTCATACTTTCTGCACTCTCTGTGCTTGAATGAGCATATTATTTAAAAGGAGGCACTTGATCTTTCTGGTGTGTTCTTTTGTATCAGTTGCGGCTGACTTCTTCAGAATCCTTCTCCCTCATCTCAGCAAACAATCTCCACCATTTGACTTTCTGGTTGACCTCCTCTGGTTTTTATTAACATAAATGTAGTTCTAAGACCTTAACAACAAGGAACAGTAGCAGTAGCAATAATAATAGGAGTAATAATAAAAATGAGTGTTAGAGTGTTGTATATGTGATAGGAATTATGCTAACTGCCAAGTATTAAGAAATCAGTGATAATATTGTACCAATTTTATAGATGGAGAAACTCTCCTTATTTTGCTCATGCATTTATTTACTTCAAGAAACTGATTCATGATATAATTTCAATTATCCCTAAATAATGGCTCTTATTTTCTTTCAGCTTCAAACTCATGTTATCAACTAATACTATGTTATTAAAAATCACAAAGAAGCTGGGGTAGTCAGCTTTTCCTTGGTGTGATAAGATACTTGCTATAGCAGCTTAAAAAGGAAATGATGACATTGGCTTATGGGTTCAAAGGCTTCAGAAGGGAAGCAGAAACAGAGGTAAATAAACCCAAAAGAAAAGGGTGAGGGACTAGTGTCCATCTGCCAAGTACTCTCCCTTCAACCGGCCCATATCCTGCTATCAGTGGAAAACTCCATGGCTCAATGTGCTGTTGAAGTTAAAACTTAATGATCCAGTCACTTCTCTAAGCCCCACCTCTGAACATTGCTACACAGGGGACCAAGCCCTCAATACACATGTCTGAGAGATTCTTTATATTTAACTTGTGACTAGGACCTCAAACCATCTTTTAGTTTCCTATTACAGAAAATGGCACTATGTGTTTGTCTGGTTATCTTCAACATTCTACCCCCACACCTCTTCTTTATTATATCAGTCCATGTTATGAATCTATGCATTTCCTAACTTGACCACTCACATCCATCTAGTTCACCTAGCATCATTGTTAATCAGCTGAACTAAGTAACTCTAAACTGTTCTACCCGTAACCACTAGCTCCATCTCCACTCCTGCTGAGCTCTGAGCATCATCCAAAGTGATTTTTTTAAATTAATGCAAGTCATCATATCATTTACCTGGCACGGAAATCTGAATAAATTTTGATTGCTCTTATAATAAAAGAAATACTCTTTTGATGCAGCCCTCTAGGCTTTATACAATCTATGTATCTTTCTAGCCTCATCTCTTATAATGACCTCACTCTCTGTGCTTCAGCCACATTGTTTTTATTCATATTTAGTGTTTCTTCATAACAAAGTAAACTGGACATCCTATCCTTTTGTTTTAGAACTCTTTTTCTTACTTTTTGTCTTTAGTATTAAAAAAGCAAAATAACAAACATTTTGAACACCTACCAATGCCGAGAGTGACATGGTAAAAGAGCACAGTGAACTTTTTCATTGATGTTCCTCAGTGAATCATATCTTCTGCTATCCATGATTTTATGCTTCCTTTGACCTGAATTTATAATCCATAAATTGTATTAAAAGTAAACACCTTCAATTCAGAAAATAGGACGGGATAGAAAACCTGGCAGATCTCTCCTTTGTGCTTTTGTGGAAGTTAATCTTCAAGTAAGACACGCTGCTATCTTGAGGCTTACTATGCCTGGGCCCTGTAGTCCCATAGAGAGTTTAGATTTGGGTGGCAGGAATCCAAGTCTCCTGCCTGCAGAGTCCAAGTAGAACTCCTGTCCAGTAGCTGACATATACCTGCCCGATGCTTGAGTGAAGCTTTTTGGAATTGTATCTTTCAGTGTCTTTTCTGCTTCCTCTACTGATAGCATGTACACATAGACCACAGACAATTAAGATCTTCCATCGCATTCTCGAATTATAAGAAATGGTGCAAATAAATATAACCGATTTAAGATCTGCAATTTTAAAATAGTTTTCACATAGTAATATATTTCAAAATGAAAAAAATAAGCATTATAAACTAAAATGCTAAAAACCATACTTTGAAATGGCAGTGGGCAGTGGCGACCGCAGAAACACTGTGGACAACATGGATAGTCAGCTTTGCAGCAGCAGCAGACTACGAGGGAAAAATGAAAAGTGAAATGGGGAAAGAGGATTTTAAATCAAGTTCTCAAAGACTAACGATGAATAACGCGTTGGACAATTTTCTGAAAAACAAAGGGTTAAATTTCTCAAGTCATATTTTTTGTCCATAAATTCAGGTCGACAGACATTTAAGAAAGAGTTGTAGGCTCATCACAATACAAATATCCATGGTGATGTGACATTTCTTAGAATGCTACACAAAACAACAGACACAGAGTTCGGCTATGTGTACATTTTATAGTTTTTAATAACCGTAGCCTGAAGTTAAATTGAGCAAATTATATTAAAATATTGGTTTAAATTGGATGAGTGAAATTAAAATGTGAGGCAGTTGCAATTTGCTATGGATCTGATTATAAATGTAATTGCATACAGAATATAGCTGTTTTCTGCAGCTGAATTATGTTTATGTTATGAACTTCCTTACCTCAGAAAAGGAGAAGTAGATCACTTTCAGTTTGAGCTTTTCTCCCACCTCTTATGCTGGTTTGTCAGAGTCTCTTACAAGATTATTCAAGAGATAATCAAAACATCTGGTGAATGTTTAATGTTTTAAAGTATTATAGTGAAGATACAAGGCAACCAATCTTCCTCACTTTGAACATACTTATTTGACTTTCCTTGCCATTTTCTGAAGCAGCTCTGGAATGCTGCTTGGTAAGTCTCTTTAGAGGCACTGTTGTGGCTGCCTTAATGTTCTGACTGGATTAAAATGTTTATTTTCCTGGTTATTTTGACCTCAGAAAATAGCCAGAAGTTACGTATACCAGATCCAGGAGGGTGGATAAAGACATGCTATAATGATTTTATGAACCTGCCTTAACAACTGCCCTCACTTTATACTTTGGATCACACCTTGTAAAGACACTCAAGGAAGACGATTCCAGACCTGCTTTAGAGTGGCAGGAATGGTAGAAAAGTGTTCAAAGAAGTCAAGAGTATTTTGAGATGCATTAATGTTAATGTATCTTTCACTATATCTTTTAAAAATTTTAATCAGCATATTTTTTAATTTACATCTACATACAGTGTCGATTTCAGGCAATTGTGTGCAGTTGATCTTTATGTTCTTTTAACCTACATCTGTTTTGTTGATCCTTCCTCTATCCTACTGGACTTTGAATCTTACTTCTGAATCTTACCCATGAAATGTGTGCTAAGTAACTCTACTGTGAAAGGAGATTCTCCTCTTATCTCATGGTTTTCTTCAACAAAGTTTGCTTCCAGAGATGTAAGGCAGCATATTCTGCTGTGCACTCTTATGCTTTGAAACATATGAGGATTTTAAAAGGGTGTTTGTTTTATAGCATGCATACATACTATGAAATCTGTACACCTGGTTTTGTTTCACCTTCACTGTGCAGATATTATGAAGGATTTTCAAATTCCAAGGGACTAATTTGAGGCTAGGTTTACATGTACTCTCTATTTATTCTCTTTCCAAAGCATCTGCACTTTCTGCCAACTGCCATAATAAGAATCTGCCTGTACAGAATATAGCTAAGTCATAAGATGTCTTGGTAGAGACTGAGCCAATTAAATGCCTTCCACTTTTTATCTGTGATTTTCTACTTTTTTTGCCCAGTTAAGAGAATTTTTCCTACTCTCAACTGCAAAAATCTAGCATTAAATATGGTTTTGCACATGTTTTATACATTGCATAAACTCTATTTGTTAAGTTCTTCAGACTGAAGCTAAAAATAACTGATTCCTGCAACCAAAAAATTTTAGTGAATGAGAGAGAGGGAAAAGAATAAGTGAAGTCATAGAGATCACAACTCTGTTTTCTTTTAAATAGAATAAAACCAAGCAAAACAACATAGAAAAAAAAACAATAAAAACAAACCAGTATAAGTTGCACAGGACTTCATAACAATAGCAAATCAACAATGGTTACCAGGTTACCAATATCTCTTACTGTCTTCAAAATAGCTGCAGATACCTTCAGACATAGTAAAAATCAAACAAAAAAGAACAGAATAGAACCAATAACAACAAAACAGTCATGCAGTGTAGGACTTCAGAACAAGATAATAGGGAATTAACATTGGCTACCATCTTCAGAAAGAGATTCTTCGTAGATGCTACATTGTGTATTGTTATCTTCTAAATAGATGATCAGACTACTGGCTGTAGACCTGCAAAGTCAGTGAAACGCTAAACACTATGAGCATTAAATTGTATTTTAAGGTCTGGGGATCTAGCTCAGCAACTTAAGTGCCTGTCTTGCAAGTATGCAGTCCCGAGTTTGATCCTTGGTACCAGGAAAATAAATAAAAACATAGTAAATTGTATTTTACCTCAATAACTATCATTGTGCTTCTCTGGGTCACCTTGCCACTTAAGCTGGTGTAGGGGAAAGAGGGGTTGGCTCTTCTGTTTCCTAGACCCTGCTGCAAGGGGTTGGCATCTGGCTTTCCCTCCAGCAGCTGTGCATGGTGCTGATGCACAGGGAGGGCCTGTTTCTTGTTGACTTCTTGTTTTCTTCCCCCACAGTCCAAAAATGGTGCTGACTCACAAAAAAGAGTGGCATCTCCAGATCATGACTCTTAATTAGTAGTTTATCATTATCCTACTGTAACACTTTACGTACTTTTCCATTCATTGCTGATAGAAATTAGTTTCATTAGTGCTCTTATAACTAAACTGTTCTTGTACAGGGCCTGAGCTGTAAATCACTGAAAATATTTTTATTGTAAAAGATAGATACTAGTACTTGAAAGAAGATCCTGACAAACATATCTAAGGAAACAGAATAGATGCCTGCCTGGCAATCATGAGGTCATAAGTTTGATCCCCGGTACAAAAAAATAAAAATAAAAATAAAGAAAGAAAGAAACAGCACTGAAAGAGTTACCTTTGCTGGAGTCAAATAAAATAGTGCTCAGAGACAACAATTACATTAGTTGTATAACTTCAATCATATCATGTGACCTTTGTAACTTTACTGACTTAACCTGAAATAAAGGGAATAATCATACTAGTCTCCTTTTAGCATTCTTGATAAGTTCAAAGTATACCTGAGAAACTCATCATGAACACATGAGCTTAGTAAGATCTCAATGAATATTAACTATTACGGTTTGTTCAGCAATTGAGGACAATGAAGTCACCCTTTCATTTATAAGCTATGTACATTGCCTCCACAGAGCTCTGCTGGGCTACAGTGAAGTGAGTTAGTCTCCTCCCCATCAAACCCAAATTCAGCAACTTATGTGTGAGATCATTAAAGGGTTTCTATTCTTTCTACCCTTTTAGGAGAGAAGAAAACAACATCTCCAATTAAAGTGTGCAAAGGATAATATAAGTCATATGTAGTCACCAAAACTGGAACTGTATCCAAAAACTCAGTAAAAAAGATACAAAAATTTATTATAGAAACTAAAGCAGACATTGATTTATTTCAACTTAATTAAAAGTAATATCTACTGATTATATACAAATAACTTGGTTATATTTTATAATATATAAAGAACAGCAAAAATAAACATGCATCCTACATAAGGGCCTTACAAGCTTTGTGAGGTAATAATGGATATTCAAACAATAATCAAATACTAGTAATATTTTAATAACTATTTTCATGAAGTAATTAGTATGTACAAAGTAATATTGCAAGCCATTTGCTTGGTTTTTTTTTAGTTTAAACTGCACACAATACGTCTGAAAAAGGAACAATTTCTTTTTGTCATTTTTCTTATAAACAAACAAGTAATGAATGCTTAAGTTTAGGTTCAGAAAGCTACTAAGTGGCAAAATTTGGATTTGAGTAAATGCATTTTGATTGAAGAGCATTTCCTACCCATTAAAATACTGCCCTAATTTTCTGAATAGTTCTTTAATTACTTATCTGATAATTTTCTAACAAAAACTGTGAGCAAGCATGTACCACATGCTATGTGTTTGAAATATACAATACATACAAAGAAATGTTCCCACTCAGGTGGAGATTAGATTAAGGGCATTGAAGTAAATTCAGATTTGAGGAGAATTTTGAATGTGGACTATGAATATAGATTAAAATGTCAGTAACACTATTTTATGTAGGGGAGAGACTAAGTGAGCAAGGCTATAAAAGCAAGGAAGTACAGGGAATGATTCTCAGGAGAAAAACAAATTTTCCATCTTAGAAAGACTTATGTTAAAGAGGAACATTACAGGAGATGATTTCACAGACAGATAAGAACCATAAAAGACCCTTGCCTAGAAATCTGCTTTCTAGAACTACTAGATCATTAATTGTACACTGGAACACAGGACACATCAAATGTAGAATAAAGAAGGAATGATATAAAAATATTAACAGTATCATATTTATTAGAAGTAGTGAGACACTTTTGCATAAAACATTGTATAAAATAGTATTAAGCCAGGCAAAATGACAGAAATAAAAAGTGAAATAGAAAGTGACACAATAAGACATAAATTTACTCATTTGTATACTCTTTCTTTTCTTAAACCTTCTCTGAATACTAGTTCTCTGATTCCTCATATCTGAAAAGTATGATAATTAATGTTCATGAAATATACCATCAATTAAGCTTTGCTCAGTATACTGTTAAGAAGAATCTAAAGTACACCAGTCTTACTAAGTTTGTCTCTTATTATTTTCTTTCCAATCATTCCCTCTTTTTCTTCTGTTTCATCTACTTATAGATAGTTCCTTTATGTTTTTCTTCTATTTCTCTAGTCTTCATTGGTCATTATTGCTGATTACTTAGCTGAAATTTTAAACAAACAATACTCAGGACCTATCTGCCCATTGGTGTTAGCTATTGGTGCACATTATTAAATGTTACTGGTGTTCAATCGTGAGAGATATTTTTCCAATAATTGCTTCAGTTTTTCCAGTGTAGAAGTATCATTTCAGCATATATTCTAAGTTACAGAGGAGTCAATAATGCCAAGCCTAAAAGACTCTTCCTTCTAGAAGAGATCTGTATGGACAGGATAGATTTGTTACATTCAATTAGAGCATTTAGAGCTGATTTTTTTTGATCAGTCCATGTGAAAATAATGTTAATAATATTTGTTTTTTCATTAAACTTAGGTTTACTGGGATTCAACACAAGCATTTGTGCAAGACATCAGAATATGATGCTATAATTTAGGTGTACTCTGACCTCTAGAATCTATCCTGTTATGTCCATACTGAAGGCAAAAGATCACAGTCCTTTAAAATCAGCCAGTATTGCTAATTGCAGCAGTTTTAAAGGCTTTGTTAGACTATATGTTTGATTTGACAGCAGCAGCTCATATCTACTTTGAAGGTAGACCATGGTAAACCTAAAGTACTCTGACCATATTTCCTTATTTGGTTTATTTCTCTGAGATACATAAAGTGTGGCCTGAATACTGAGTTATCTAAAACTGATGTTGTACAAAACACCTGCAATTTCAAAACACATTATAATGACTGAAATTCCACATAATTACTAAACACTGTTAATATTAAATACTTTATGTGAAATAGTACAGTATTTATATAAATATTTTGACATCAAAGAAAGACAGTAAATTGACTCTTCCCATTTTTCAATCAGAAAATAATTTCCCAACCTCTGTATTCTGCAAGAGAATTCAATTTGAAGAATCATAATAGTCTCTGAACCAAGATGAGTGAGTAATTAGAACATTCAGGTTTTCAAAACCAGAAAAGAACTGGTTCTACATGGAGAAATTACATAATCATTTTATCTTCCAGAAGAATAACATGTTGTTTTCAAAAGGATTGTTACCATTCCAAACTGCTATGGGGACTGATTCAAGCAAGAAATTCCTGATGTTTGTAATCAAAGTGCAGAATGCAATTTATCTTTACAATTGAAACAATAAATTTATATTTCTGATCACTGGAAATGTAAGTGTATATATTTACCCCACAAATCAAATAAGAATTATAATATATAATGATTACTTATTTTGATTAACTTTATCTTATAACATTGTCTTTATTCTCTTGTAGTATTATTTTGAATAAAGAAAAAGAATACTTTTCTTGTTTCTCCAGTATCTTCTGAAGCACACAATATTGTCCCTAGAATTATATGAAAATAGATTTCTTTTTCTGCTCCATTATCAAGAAATGGCAGAAATCTTATCTTAGTGCCTTAGGCCATTTGGGCTGCTATAACAGGACACAACTATGAGACTTTAAACAAGTTGAAGACTAATGAGGTAGAATGATCAGATTGTGATAAAATTCATTCATAGATAATAAGGCTTTCTTCTTGTGTCCTCACATGGTGAAAGGGTCAAACAAGGTTTCCTAATACCTCATTTGAAGGAACTGTTAACTTTAATAAAGGGAGAGTCCTCATAGTCTAATTGCCTCCTAAATGCCCCAACTCTTTAATACTGTTGCATTGAGGATTAAAAGAGGGCACAAACTTTCAAACCATCACATTTAAGAACGAAACTCATAACATATTATTAATGTAACTCACAGATAAAAGATCATATCAAAGATATATAAATCACCAGTTAGTTGGAACACCTGAAATTTTAAACCAACTCGAAAATAGATTTTGCTATCAATAGATAGATCTAGCACACAGTTTCAATAAACATGATGATTTCCTGTTAGACTAGAAAGTGTACTTTGTAAAACAAAAGCAGCTGTTGCCCATAGGAATTGTCACATATTGCTATTTCCTTCTTGGTTTCATTACCAGGATTTCATGCTGGTATGTTCTGCCTATATTTCAAAATACTTAGAATAGTTTAGATTTCTTACAATGTTTCCACAAAGATATGGATGATTAATAATAATTAAATTAAAATTCTGTTTTTATTCTATTTTTGCATTATTGGGAAATATTTTACACATTCAGAGGCTTTATTCTCTCTCCTTTCTTTACTCCTGTGCAGAGACAAAAACAAGTTCAGAGTAAAAAGATGGAATGTGGCACTGAAAACAGCAAATAAAAGGTCAATTTCTAAAATGTAAGGAATAACAGTGAGTCAATTAGCCAAAAACAGAATAGTTAAATGTAAAACTTGGCTAAAGACTTGAATAAATATCTTTCCAAAGGTGATGCAAATAAAAGGAATGTGTGAAGGTGCTTATTAATTATCTGGGAAATAAAGATAAAATCCATAATGAAATATCACTTTTAGGATGTATATATATATATATATGCATATATAGAGATAAATAATATATTTATATATAGTTTTATATATAATAAATATACATATAATTTTTATTTATATATGAGGAAAAGTACATGCAAACATGGAGAAATTGTAAATTTATACACAGTTGGAGTGTAAAGCAGTGTCATTGCTATGGAAAATAGTATGAAGACTCCTCAAAAAATAAGACCAGGACTACCATAAAACCAGTATAAGTTTTGAGTGTTTGTACAAAAGAATTGAAGCCAAGGTCTTGGTGAGTACTATTTGCAATAGCCGAGCTATAGAAGTCATCTTCATGTCTATGGACAAAGGAATAAACAATGTGTGGTGCTATTCAAATACAAGGGAATATTACTCAATGTTAAAAAGAAGGAAAGCTTGGGCCAGGGATTTAGCTCAGAGGCCAGGGATTTAGCTCAGGGGCATAAGCACTTGCCTGGCAAGTTCAATCCCTGGTTAAAAAAAAAAAAAAAAAGGAAATTTTGCTATTATGAGAACATGAACATTTTTGTTTCTCTAATACAACATGTTATAACTTTACCATGGATGGAAGAAGTAATGGGGGTTATAAAGAAACATATTGCAATATTAAGAGAAACTGTAAAATTCTAGACTCAAGTTAAAAACACTTGAGCCTTACCAAGCACCTACTAGTCTGAAGTACTCTTATCAACATTCTGTGGAAATTTCAAGCATATCTTACCTATGTTTCTTCCTGTTTTAAATGGTCTTAAATTGTGTCTTTTAAGGGTCACTGAACTATTTACAGGGTTCCATGCTGTATTTTATTCAAGAACAATTAATGTCTCATTTTGCGTCTTGTATATTATTAAAATATAAGAGCTAAATGGTAATTTTTGGTGTTGTATAGATTTTATTTGTTGCAATAGTACTTGTTGCTCTTTCGCCAAGGTGGAACTCCTGATCACAGCCATTCAGAGGCCGGTAGCATCAATTGCTAATGCGGGATTCATGCCTGGAGTACCCAACAAAGAGCAAAGGTCACATCATTAAATCGCTTCCAAGACATGCAATTTTAAATAAAAAATAAAATATTTTAGGTTAATAATTCTGCTCACTTATTAAATAAGTGATTATGTTTAACTGGAAGAATATATTGAACATGGTTCCATGTGAAGTACAGCTTAATTTCTCTTCACAGGTAAAAAGTAAAAACTTATTTAATTTTCTCATTGTTACCTTTTCCCTTGTCTCTTTTTCCCTGAATCCTGATGTTGAGATTACTGAAGGAGAGTTCTTTACTGCAATTAGAGAGGGGGAAAAAAACCCCTTTTAATTGGTATCTATAGTTACACTGATATATTTGCATCTGCATAGACCTCTACATCTACATTTTAAGTTACCTGAATGTAGGGTAATTTTGGAAAATTCTAAGTAAATATATACCTCAGTCAGCTTCAGTGCAGCTAAAACTTCAAGTGATTATTTTTTTTTCTTCCAATTCACTTTAAGAAGCTTTTTTAAAAATGAAAAATTTTATACACAGAAATATAATAGTAAATGAGTTTCCATTTACCCACTCTATAGCTTCTATAGCTGTCATTTTAAAAGTTTATTTAGTTTATTCCCTATTCTGCAGAGAGAGTTTGATTTTTTTTTTTTTTTTTTAAATAGCATCTTATCCAGGGATTTAGCTCAGCAGCATAAGCGCCTGTCTGGCAAGCGTGAGGTCCTGAGTTTGATCCCTGGTACAAAATCATCTTACTGTATCTGAAAACAGGCAGGAACAATCCTCCAGCCTTTCAAGTTTTAAAAATCCAGTACATTGGAAATAATAAATCGTTGCCTGGCAAAAATTAAAAAAATAAAATCAGAATAAATAATCAGGCAATCTTCTCTCAACATGTCTAGCAGAATTCAAATTAAATTATATGAGGATAAGTTGCCATTATACAGAACATTTATAATTCCTAAGCTAAATTTATTATATTTAATCAAAAATTATCAAGAAATATGACCAAGGTGAAACAGAACTACAGGTCTGTTTCAGCTTTAAAGGCAACAGATACTGTGCTTAAATTAATAGTACTTAATATTTTAAAGAAACAGCTAAAAAAAATAGAGAAATTTACCAAGGAGCAGTCATTGAGAAATATAATAAAATTTAAATTAGAAAGTCACATAACGTAAAATTGTCATTAAGATTACAGTAAATAAATTGAATATTAAATAAAACAAAACAGTTGAAGTTTAGCAAACTGAAAGATATGAAAGAAAAACACTGAAATTAAAACATAAAAAAACTAAGTGCAAAAAATTGAAAACAGGGATTTAAAGAAAAATTGACAAAAAACTGCATCAAAATATATATTTTATAAACTTGAATGATCAAGAAATAAAATTGAATACAAATTTAAACAACTGCTAAATGATATGAGTACTTTCAGGTTTCGTAAAGTTAAATTTTTTTGAGCAAAGAAAATTAGAATTTAGACAAATGAGCAGAGATTAGAAGTTAAAACAATGACAAGACAGATAGTGAAAGGTCCAGAGAGATTTAACTGCCTAATAGTATATGTTCTTCAAAATGAGATAAAACATAGAACCATAAAAATATGGCTTCCCTTATCCTCCTTCTTTACTAATATAAATTAACATTTATTTTTTACTGAAGATAATAAAATCCAAGATACCTTCCTTTTATTCTCTAGAGAATGTATTTACCTTAGGAAGAATGTGTTCTTGTCTGTACTCTGCCCCAATGGCATTCAGGAACAGGGCACAGTGTGCTGATGCAGTTATTATGTAAGTAATGGTCCCCAAAATCAGAGATGGGATGTTGGAAAGTGATTGGATCTTCTCCCGGCTCTCCCTTTTCTACATTCTTCTGGGCTGCCATAAGTTGAACAGTTTCCCTCCATCATGCCTTGCTATAGGGCCATTTGTGTCTTGAAGCCAGCCTACTGTGAGCCAAACTAAAACGTTTCTTCTTTAAGTTTCTGGTGTTGGGTAGTTTGTCCTAGAAATGGAGAAGTGACTAATGCAGCTACTTACAAGAAAGGACATCCAAATGGCCAATACACACTTGAAAATGTTCTTAACCTCATTAATTATATGTTCTTAACCTCATTAATTATAAGTGAGTGCAACAAATCTACAAGGAGACATCACTGGAGAGCTGTCAACAAGATTAAAATGAGAAAGAGTAATACAACCACACATAATGGTGAAGTTGTACAAAAACTAAAACACTCAAAAACTACTGCCAAATGTTTAAATAACTATGGAAAATTTGGAATCTCCTTGGCATTACATAATAAAGTTAAGCCTAGGTACAGATCATGATGCTTGATACATTCTCAATAAAAAATCAATAATGCATAAAAAGTGCTAATTAAAAGACTATGTTTAATATCTAGAATATTATAATTTCTAAAATTCATTAAATTTTGAAATCTGAACATACTTTAAAAAATACCAAAAAGTATGGAGTAATAGGTGTAATTAAAATTACCATTGCTACATTATTTACTCATAATCACTCTCAAACAGAAAAAACATACGTGTCCACAAAGAAATCATAAATATATCAGCACAGTCATACACTGGAAAACTATATAGCAATTAATATTATGATCTGCCCAATAGAATTATGTAGTTGTATATTAGAACCATTATGTTGCTAAAAGTAATCCAAAAACAAATGGGAGATACTATGTAATTCTAATTATATGCATTTTATAATCAGGCAAACACTGTGGCCTCTGATGAAAGAAGTCAAAATGCAAGTTTACGGATTTGATAGTAGGGTATATAAGACTCTTTGGAATTTATAAACTTCATTATACTGATTTACTAATCTTATAAAATCCTATAAATATAACTTTTGTTTTATTTATTTTAATTACACTTTTAAAAATTTAATTGTTAACAAAATTTTGTGTATCAAAACTTTAAACATACCCCAAAGTTAGTATAATAAAATATTAGATTCAGGTTACTGTACCTCATTTTCTTTATTTTTTTATTAGTGAAGTTGAAGAAGTACTTTATTGAGCAATTATGTGTTTTTTTCCTGTGGATTAGTACTTCATATCTTTGTCAAGATCTCTGCTGACATCATTATGCTACCTATTTTCTGAGGTGCTGGGGATAGACTGTAACATTGTGTACAGGTTAGGCAAGGGCTTTAGCACTGAAATACACCCTCACTCCTTTTAAAATAATACCTTTACATTCTCTTTTAATGTTTTTATAAGTTTATATGAACTATACACTAAAAATAATGCCTTCTCTCTATACGAAATATTAAGCTCCTTCAAATTTTCTAAGCTTTATTATACTTCAGTGTATAAAGTTGTCTTTAGCAAATTTCTTTGTGTCTGGAATACAATACCCAACACCTGAAATTTAGAGGAAGAGAGGCTTATTTTGACTGAAGATTTTTAGAAGATTTTTTGCAGGACTCACTGGATCCAAGAAAAGAAGAGCTTGGCAGTGGGCATAGAAAAGGAAAGCTGCTCACGTCCTGGCCACTAGTGAGCAGAGCAAGACAGGAAGAGCTAGAGAGGGTGATGTATTCCAGGTGCTGCCCTGGTTTCCTGCCTCCTAAGAGCAGAGTAATGCACTGCTGTGTTTAGTGGCCCCATGATCCATTCACCTTCACACCCAGTAGAGTTTTAAGTGGCATTTTAGATATAAACTGTAACAAAAGTGTTACATATTAAAATTATTATATGCCAAAAATAGTATGCCAAATTGAACTCAGCTTTTGGCATGCGAAGTTCATGAAGAGTTTATCTAATGTCTTCTAGATCCAGAGAAAGATTCAGAATGACAAGTAATTTTTTTTGGATCACATTCTCTATTTTTATTTCATCTTTAAGGTATTTGTCTTAGTTACTTTTCTTACTGATGAGACAAAATATCCAACACCCAAGATTAAAGAAGGAAAGGTTTATTTTGGTTCACAGTTCATAGAGTTTCAGTCCTAGTTTTCTGGCTGCAAGGCAAGGTGGTATGGTAGAGGGACATAGCAGAGGAGAAACAGTCCATGGCAAAGAAGACAGGAAGCAAAACCAGCAGCAAACAACAACATGCAAACAACAAGAGCAGCCCTCTTTCTGCCCTTGTGTCTTACTGAGGCTACCTACCATTAGGCACCCTTCACCCTAGCATGATATGTTGAGTCAATCCAAGCATTACGGCTTTAATCCAAGCATCACACACTCTAGATCCAGCCATCCCTGAAAGCCCCACCTAAGATCAAATGAGACTTTGGGGGACCATATAGATACAAGCCTTAACAGTGATTTTATGGCAGAGATTCTCCTTAAGAATAATTCATAGAAAAATTATATTTCTTGATAGCATGTTCAATTCTAATATTAAATGATGAATGTTTAGCCATTTGAGTTGCAATAACAGAAATATCGTATATTAGGTGAGTTAAACTCTTAGTTTTATAGTTTTAGAATTGGAGTGGTCCAAGAATAAGATGATGGTAGGTCAGTGTCTGGTGAGGGTTTTCTTCTTGATTCATAAAACAGCCAATTCTGTATTCTCACATGCAGAATGGGCTTCAGAGTTTCCTGGGCTTCTTTTGTGGGGAAAAAAACCCTCAATTTTTCTACCATGATGACCTTTTTGCCTCCCTAAGAATCCCTCTCCATATACCAAGATGATGAAGATTAGGTTTCAACATGTGGATTTTTGATGAAGCATCAACTTTGAGCAGATAACAATGGAATTCAAAGGTTATAACTGGACTACTTGAATGAGTGCCATATACATGATAGATGTCTGTCTCATATTAATTAAATTGAGTTCCACAAATCTCTATGCTAATAGAAGTAAGGCCAGAATTTTAACCCCATTAGACCTTTAAACCTAATTTTTATTGTCTTTAAACCTAATTTTTATTATGAAACCTATCTTCTGAATGTGAAAAACTTTATTTAAATGCTGTAGGACTCTTGTGAGTATGATGTGTTATATATCTTTAGTGTCCATTAAAGTATATAAATAGAAATATCTTTTATTCCTGTAGTCTATGATATGTAAAAAAGATGTGTTATGTAACAAGGTATAGTGGTACATGTTGTAATCCCAAAACTCTGGGAGGCTGAGGAGGAGGATTAAGAGAAAGATCACAAGTCCAACCTGAGCAACATATCAATTTAGTAAGATACTCTCTCATTTAAAAAGGTCTTGAGGGACCAGGGATTTAGCTCAGAAGAGTAAGTGCCTAACTGGCAAATGCAAAGTCAAGAGTTTGATCACTAGTATCAAAAATAAATAAATAAATAAATAAAATTTAAAAAATAAAAAAGCTCTTGAAATGTAACTCAGTATGAATTCTGTAGGCTCAATAACCAGTAATATACACACAAATACACAGGCAAATAAAAAAACTTTTTTTTTTACATGTTTAAAATTTTATTTAAAGAGAAGAAAAAAAACAAAATAGAAAAAAGGGTGGCAACAATACAGAATTCTAACAGAAAGAAAAAGGAGAATGAGAAAAAGCCCCACTAAGAAATCAGTAATTTATAAATTATATACTGTCATCCTAGATGTAGTTGTTCAAGTTACAAAGTTAAACAGTACATAGTAAATATTCAAACAGTCAGACTACAAACAGTTCTGCTCAAAGACCCAACAAAGATTCAGCAATATGATCATCTATTTTACACACTCAAACATACATGCAGTTATATCTCTTAGAGCACTTTCTTTTCCTCTCTTTTTTACAATAGCAATTACACATTTTGGTTTTATTACTCTTGTAGTTCTTGTTTACTTTTTACACTAGAGACACAATATGATATTTATAAATATGATTCTTATTTATTTCACTAATGAGGATAGTCTCAAGTTGTCTCCATCTGCCTATGAAGGCCTCAAGGTCATCCTTTTTAATAGCTGAGTAATATTCCATTGTATAAAAATGCCACATTTTTTTTCATCCACTCTGCAGCAAATGGGCATCTTGGTTGTTTCCAGGATTTTGCTATCACAAATTGTGCAGCTATGAACATGGGTGCACATATATCACTGTGATATGAACTTTTCAGTACTTTGGGGAAAATACCCAGGAGGGGGATAGCTGGATTGAATGGGGCTTCAAATTCTAGTCTTCTGAGAATTCTCCATATGGATTTCCATAATGGTTGCACCAGTCTACATTCCCACCAACAGTGGAGCAGTGTTCCTTTTTCCCCATAGCCTTGTCAACATTTGTTATCAGTTGATTTCTTGATGGCAGCTACTCTTTCCGGAGTAAGGTGGAATCTCAATGCTGTTTTAATTTGCATTTCTCGAATGACCAGTGACGGTGAACATTTCTTCATGTATTTATTTGCCATTTGTATATCTTTCTCTGAGAACTGTGTGTTCATCTCAGATGCCCATTTTCGGAGAGGGTCTTTGAATTTGGGGGCCTTGATATTTTTCAATTCTTATATATTCTGGACACAAGTCCTTTGTTTGAGGGTTTGCTGGTTAAAATTTTTTCCCACTCTGTTGGTTTTCTTCTCACTCTGTTGGAGATTTCCTTTGAAGTGTAGAAACATTTCAATAATGTGAGATCCCATTTGTTGATTCTTTGAAGTATTTCCCATGCAGTTTGCGTTTGGTTCATGAATTCTCTGCCTACCCCTATGTGTCCAAGACTTTTACTTAAGTTGTCCTCCAGTAGATTTAGTGTTTGTGTTTTGATATTGAGGTCTTTGGTCCATTTAGACTTTAGTTTTGTGCATGGTGATATGCATAGATCTAGTTTCAGTCTCTGGCATATAGAGAGCCAATTTTTCCAACACCATTTATTAAAGAGACTATCCTTCTTCCAGTGGACATATTTAGCCGCTTTGCCAAATATCAGGTGGCTGAGTGTCTTTGTAGTTGTGCTTGCATCTTCTAATCTGCTCCATTGATCCTCACGTCTATTTCTTTGCCAGTACCATGCTGATTTTATCACTGTGGCTTTATTGTACTGTTTCAAGTCAGGAATTGAGATGCCTCCTACCCTGCCTCTGTTGCCCAGAATTGCCTTTGCTATTCTAGGTTTCTTCTGATTCCAAATGAATTTTAGCAGTGTGTTCTCTATATCTTTGAGGTATTTCAATGCTATTTTGATTGGGATTGCATTAAATCTGTATAACAGTTTTGGGAGTATAGCCATTTTCACAGTGTTGGTTCTTCCTAACCAAGTGCAAGGAATGTCCTTCCATTTTCTAATATCCTCTTCAATCTCCTTTTTCAGTGTAGTATAATTCTCAGCATATAGGTCTTTTACATTTTTAGTTAGGTTGATTCCTAAGTATTTCATTTGTTTACATGTTATTGTAAAGGGCGATATTTCCATAATTTCTCCCTCAGTGCGTTTTTTGTTTGTGTACAGGAATGCTATTGATTTTTGGGCATTGACTTTGTATACAGCTACATTGCTGAACTTGTTTATTACCTCTAGCAGTCTTTTACTGGAGTTTTTTGGGTCTTCTATATAGAATATCATGTCATCTGCAAATAGATAATTTTACTTCTTCCTTTCCTATCTTTACTCCTTTTATTTCTCTCTCTTGTCTGCTTGCCCTGGCTAGTGTTTCCAGAACTATGTTGAAAAGAAGTGGTGATAGTGGACATCCGTGTCTTGTTCCTGATTTTAAAGTGAAAGCTTTCAGTTTTTGTCCATTTAGTATGATGTTGGCTGTTGGTTTGTCATAGATAGCCTTTATAAGGTTGAAGTAGACTCTGTGTATTCCTAGTTTCTTAAGGGTTTTTAATCATGAACATGTGTGGGACTTTGTTGAAATCTTTTTCTGCATCTATTGAGATGACCAAGTGGTTTTTGTTTTTAACTCTGTTGATGTGGTGGATTACATGTATTGATTTTCATATGTGAAACCATCCCTGCATTCCTGGAATGAATCCCACTTGGTCATGATGTATAATCTTCTTGATGATTTGTTGCATTCTGTTTGCCAGTGTTTTGTTGAGAATCTTTGCATCAATGTTCATTAGTGAGATTGGCCTATAGTTCTCTTTTTTTGGTTGGATCTTTCTCTGGTTTTGGTATCACAGTAATACTTGCCACCTGGAATGATTTAGGGAGGATTGATTTTTCTCAATTTCATTGAAGAGTTTAAGGAGTACTGGCATCAAATCTTCTCTAAATTTCTTGAAGAATTCAGCTGTGAATCCATCAGGACCTGGGCTTTTCTTTGTTGGTAAGTTTCTAATTACATTTTCAGTTTCAATAGCTGATATTGGGTTGTTCAAAATTGCTATATCTTCTTGGTTGAGCTGTGGTAGTTCATATGTTTCTAGAAATCTGTCCATTTCCTCTGTTTTTCACTCTGTGTGAGTAGAGATTTTCAAAGTAGGTGTTCATGATCTTTTGAATTTCCATGGGATCTGTAGTAATTTCTCCTTTTCCAGTTCTTATTGCATGAATTTGGGTTTTTTCTTTCTTTCTCTTGATAAGGTTAGCTAGGGGTTTGTCAATTTTGTTGATTCTCTCAAAAAACCAGCTTTTTGATTCATTGATTCTTTCTATAGTTTTTTTTTAGTTTCAATTGCATTGGTTTCAGCTCTAATCTTTACAATTTCCTCTCTTCTTTGAGCTTTGGGTTCAGCTTGCTCTTCTTTTTCTAGACACTTGAGATGGAGCATTAGGTTGTTTATTTGTGCTTGTTCTACTTTCTTGATATGACAGTTTATTGCTATATATTTCCCTCTTAAGACTGCTTTTATTGCATCCCACAGATTACAGTATGTTGTTTCTATATTTTCATTGAATTGCAGGTATTGTTTTATTTCTTCTTTAATTTCATCTGTAGCCCACTGGTTGCTCAAAGGGCTGTTATTTAATTTCCATGTATTTATGCAAGTTTTACAATTTCTTTTGCCATTAATTTCCAATTTCAGTGCACTATGGTAAGATATTATGCATAGTATGATTTCAGTACCTTTGCATTTACTTAACAATGTTTTATGGGGTAATATATGGTCTATTTTGGAGAATGTCCCATGTGCAGCTGAAAAGAATGTATATTCTGATGTCGTTGGGTAGAACACTCTGTAAACATCTACTACATCCAATTGCTCACAGGTATGATTCAATTCTGTTATTTCTTTGCTGACTTTTTGTCTAGTTGATCTATCTCTTTGTGACAATGGGCTGTTAAGTTCTCCTGTTATAATTGTATTCCGGTGTATTTGGTTTTTCATATCCATTAGTATCTGTCTTATATAATTGGGTGCTCCTGTATTTGGTGCATATATATTTATAACTGTTAGTTCTTCCTCTTGCATTTTACCACTAACAAGTGTGTAGTGACCTTCTCTATCTCTTTTAATCATTTTAGGTTTGAAGTTCACATTTTCTGCAAGTAGAATAGACACCTCTGCTTTTTTCTGGGTTCCTGTTGCATGGAATTCTGTTTTCCATCCTTTGACTTTTAATCTATGAGTTTCCTTTTGGGTCAGATGTGTTTCTTGAATACAGCATATTGTGGGGTCCTGTTTCTTGATCCATTCTGTTAATCTATTTCTTTTTAAAGGTGAATTGAGGCCATTTATATTTATGGATATCACTGATATGTACTGGCTCGACTTTGCCATGTTATGTTCCAGTTGTTTCTTTCTGCTTTTCCTCTTATTTAATTGCTTATCTTACCTGGTGGTTTCTTTCTGTTGTTGTTTTGGAGATTGTGGTCATTTTTATCTCTGTATAGTATGTCTTTCAGTACTCTCTCTAGGGTTGATTTGGTGGACATGAATTTCTTCAGTTGTTCTTTGTCATGGAAGTATCTTGTTTCTCCATTAAATTTGAATGAAAATTTTACTGGGGACATCAGTCTGGGTTGAAGGTTGTTTTCTTTCAGGGCTTGAAATACCTCACTCCAAGATCTTCTTGACTTGAGGGTTCATGCTGACAAGTCTTCCTTGATTCTAATGGGCTTTCCTTGATAGGTGAGTTGTGTCTTTTCTCTGACAGCTTTTAATATTCTGTTTTTATGCTTTATGTCTAAGATCTTAATTATTATGTGTCTGGATGTGGATTTATGTTGATTGTGACTGTTTGATGTTCTATATGTCTCACTCATCTGCAAATCAGATTCTTTCCCCAAGTGTGGGAAATTTTCTGTTATTATTTCTCTAAATACTTTACGTATGTCATTTGCCTGCACTCCTCTACCTTCGCTTATGCCCATTATTCTTATATTGTTGCTCTTGGCATCATCATGAATCTTCTGGATTGTCATTTTATGCTGCTTTGTTATTTTTAAAAGTTCTATCCTTTCCTGATCACTAACTGTGATCCTGTCCTCAAGGTCTGAAATCCTATCCTCAGCTTCCTTTAGGCGGTTTTACCTTCAATAGAATTTTTTGTTTCTTGGATGTCTCTTTGAGTTTGTTTCATAAATTCTGCTTGTTTTCTATATTGCTCATTCAAAGTTTCAATCGGTTTCCCATGCTCATGTACTTTTTTCTCTAGTTTTTCTTTAGCTGCATTCAACAACTCCTTTACTAAAGTTGTTATTTCTATCTTTACATGGGAGAGTGCTTCTAATTTGATTCCCTCTGTAGCCTGATGCAGTTGTTTTTTTATTTTACTGGCTATCTTTTCAGAGATTCCTGGTGTGTTGCTTTTGGGGTCCTCTATTTCAATGTCTCCTGTACTTGCTTCTGGTGAACTATATGTTTGAGACTGCATTTTGCTTTTTTGTTTTGTTATTTTTCACTCTGCCTGGTGTTTTCTATGTGTAGAAGGGGATCACACACACTCTTTTTAGACTCACCAAGGTCTTACAGTTAGTTGGAGAGGGTTTTACTATTGGCCTTATTTATCCCCTGTATACCTCTATTTTAGGGGAATACTCACCACAATGATACAGTCAATCCAATGTAGTCCAAAGTTCACCACCTGGGAGCAAATTTCCAAATTTTCTCACACTAACTTGATCCAACTGATATCTTCTGATGTTCCAGGTGGGAGGGTGGCCCCATCTGCAGCAGTCCAGGGCAGTTTTCAGTCTTGGGCTGGCCTCCTTGATGTTCTAGGTGGCAGGTCAGGCCCTTGGTGGTGGTTCTGGGGAGCTTACCCTTGAAGCAGGCTTGCCCTGAGTTCCCCATGCTAGGGCGGACCCTCAGTGGAGCTTCTGGGTAGCCTACATCTAAGGCCAGCTTGTGCTGAGTTCCTGGTGGCAGGGTGGGCCCTTGGTGGAGGTTTCGGGCAGCCTTGCCCTGAGGCGGGCAAAAATACTTTTAAAAAGGAAAGGAGAGAGAAAGATAGAGACAGATAGAAAGACAAACAAACAGAGGTATTAAATAATGTTAAAGGAAAACATCAATGAAAATCACTTTAAAACTACCTACTCAGTCACATAAGAATAACAAGAAAAGAAAAACTAGCAAATTCTTTTCTTAAGAAACACATGCACTTTAAGTTAGGCCTTTAAATCACATATATAAAGTATAAAGAATAGTAAGTAGTCTCTGCTTGAGGTATTTTATATAGTCTAATTGATATGAGCTTTTCCCTAAATTCATTACAGAGTAATTCATTTCAACAAGAACAAGGTCATGATTGACTTTCATAAAGATAAGGTACAATTTATAATTAAATTTTATTGACAACTCACAATCTTGACCCAGAGAAAAAATAAAATAACAAGAATCTTGCCTTGAAAATACAGTAAAAAAAGGTGAGAACACAAATTATTTCTTGCTTGAGTGTCTTTACTATGCTCAGTTGACATCATTTTCTTTTTTCAAATATCACCCATCTCTAACCTTGCCCACCCACGATGCTTTGAGTCTTTGATAATTTGTGACATTATGTTAAAAAACTGAAAACTAAACAAGTGATGATAAGGAACTACTGTTTAGGTACTTCCTTTAAAGAGAGAAAAAGACAGTATTCTGTCTCTGGGTCTGTAGAATTTTTATCTTAATGTGAAATTTAAATATAATATTAATTAATCTGTGATTGGCCTAGTGAAGGAGATATTTTTGAATTTGGCAAAATCCAAATTACATAGGAAGTAGGATGCCCTAGCAATTATGGGAGACAGTATCTTCATATTGTTTTCAAATGAGGAAAGAGTTCTATGATATCAGAGGCAAAAGGAAATGCATGGAATTCTTTTTGTCTTTGAAGTGAAAGAACTTAATGCAGCAGGAGCCATCTATTTAATAACTAATATTAGAAGCTATACTGCATCTTCCTAAAAGATATTCTGAAATTCTACCTCCTATACCTATACTTGTGAGCCTATCTAGAAAAAGAGACTCTTTGGAAATGTAATGAAGTTGAAATAAAATTGTACTCAGTTAGGATGGACCCTGGTGTACTTTGATTGATGTATTTTTCAGAAGTTAGTGGCATAGACACAAAGAGGAAAAATGTTCACTATAGTGACAGAGGCATAAATAAAAGTAATACAGCTAGTTCCCAAGGACTGATGACCATCACCAAGACCTAAAAATGTTCAGGGAGAGATTCCATCCATTGTCAGAGAGAGCAAGCTCATAGTGAAATCATGGGTTTCCATCCCTCAGAATGAGGAGATACATTTCTGTTGCATCAGTTATGTAGTTTGGAATGTTTTGTTAGGACACCCTATGAAACTTATCCTAAGTAACATACACTGTCAGAACATGAAGACATCATACAAATAATAAATTATAAAGATGTGATGCATGAAGCATGCTTTACATATTGCTATTAGATAAAAACAGGAAAAAGATATGTAGAAATAGCTGTCTATAACATATTAAGACTGCTCAGAGACTAAAAAGAATGTATGAAACAGTAGCATAAAACAGAATCCAGAATGAAGATAATTTCCTCCACTGATTTTTATGAACTATTTTCAGGCTATTAAATAAAAACTAGAAATTAACATTAAACTCATTTTATTATATCACTAATAGTTGTTTGAATTATATAGCTTCTGATACTTTTATGATAAGATGCAACTTAGTCTTTTTTCAGTGTTTGATTTTAGTCACAATCGAGAAGAAAAAATATACTATAGGTACAACATGATATTTTAAGTACTAAAATTTTTCCAAATATTTAAGGAATGCAATGCCTGCATAGATTACTTAGCCAACTTGTTTACTGCTAAAACTCTACAGTCCACAAAATGGATTGACTAAGTAAATAGCAGATTGCAGAGAATCTTTCTTGGACTCGTTAATTTTGTTTGCATTCTAACACTCCATACTACACCATAGATTAGTTTCGATTCCAGAGAAATGAAGCCCAGATTCATATATGAAAAATATATAAATATAATCCATAAAATTCAGTGGACTGAATAGAGTTTTATTTTGTGTACATGGTGAAAATAAAGTTTAGTAAACACAGAGGTTTAAAGAAATCTTCACATCTTTAATATGTCACATTTTTCTACTAAATTATGACATTTATTTATTAAAAGTGGAATTATTGTTATACTCATCACTGTAATTGTTTTACATCACTTAAAACAGGTTGTGACTGGTGTGTATACTAATGTATCATCAAATATCATTTACAAAAAAGGAAATTAAGAAATATTTTCCTTCTCCCTGTATGATGTATATTTCATATGAAGGAGTTGTAGAATTTCTTATGAAGTCATGTAATAGAACAAAATCAACATATAGATCTCATATAATTATTTTAAATTTCAAATAAAACATCAAAAACTATTTAAATAAAAATAAGATAATTTTATATGATTTTCAATATTAATTTTTATCATCATATGCTGTGTTTAAATTTGAGGAAAGAAGCATCTTAATTTAAAATGTTCCAAAAATTCAATGCATATTAAACACATAGATACTCAATATAATGTTGTCTTTTTTAATAATAGTTATTACTGAGACTAATTGAGAAAACTTACCAGATAGATATAAATATACATCTATGTTTCTATAGATATTTATATAGAATATGAATATAAAAATACGTAGAAATGTAATTTATCTTAGAATAAATATAAAATAAACATGGTTATAGGTATATATTCACCTAATATATGTAATTTACATATATAAGCATATTAATAAATTATTTTTTACCAATATTTTATATAGTCACATGTTTAATGGACAATTGTGCTTATCTGTTTAAAAATTAATATGGGAATATAAAAATATGTGAAATTTAATTATTGAAAATTTTTCTATTTTTTAATTTACTACTCCACTTAACTTATAAGCAAAATCATAATAAAAAAAGCTATTGAGCAATATACTAGGAGTCTGAGCACTGAAAACTATAAAGTATAAACCTACTTACTGTTGAAATGAATTGCTAAGTGGTCCATTAGGCAGAAATGAGTAGCCTATCCATCAGAGGCATGTATGGTAAATGATTACTCTGTCAATTCATATGTTGAACTCAAGCACACTCATGAGAATGTATGCACTGGATGAAGGCATACTACCTCTTCTATTATTCCAAAAGTCTGTTCTTCTGTAACTCCATCTTAAATTACCTGTCATGCTAAAATAGCATAGACTATAAATAATTCTAACCAACCCATTACACCTACTGAAAGATAATTCATGTGATTTGATATATTAAATGAGGTCACAAAGACCCTATATCACAACTAGATAATGAAGAATTTAGTTTTAAAGTAAAGGAACAAAATATAAGAAAATTATTTGTACTTGCAAATAGTTGAAATCTTCTAATTTGTACACTACTGAATAGCTAACTAGAACTCACACCAGAATATATCTATTAGGTTGCCAAATGAGATTTTAGGTTGCCAAATTAAAAGCAATGGGTTAAATAGTTCTATTTGTGAGTGAGTTATAATGTGATGATAAAAATATTGGACCCAATCATGTCCTTTATAAATGCTTCCAGTTCTAAGTAATTTTTGCATTCCTAGCCCCATTAATAATATTACCTGCTATGTACAAACTTTTCATAATAATACTGAAAGAACATACTAAAGTTAAATTCTAAATAATGAAATGTGACTACTAAATACTAAAATGAATAATTTATATTGAAATTTATTTACATTGATATTCTTTGTGATTAAAACCACATTGGATCCTATTAAGAATAATAATGCTTTTAATAGAAATGATGGCCTACAGGGTCTTTTTATTCCTGTTAGAAAAAACTGTCAGGATACAGTTTAGTGGTAAACAGAGTAGGTAGATAATAACTATTCTTTAATAAACATTAGTCTTTTGTCTGCAAAAGAGCAGGTAAAATTTTTTCCCATTCTATAACTTGTCTCTTCACTTAGTTGGTGGTTTCTTTTGCTGTGAAAAAAATTTTTAATTTTATGTTATTCCAGTTTTTGATTCTTTGTAATATTTGAAATGAAATCAGTTTTGTTCTTAAAATATTTGCCTATGCTGTGTTCAAGAATTTTGCCTATTCTATCTTCCATTAGGTTGTTGTTCTATTTTTATGTTTAGATCTTTTGATTTTAGTTTAGTGCATGGTGAGAGATATGCCAGTTTTTCTGGCACTGTTTACTTTATTTTATTTTATTTTTTCTCATATCAGGGATCAAACTCATGACCTTGTGCTTGCCAGGCAAATGCTAATGCCACTGAGGTAAATCCCTGACCTCCCAGCATCATTTACGCAAGATGCTTTCTTCCAGTGAAAGTTTTGGCTCCATTAATTGAAGAAAAGGTAGTTGACGGTGCTTGGAATTATTTTTGCATCTTCTATTCTATTTCATTGATCATCGAACATTTTTGTTTTCTTTTTCTCCAGTGCCATGTTTTTTGTTTGTTTGTTTGTTTTTTATCCCTGTAGCTTTTTAGTGTAACTTCAAATTGAAGATTGTAGTCCTCCATGCCTCACCCTTTTTGGCCAGAAATTTCTTTAGTGATTCTGTTTTTTGTTTGCTTGTTTGTTTGGTTGGTTAGTTTGTTTTGTTTTATGATTCTATGTTAATTTTAGTATTGTTTTCTCTAGTTATTTGAGGTATTCTCCGGAATTTTTAAAGAGATTGCATTAAACCTGTATAACAGATTGAAGTATGGTCATTTTCACTATATTTGATCTGACTATCCAAGAATATGGGATATCATTAAATTCTGGATATCCTTTTTTAATCTCTTCTTTCAGAGTACCATAATTTTCATGTAAAGGCTTTTCTTTTTTATTCCTTTGTTAGATTGATCTCTGATTCTTTCATCTTTTTTGATGCTATTGTGCAAGGTGTTGTCTCCTTAATCTCTCTGTCAGTGGGTTTGTTATGCAAGTGCATGAATGCTATGGATATGTAAGATATGCAAAGTACTCAAAATAAAACATTCAGCAAATTAAAACAACACTGAGATTTTACCTCACTCCAGAAAGAATAGCTGCCATCAAGAAACCAACTGATAACAAATGTTGGTGAGGCTGTGGGGAAAAAGGAACACTGTTCCATTGTTGGTGGGAATGTAGACTGGTACAACCACTATGGAAATCCATATGGAGAATTCTCAGAATAGGATTGGAAGCCCTTTCAATCCAGCTATTCCCCTCCTGGGTATTTTCCCAGAAGAACTGAAAAGTTCATATCACAGTGATATATGTGCCCCCGTGTTCATCGTACAATTTGCAATAGCTAAATATTGGAAACAACCAAGATGCCCATCAACTGCAGAGTGGATGAAAATGATGTGGTATTTTTATGGAATGGAGTATTACTCAACTATAAAAAAGGATGATATTGAGGCCTACATAGGTAAATGGAGACAACTTGAGACTATCCTCATTAGTGAAATAAATAAGAATCATATTTATAAATATCATATTGTGTCTCTAGTGTAAAAAGTAAATGAGAACTACAAGTGTAATAAAACCAAAATGTGTAATTGCTATTGTAAAACTGATATTGAGAGGAAAAAAATGCTCTAAGGGATATAACTGCATGTATGTTTGAGTGTGTAAATTAGATGACCATATTGCTGAATCTTTGTTGGATATTTGAGTGGAACTGTTTGCAGTCTCACTGTTTGAATGTCTACTATGTATCCTTTAACTTTGTAACTTAAACAATTACATCCAAGATGACAATATGTAATTTATAAACTAGTGATTTCTTAGTGGGTTTTTTTCTGTTTTTCCTTTTTTTTTCTTTCTTTTAGAATTCTGCATTGTTGCTACCCTTTTTTTCTGTTTTGCTTTTTTCTTCTCTTTAAATAAAATTTAAAAATGTATAGTTACTAGTATAAAAAAAGAGGAAATAGGAAGTGCTATAAAAGATACAGCTCCATGTATGTTTAGGTGTGTGGAATTGATAACCATATTTCTAGGTTCTTGTTGGATTGTTGAACAGATCTGTTTGGACTCTCACTGCTTGAGTGTCCACTTTGTGTGCTTTAATTTTGTAACTTGAAAAACTATTTCTAAAAGAACAATATGTAATTTATCAACTATGATTTCTTATTATCTTTTTTTTGAAATTCTGCAATATTTTTATCCTTTTCCTGTTTTTTTTCTCTTTAAATAAAAAAAACATTCAAAATTCCATTATGGGCATCCAATATTAATAAATGCTTCTCAGATGAAGTACAAACAGCAAACACATATATGTAAACATGTTCAACATCACTGGTCATTCAAGAAATGCAAATTAAAAGAACACTCAACACTGAAATTTAATGTCACTCCAGAAAAAAATGGCTATTATCAAGAAGTTGACTAATAACAAATGCTGGCAAGACATGTAAAAATGAGCCCTTCCTTATCATTGGTCAGAGTATACATTGGTATAACCAATGTGGAAGAGATCTTTCAAAATTAAAATCAGAAGTTCCATTTGAGGCAACTATTTCCCTTATAGGCATCTTCCAGAAAAAAGTAAAAATCATTATACCATAATTGATGTTTATTGAATGAATAAACTCATGTTTATTGAACCACAATTTATAATAGCTAAATCTTAAAAATGCTCATATGCCCATCAGTGATGAATGCATACACAGTGGAGTATTACTCTGCCATAAAGAAAGATAAATTTAAGTCACTTGTAGGCAAATGGATGCACCTCAAGATCATAATTTTAAATGAAATAAATTAGGCAGGCATATTTAAATGTTCTATTGTTTGTCTTGTGTGAGAAACTCTAAGGGTAAATAAGGAACAAAATGGAGGATAGACACTGGGAAAAAAGGAAGAAAATATTCAAATGGGAGCAAGGGATGAGGAGAACTATGAAGGTAAGGAAGAGAAAAAGGATTAGAAAAACAAAGAATGGAAGGAAATAATAGAAACAAAATCTTGTAGGCAAATTTTATAAACATTCCTAAAGGCTATGCAAAGAGAGAAAAACAAGTAAGGAAACACTTCACAAAGAAAAGCCTAACCAAGTAAGGGCAATATGTTTCATGCAATGTTCAACATTCATGGGATTGGATCAGTTTTCCAATGTTTCTGTCTGGTGATCTGAAGCACTCTGTTGAAGATCACTACGTAAAATAACAACCTTAGTTATGTTCCTACCACCTTATTTTGAAGGCCTTCATTGTCACTGTGTTGGGGTCTTTCTTATTGTTATTTATTTGTCTTTTTGTTTTTGTAATAATTTGTTTTGTTTTATTTTGTTTTTCCCTCTAATGCAGAAAGGATAGATGTACATGTAGAGGCTTATACATGTCTAGAACTTCTTCTCCTAAAGAGTTTATGGGAATTGATTGTATTATGTGTGATGATATGAACCGCTACTTTGAAGAAAAAAAGACATTATGGTAGCCATTGCTGATTTCCTATCATCATGTGATGAAGTCCAGTAATGCTTTTAGTCTTTGTTTAGAGTGGTTTTAGTCTGTTTTGTATTAATTTCAATATATATGAATGTATGGATAGCTACTTTAAAGAGAACAAGAGACATTGTGGTAGCATTTTTGATTTTCTTATTGTCTGGTTTTGAAAGCCTGTAATGCTTTCATTCTTCTGTTTTGATCAGTTTTATACTCTTTTGTTTTGCTTGAATTCATTGTGTGTGGAGATATAGACAATTATTTCAAAGAAAACAAGAGACATTATGGTAGCCACTGTTGATCTCCTGTTGTCTTGCTTTGAAATCCTGTGTCACTTGCTTTATTTGCATCTGATCAGCTTTGTTTCATTTTGTTTTACCCTCTTTAAAATAAAGAGAAAAAAGATAATGAGGAAAGCAAAAAATGTTCATTTATGCCCTTAAGTAAAAATATAAAAATATATAGCACTATATTTTTAAACTTTTTTTCACTAGCATGGAAATCATTTCCAGAGGAATTAATTAATTATTTTACTTCTCATTCGTATCATGAAGGAAAAAAAAATCCTTATTGATCATTCCATATGCTAAGTAACAGAAGTAAAGCTCTTCAGGGCAGGCCTCTTTATTGTGTGTTCTCCGCTATAACCCTACAACAGACTCTGGCTTGTAGTAGGCACTCAGTAATGTATGTTAAATAAACGAATGTTGTGTCCCAGCATACAGGGGGAATAGATCACTTGTATCCCAGTGGTGGGTGGAACTCTCGGATGTTCACAATTATAGTTATATATTTTTACAAGGGTTAAAACCACCACTCAAAGGCAAATAATATTTTTCTATAATATTAAAAGTAATGTACCCCAGATGCTGATGCTAAGTGTCTATTTAGGGAAAGAAGATATGATTTTAAAAAGTTCCAGATTTTAAGTAAACTTTTTTTGTCTTTTAAGAGAATGCTTAGTACGTATGCCACGCAGAGGGAGACGGTCCTTTCCTGCCCTCTTTCTACACCACTTCAGTACTATCAAAGGCATCTGTAACGTGAAGCAAAGTACAGGAAATCTAATCATTCCTAATAGTGAACTTAAGCAGAACGGCTGTTAATACTGAAAAGATTCTCTAGGGGAAGATCAGCAGTGATTCCACCTCTCAGGGGAAAATTCAGAGAAGTGGTTTACCTAGTAAGAAATTTTCAGGGCTCAGTTTGCGAAGCAACAGTTTGATAGAACTTGTAAGTGTGGAAAAAGTAAAAATATTTAGTTTCTTTTAGAAACAAATCATATAAAGCATCAAATAAATGGGATTTTTAATTTTCTAAAGAAGTATTATGTGATTTTCTGTTTTTAACTAAGAAATATAAAAAGAAAGGCCAGGTATATGGATTATAATTCTCTCATCTTAAATCTTTTAAAATAATTTAGCAATGAAGATTTTAAAATTTTTTTCTTGTTTTGGAACTGAAGTGACTTATTTTGAAAAGTGTAGCATTTTCTAGTTGAAAAATATTTGTGAATGGTGCATATTTTCATATGGGTATGAATAAAAGACTTTCAAAAACAGGAATAGTCCTACTTTGTCACTGTAAATCCTTTTAAAAATTATATTTCATAATATGAATTTTTCTTCACTGATGAATTTAATCAGCTAGATTTACCTTTTTGTTTATATTTTGTACATTTAACTATGAGTGTTATTTTGCTGCATTTCATATATACTTGTAAGCCTTCTCAACTATTTAATGGAAAGCGAGTTAACATCTTTTCAAGAAATTTAAAAGTAAGCAGTGTAATAAATCATCTTAGGCAACCAGAAAATGACTCATATTAAAATGGTCACTAACATTCATAAATTGTAATTTCTGATTGTAATTTTAAAGATTATTTTTAATTAGTTAAAAATAGGTTTGAAGATAATTTATAGAAAAGTGTTCATTTTTAATTGCTAGCAAATAATAGTACTTAGGTAAAAATACTAGTCATAAGAATTAAAACAGCTTAAACCTTATAATGAGAAACTCTTAAGGTTTAAGAATGTTAATATAAATATTCAAGTAACATCTTGGAGGACATATTAAGAAATTGTGCACTGGATAGTATTTTGAGGAGAGAATGAAATGCACCTCACAAGTTCCTTTTTAACATTGGCTTTACTGATTTTAATGTTAACTAAACCTTTTGGCAGGGCTCTGCTTCAAACTCATAAATCAAAGGAATGTATACAAATCAACTAGATTCTCACTAAATGAAAAAAAGATGTGATATGATTTAAAAGATCAGGATAGAGATGTGCAAGCAGGATTCTTATGATTAATTATCCAAAGTAAACTTCATTATTTAAGAGGTGTTGGACTATAAAGAAGCTGGGATTTTTCCAACAACCTGGATTAGATTTATATCATGTCATAAATATTGACAGCATTATGTTAGCAATGAATTTTGATTTCTTTTCCTTACTGCAAATCCTATAGAAATAAGGATTATATAAGCACACTTAGGATGGATGCACACAGGGGTTGAAATGATGGTACAAGTAACTCTATGACTATTAAGTTGCTTTCATGCTGTTAAATATTTTGCATAGCAGTGGGGAATTGAGGAACAAAGGACTGTTTCAGCCTCTTACTGCAAATCTATTTTCCTCACAATTTGTAATAATATTATGGTTATTATTTTTTACACTTTTCCCATATTCTATAAAGAACAAGGCAAATATATTAAAAGTAAATACTTTTGTTAGAATTCCACTTGAAATCTAAAAGAGACAACAAGCATTAAATATGTGCTCATCCTGAAGAATGAGGTGCAAAATAATCTGTCGTAATTACTAAAAGATAGAAAATTAATCAAGCACTGTACTACAAACGAGTTACATAAGCAGAAAAGTGAAAGGGATTCTTTAACTGAATCTTTGAAGTGAGAAATGGAGGTTTCCTCCAACTAGGGGTCCGGCACTCTGCTTCTAAAAATAATAACTAAAATGCGATAATTGCAGGAAGTGTGCAGTTTTTGAATGATAAATTGCTTAAACCAGAATGACGTGTTAACAGATGTTGATGTACCTGGTAACGAAGACAGTTATACCCACCTTCCTCAGGGAAAAGTAAGAAGTGAGGACACTGACTGGAGACACCAAGAGAAGAATGCTATGAAGGAATAGCAGCAATTTCCACACTTGCTAAGGTAAAGATAATTGAGGTCTTTCTTGGTTTTGACTGTATATAGGCAGAGGTCTTTGAAGTAAAAGTTCCTGCTGCACAGTCAAGAGAAGAGACAGATCAAGAGGCAGCAGAATAACTCTTCCCCTCAGAGGGAAAGTTGCCTTGGTTGTCACCTGTGGTGGATCTACACCCACAATGACTCTCATAAAAGAATATGACTTCGTACGCCTAGCATGATGAAAACATGACACCAGTGAGTATCAGCGAGCTAGAAAGGCTCACATCTACAGTCCAAGGCAATCAGTCCTAGTTTTTCAATTATTTTACTGCACTTTTGAACATGATGCATTTCTAAAAGATACTGCATTATATTTACACCAAATTGTTAATTCTATAAGGTATTTCAAATTGTTAAAGGACAATAGGTAAAATGCAGTATCAGTATTCAAATAGTATAACTAATAAGGTGAAGACTCATGTGGCTATTTTTATGAGGGTTGAGTTTTATGCTGAGGTATTTAAAAGACTTTTTTGTGAGAGATCAATTATTTTCCAAACTAAAATTTAAGACTTAGGAGTGAAAGATGAAAGAATAAAGAATCTGACTGAATATGAAGTATTCATTAGGGTACAAGGCTGTTAAAGGAATAACCTGTTGCATATTTTTCCCCCCTTATTGGAGTTATCCAGGGCAAACTAAATGATTATCATGAATATCATGAAAATATAATTAACTTGAAGGCTTTTTAAAAAGCTGACTATATATTCAGATTTTCCAAGTAAATTACAGTTTTTAACTCTTGCCTTAGCAAAATTATTAGCCATGTCCCAATATTTTTCAAAGGGTTCATATGATACCATAGAAACACACTATTCTTAAAGTGCCCTTTCCAGATATATGTCTGTGAATGAGCATTTTACACTATAATATTATTCACAATTTTTTTCAACTATTAATTTTTGCTATGAAATTACTTCATGAAATATTTAAATTAACTAGGGTTATATGTTTCCCAAGGCTACATGTCTTGAAAAATATGAATGAGATGAGAACTTGGGGGCCTTCTCCATCAAATCATAATGTTGTTTGGCTGTGGCCAGTTTTTCAGAACAAAGCTGTTGTAGGAGAAGTAAGAACACTGGAACTCGGCTGAGGTTACATCATACTACACACTCTGATGATTCTCTTCAAACACTCATTTGAAGAACATTTAACCAACTAATGATGAAAGAGCTGTTTTTATTGCATTTATTTAGTAACTTATTTAACCTTCATTGATCTTCTGGAAGAAAAATAAAAAAGCTGAAATACTAAAGACAGCTAGAACAAATTCTGAATTATATTACCATTGTCATCTATATTCCAGCCATTTCTTGATTTAAAACGCAGAAACCGTCCAAGTCTAAAATAACCACATACTCCTCTTTCCGTTGTCCTACCTGAAAGATTATAAGAAGGAATGATATGCAAAGTCTATGGAAAGAAATAGTAGGCATTAAAGGGCATAGTTATTAATATTCTGAAGTGTATTAATAAATTCAAAAAGTGATAATGAGTGCAGTTATTGCATATTCCAAGAAAAGTAAGGCAACCATCTACTTTGTTTTATTGGAGACATGGCTTACAGCGGTTTCCTCAATATTTTGATTGCCCCTTTCTACTTACAAAAGGATACTCACTAGAATTAAAGTGCTCAGAATATATTTCCTCATCTATGCATATAAAGAAAGAAGTAAAGTAAAATAAATATTGCAAAAACATGAGTGCCAACAATTAGTTTAACATTTTTTTAAAAAGCTCATTCAGTTCAGTTTCACATAACAAATCAATTGATCTTCCACAAGGCAGATGTTTATTTCTCTGGTGCATAATACATATTTCCCAAGCAGTTTGCCTGTCCCTTAAAAGTAAAAGCCATGTCTAAAAGACTTTACCATATCTTTAAAAATATTAATATTTTGTGATAAATATAAATCACATGAATTAACAGTGATTCCAAATTCTATGAGAAATTTTGGTGTAAATCTGGGGAGAGAAATCTCAGAGAAGAATTGATACTTACATGTCAGTGAGAATTGATAGTCTATATTTCCATTTTCTTAAAACACGTTGCATTATAATTAAGTAAAACAGACATGGAATTATTCTATAATATCTTCACAAAGTCAGATCTGAAGAAATGTATGCCTTTTAAATAGACTGTACTAATATTCACTTTTCAGAGTCACCATTATATAGAAATATGTTTCTTGTAATAAAATCTGTGATTGATCCGAGCTGAGAACAGTATTTAACAAAAATACTTTAAATAGTAAGTCAATTAAAAAGCAGAGAGATATAGAGCAGTATTAAATGATTTTTTAAAACATGGGTTCTGTATACACTCTGTGAGATTTTTAAAAGTTTGAACATTTCAGCAGAAGCAAATAGCACTATTTCAGTATCTCTTGACCACTAGCATTGTCTAATAGGAAGGAAATACTAATTAAGATTTTACTGCAGCAAAGCAATATTTACTGTAGTTGAACTGCAGGAGTTTTAAAGCAGCTGAGTCTAATTTCTTTGTTAAAATGTTCACACAGAAATTCAGACTTCTCCGATTTAATCAATGCCAGTTCTCTCCCCCTCCCTCCACAGCAGAGAAGAAACACACTGGTACTCCGTGACCTCAAGAGATTATTAATCTATAAAAATGTTCTTGCCTCCCACAACCTCCCAGCCTATGACAATAATTATGATGGCTGCTGTGGAGCTGTACTGCTGTTAAAAATGGCAATAATAATGATGGAATTAAATCTTCTTTCCTTATGTAAAAAAAATGCAACACTTATTTTCATGCTATTTAGATAGAATCCATTCTTTTGCAACAGTCATGGCTATGCATCATTCTTAAACGTACTGTAAATCTTATAATAATTAATAACTGCTAAGGCTCAGTTCCTTAAAAAATGAATTTATATGAATTGCAAATCACCTGTAACTGAATTCATTTTTTTCTCCCCTCAGCTGTAAAGCCCAAAGGGAAAGGAATGGTTTTCAAATAAGTAAATAATAAAAAAAAATCTCCAAAATGCTTTGATTTCTTTAGGTTGGCTTTAATTTTTTCGATTAATTCCTCAAAAGCAATATTTGGCTGCAATTTTCAAGAGGATATATTTTATGTATGATTTCATAGATAGTTTTAAATATGATTTTTAAAATTTGATGATTATTTCCAATTATTTGAGAATAGTTTTTGAAATATTAATAACTATATAATAGTATATATAATTGCCATCAACTTTTTAAATAATATTCATCTATTTTCTAGATAGATCTATTGTCTGTATAGATCTACAATTGTTTGTATGCAGGTAGAGTAATTATGTAATACACTGTATTTTTGTTTTGATTATAGTTTCTTCAAAATAGCACACTTGATACTATCACAGAGCAGTGTGAAAGCTGTTTGATGCTTCATTACTACTTATGGGCAGCAGAATATTTCATTAAGTGACTAATCTATGACCTCTGTGACTGTAACTAACTCCTTTTTATTTTTAGCTACTAAAAAGGGAACTAGTAATACACTAATTTTTGTACATTTTCTAACATGTATTCTATTACATTTGTATTGCTATATCTTCCTTTTTTATTCCTATATCCCTCTGTATCTTAATTTCCATCTGTTCATGAAACTCGGGGTTCTAAATGGCTTAGTAGCTTGCCCCAAGTCACACAGCCAATAAGCGATAGAACAATCTTTGCAGTTATCTGCTTTCAATTTTCAGAAATACATTTGGGCACTGTGAGTAGAGTTCATCTGCAAAATTCTAGACAAAATTCTGAGTAAATTAGGTGCAAGCTTTGGCTCAGAAAGTATTCTGGGTTTAAAGAAAAAGGCACAATCACTGGAAAATTTATTGTACATTAGGAAGAATCTAGTGTATATCCTGTTTTATGTTGGGTTCAATTTTATATGAGAGAAATTTTTTGGTGTGTGATACCAATAAATAGAATGCTTAATTCTAAAGAATTCTGAATACAAAAAATACTGTTTTAAGATGTGAGATTCATTTGATATTGTCTATTCAGTTTTTCTTTATTTTTACAAATAAGAAATCTAAGACTAAAGGTTTCAAATGGTGCTCAGATAATTTTCTTAGATAACTAATGCAAAACTATATAAATAATTTGGAATTATTATTGTTATACAATTTAAAACATTTATGCTAAATATAAAAAAGAACAATTGCAGAAAAAACAGTGTTTAGCTCTATTACTCATATTTTAGTTCATCAATATGAAGAAATATATTGTATAGGTTAGGGGTCATTTAAATATCAAAAGTTTTGTTTTCATCTTCACAAAGAATGAAAGTGTATGTTTAGAAGAATAGGGAAAGAGAAATTTACAGTGATAGTTAGGGGTGCTGTTTAAAGCAACAAGTACTGGAATGCTTAATAGATTTATTAGCTTGTAAAATACAGAACTGATGGCCTCTTGTGTGAAAAATAATCCTATTTTCTCCTTTCTTATCCTGTCATCTGAAACACATGTAAATTGGAATTTCTCCTATATCAATAAGTAACTAGATCAATGTGAGACCTAACTAAAACTGACCTGTCACAAATACTTTGAGTTTCCCAATTTTTTGCCCCTTCTCATGTTGTGATATAAAGGCAGAATGAGATAAAAAGAAATTTGATCTCTGCTACAGAAATTTAGGAATAAACAAATCAGTTTCTTCTTACTAAGGAATATGATAGCAATTATCATTAGTTTTAACTTTGTTATAATTTTCACGTATTTTTTAAAAAATATTTTATAGTGGAAAATAAATTAATGAGAAAACCATTATACTAAAAAATTCTAGGCATGTGTATGAATATGACAGAAAGAAGGGTCCATATAGGTATACAGCATTGTAGGTGTCAAGCAGATATTGAAGAAAAGTCCACCAAATTGCAGCAAGAGCTTAACAGAGGAATGTCTTGACCTTGTGGCTTGGGGCAAGACGGAAGGGAGCTAGCCAGTTCCTGATTGTGGCCCTGAGTCACACTGTGGAAAGGATAATGTGTTTCCCTTGTACACTGTCCTGGAAAGTGAACACAACTGGGCTTGGGAGTTTGTCTTAACTAACACAAAAAATACTTTCCCAGAGGAAGAGAATTTAGCTCACTTTTGTCAGAAAAAAACTTTTAAGTGATGAATGGGAGTAAGAACGCATGGCTTTCAAGCAACTACTTCTAAAACAAGGTCAGACAGGAGGATCCAGCTACATCAAACAAGTAAGAAATACCTAGCAAGGAACTTCCTGAAATATAACTGAAACTCAAACTCAGAAAGTTAGCTTAAAGTTCACATACTGAAGGAGACGGAGCGTAGTGGGAGTGCCATGTACTGGTGACAGGTAGGTATATTACAAAAAGACAGATGAAAAGTACAGCCAGAGTCTAGAAAGAGGTTTGGGGAATTTTAGTATATCCCTAAGGGTTCATCTAGAAGAAAAGCAATTGTGCCAGTGGTTTGTTGCTGTTGTTGTTCATTTCAAATACACTAGAATTCAAACATAAAGTTTTCCTTGAAGATATTGTTAAGATTTCCTGTGAAGATATTAAGAATGATTTATCTCTTAGCCTTTTGGGGTTTGGGCTGCTATTATCAAGTGCCATGGACCGAGCAGCTTATAACCAACATGAATATATTTCTCACAGTTTTGGAGTTGGGAATGAAAATCATGGAGAGAGCAAATGCAATATGATGATTGGCTATTTTCTGGTTTATAGATTATACATTCTCACTGTCCTCATGTACGGGGAGCAAGAAAATTTCATATGCTGTGTTTAAAGGACTCTCATCCCATTAATGAGCATTCCACCCTCATAATTTCATCTCTCAAACACTCCTCTCTGATACTATCACTTTGAGGGTTAGGATTTCATGACGAATTTTGGGAAGACACAAACTAACCATAGTGAGGCAGCAAATTAGGCATTTGCAGCTGGTTGGGCAAATAAGTGTGGCCTGTTAATTACAGACATCTGTGACATGTGCCCAAACCCTGCACTAGGACCAATCGGAGAATGCTGTCTTCAATTCTTCTTGTGAAAATCCAAACCAGTTTTTGGATAACATTTCCTAGAGCTGATGTCAACCTGAGGAATAGAAGATATGAAAGATGCCTGCCATGAGCTCCTGACCCTCTGCTCTCTCTTTCAGAGTGGTCTACTCTCTCTCTACTGAGGGTACTTTTTTCCTTGCTTTTAATTGACTAGCACTCACTCTGAAGAGAATGTTTATTTTCCTACCTTTAAGAAATTTAAAGCCCCACAACCTTTTGCACTTGTCTTAATCAATTCTTTGTTTAGGACAAAAAGACCCTAGAAGATACCTCTAAAACAAGATATCAGAACCCCAGAAACCTGATAGCAATGCAACATTCATTGCTTTGTTAACCTTACCTAAAATGTGAATTAGGAAAACTTACCATGTAAAGGCAAAGTTCAGTCAAATTCATGAGTTAATTTGTTGAATTATGGTTCAGCTCAGAATTCATATTATTTCTAGCAATTTTATGTGCTCTTAATTTAGTGTACCAATATAGGCAGTGATGTTACAAACTAAATGTTTGCCCTTCCTCTGATTCATTATTTTGAGATCAAATTCCTAAGGTGGGAATATTAGGAGACAGAGTTTCTGTGAAGTGATTACTTCAAAATGATGAAGGCTCCACGAGAAGATTATTACCCTTATAGAGTGAACCTCAGGGAGCTTCCTTGGCCCACCATGTGCATACCGATAGGAATCTACTAACTCAAAAGTGAACTATCACCAGATATTGAATCTGGCTGCAATTTCATGTTGTGTTTCCATCTTCCAGAACTGTCAGAAATAAATGTTAGTTGTTTTCAAGCTACCTTATCTGTAGTTTTCTACTATAGTAACTCAATAGGGCATAGAAAATGGTAACTGAAAAAAACATAAGCATTACAAAAATATGTCTTCATCCTGGAAATCATTTTAAATGGAGGAGAGGAGGGATGGAGAGACATATTATGAACTGAAGACAAATGAATAAAACAAATCAGAGACAGAAGTATCCTTAACATTTTCTAACCAAACCATCTTTTCATAGAGAATGGCATGAATACCAGGAAAGGGTTAATGCTGTCTGCAATGTTACACTGCTACAAAGAGCCAGCTCTAATAAGGGCCCTTAAATCACAGTGGTTTCTCCCAGTGCAGTAGATTGAATTATTTCTGTCCCTTCAAAAGATACGTTGAATTCTTAACCCCAGCATCTCAGAATGCACCCTTACTTAATCTCATTTGAAGATAAGCTTTTTGCAGATATATTCAAATTACGATGACGTCGTAATGGTAGAAGACAGAGTCTAATTCAGTGTGGTTCATAGCTTTTTAAGAACATGGAGATGGGCATAGTATGGAAGAATACTATGTAACAATGAGGGCAGAGATTAAAGTTCTGCAAGCCAAGGACTAGTAAAAACTGCCAATGAATCATAGAAGCTAGGAAGAGGTCGAGTCCTCCTGTATAGCATGAGGGAGCATGCCTGATGCCTCCTTGGTTTGTAACTGATAGCCTCTGTAACTGTGAGACAATACATTTCTTTTGTTACGGTTCTTCCTCTCTGCTTTCTTAAGAAACTACTACCCCTGCACATGCTAAAAATATAACTCATCAAGTTAAAAGACGATGGAAAGTTTGCAAATAATTTAGCAGTATTAATCATACTAACTGTGAACATTTGGAATTAGTCTGCCCTCAAAAAAACCAGTAACACTGAACTCTTTAATTCTGAAAGAGATAAACAAGAATAATGTGTGATTGCTATGGTTTGAGGGCACTGCTCAGAATTCATGTGTTAGAAAAATGACCCCCAAAATCATATGTTGAGGATATTTGGACATTGAGCTGTGGGAAATAATTGATGTTAGCTAATACTATAAGGGTGGGGCCCCATGATTATGCACAGGAAGGGAGAGCTGAGTTGACATAACCGCTGTCATGCTGTGACGCTCTCCAAAGTGTTATGACACAGTGAGAATGCCCTAACTTACTGCTGTCACCTTGGTATTGGATTTTCCAGCCTCTAGAACTGTGAGGAACAGAGTCCTTTTCTTTAAAAATTGCTCAGTCTGCGATGTGGTCATAGTAGCAATAAACAGGCCCAAACAGATAACAAGCAGGTTTCAAGAATCTTTTACTCCTAGTTTCAAGATAATTTTAAAATGAAAAGTATAACTTATCCTTACTTACTTTAACATCATATTTCTCTGTATGTTCTTTTGTAACATTGGCGCACTTACCCATCTTTATCTTACGTAGGTAGGTGCAGTGGAGATAAGAGCGGGACTGCATTGCGGCTGGACGTTGGCTGCCAGAGCAAGGGCTATTTACAAAGGAATCATATAAGATTTGTGGGTGTATCATAAATGTTTGTAGTCCAAATTTCTGGATAAAAGTATGTGTCTAATTTATGAAAAGAAACTAATGATAGCTCTGCAGAGCCGAGAAATGGGCAAGAGGAAAAAACTCAAACTGTCAAATAAGTAAGATGGTAGCAGAAAGAAACCCGTGAGAAGTTCAGTTCAGGATACAAGAAACCTATGCAAATCTGAGTGGAGGTAGCAGTATATTCTGAAGTCAGGGGATGCTGAATGAAAATTAGATATATGAATGTCTTTTGCCTGGAGAAGGTAATGAAATCATGGGCATGATGCAATTGTTCAGAAGAATGGGAAGACTGCCAGGAAGTGATGGCCCAGAGAAAACTTCAAAAGATTTTTACAGTTAAGAGATGGAGAAATGAAATGAAGCTAAAAAAGTGAACTGAAAACCCTCTATTTTTAAACTCCATCCCTTTCCAAAAGCCATTGTGTGCTTGTTTCCTTTGAGAAGCATTCAGGTTTCCCAGTTCTTATCTTCCTCAGACCCAGAGCTGAAAGAAAAGAGAATCATGAAGTTTGTATTATTCTAATCCATAGAGATTCAAGAAGGGAAATATAATAGCTTAATTCAACATCATTAACTGTTGTTTACAACGTTTAAAAATAAGAATGTACTTATTTAAAATTATAAATCCTCAGAAAGACATATAATGTCAAGATTTCATCCTATTGGTAGTATGCAACTTTGCTATAATTTACTGAATGAAAATTTGCTCATTTCTTTGTTATCTTGTCTGGACATTCCAGATTTTATTGGCATCAAAGTTTAAACAAAATGCACTCTATGGAATGCTTCATAATTTTTTATTTATTATAACTTGCTAGATTGCAATGACTACTGATAATAAATTCAGGAAATATATTTAAATAATAAACCAGATTATAGTAGCCTATACAAAATTTGTATTATAAGAAGAGATATTACTGATGATTGTATTTGAAGCCAAGTTTCAAAATAATATGCAAACAAATTTAGAGAGACTACACAAGAGAAAGTATTTTTCTCACACTTTTAACCTGAGATCTGGAAACTCACAACAGTCTACTTGAGAGAAAAGATTCAGTGAATGACTTCAGATATAATTTCTTATTATTTTGCTTACATAAAAAGTTAATTTACTCCATTTTTATGTGTGAAAAATTAAATATTGCATATAAAATATTTGAATACAAAGTCTGTTTTACAATAGTGTTTAAATGTTTTTGTTCCTTTATCAAAATTGTTTAGACTATTCTGAGTCTTTTTTATATTTACAGAAATGTAAGAATCAAAATGTTAATCTATATCAAAAATAATGTTGATTGTTTGATAAGAGATTATTTATTATTTTGTTCTATTCATTTTTGTTTCATTTGTTTAATTTAAAAGTCTATGGTATAATAGTAAGCCTTTAAACATTTTTTATGCTATTATTGCATTATCAAAAAGGGCTGTTTACACAAACCATCAATGATTAAGCTCTTTAAAATTGAGGGAATGACTTTGATTCACTTTAATGAATCTTATTTTTTCTCTATAAAGATACTAAATTTAACAAATACAGTACAACATTTAGTATGAAGAGGAAGCACATTTTCAAATATTTCATAGATACTAACTTATTACTTTCTTATAGTAATCTCATGTGGTAGCTATTATTATTATTCTTATTTTATAAATGAAAAACCAAAGCAGAAAAAGGCTAAGGATACACAGGAGACATGACCGTTATTGTTAAGCAAGTCTGGCTTCAGAAAATATGCTATTAACCTTAAACCATGCTGTTGTTGTTCATCACTTTGTAGATCTCTATACAATGTAATTCGTTGTTCATTCATTTGTTTGTAAAAATTTATAAAAAATTTTATTTTCATACTTGCATTCTTCTTTCCTATTTAGTAATATCCTTGTGTCTTTATGGTATTTAATGTACTCAAATCAGATAGTCTGACCTTAAGTAGATTCAAAGAAATTATTTGCCCACAATTCTGGACTTTTCTTCATACTAAATGTCCTTTTATTCAGAAAAAATAAAAAGCAAGAAAAAGATTTGAAAGAAGAGAAGGGCATGCATGCTTATATGAGGAAATCCTTATTTGGAAGTTTAAACATCTTTGCCTCTAACAAGTCAAGAAACCAGGAATAATAATGCACAAAAGAGCTGGTTGGCCACTTGGATTCATAATAGAACTCAAGGTCAGAGCACAGGCTCACAGAAGGTAAAAATATATAGAAAAGAAAAGGTGTTTTTTTTCCCATATCATTTCCTGCACAGAGACCTTTCCTAGGAGATTTATGCAGAGTCATATCTGTAGCGAGATGAAAAGAGTGCTCTGTCCTTAGAATCAAAGCCAAATAAAGAATAGCAACAATAAGATCCTCTTCTTATAGCTTTGAATGAAAAGAGAGTGAAAGTGTTTCTAATGCTTCTATTAAGCACAGTAAACTGTTTTAGGAAAAAGACTATATTGAAACTCTTGCAACATGCTTAAAGATATAATTCTATTGTCAATTTCATTGAAACAACAGTGGAGTAAGTTGTGTTTTAAATTTTCCACTTTATATTCGGAATTTTAACAGACTTTGTGTTTGTTTTGGGTATTTACTGACATAGTTTTCACATAGTTGTGAAAATCAATACTAATATTGAAAAAATTGCTATATTTTTCATTTAAATATATGTTCACTGTAATGATTTATTTTGAGTAATACATGTCCACTACAGTATTTAAAGATCTGCAAAAATAAGATAATTTGCTAAAATCTTACTACCAATAAACAATCTTTTAAACATTTATCACTATACAATCATATTCTTCTGAGTATACTCTAAGATTTAATAGTCTTTAGCATCTGGCATGTAGGTATAATAATTCTTAACCAACTACATGTCAATGAAATTTGAAGTTGTTTTCAAGTTTCTCTTTTTATAAGCAAAATTACAAATATATATTATAAATATATTTCCTATCTCTATCTTGAATCTTTCCAGTTTTTCAGTTACTTCTGTAGGAGTTATTAGTAGAAATTAGAATCATATTTTAAGACATTTTAAAACTTTTAATACATATTTTCAAATTGTCTTCCAAAACCAAAAAATATAAAGAACACAATAAAAGATGACTAATAAGAAACAGAGGTAGATCTTTCGTAAGGGGAAAGGTGACCAAGACATGAAGAAGAGACAAAAAAGAATTAAAATGTTTTGTATCCATGTATAGACTCCCTACAGTGAATTTAATCATTATATACTACATGTATGTACTGATAAAAATTTAAAAGTGCGTTATCATTTGTTTGCCCCAGTGTTATACAAGAACACTTTTGAAATACCCTTCTCAACACTTGAAATAGCCAAAGATTACCTGGATAAACAACATCTCTTATGGATCCCTCAAGTCCACTAAGACTAGCTGTCTGGAAACATTCTGGATTTGCTGCATAAAGCCTTCCTTCACTCTGCAAAGGAGTAAATTAGTATTGTTTGCTAATTGTCACTGCTCCATCTTTCTGAAGAGGGAGAAGCTAATTTGGGAACAAGGGATGTATTCTATCCATGGTTTTCATTCTCAACTGGTTAAGCCAGAATTACAGTTCCCAGGATTCTGCCACCTACATAGTTCCATGTTACACTTGAAAACTGGGATCAGAAAGCATTAATTTTGAAGATCATGCAATTAGAAGAGTGACAGAACTGCAGGTCCTGCAGGGGTGGAATTCTTATTTTCTTCCACTTTGCATCATTTTCTTTCTATTGACCCTGATAAGTCACCATGCTCTTTACCACACACCTGGCTGCAGAACTGTACAGGAACAGCTCCTTATAAGTTTCCACATCGATAACAAACTGTGGTGAAAAGTGCCACCCATATTGTAGGTGGCACCAATCAATAGACTTATAAACTGGATAGAATAAAAAGAGCGAAAAAAGGATGTATGACTATTATGAAGAAATCTAGTTTTTCTGCCTAAGTTCCTCTTGTGCTGACAGGGCTTTGGACATTGATCTCCAGGTTTTCAATTTCTTTGATCTTTCAACAAAGACTTGCTGGTGGCTCTCAAAGTGAGCGTCCAGGCCTTTGACCATGGACGGGCCCTGCAGCTTTGTTCCCCTTTGTTCTGTGGTTTCTACTTTCTCGGCTGAGCAGCTGCTGCTGTCAAGTTCTCCAGTGTACAGATGGCCACTGTGGGCTCTCCTCATCCTGTTTTGTTAGTCTACCTAATAAATCGTCTCACATCTTTGTATATATATTTTCTATTTTCTCTAGAGAACCCTATTATAACACTGTTAGCCTTTGAAGAGATATACATCAGGAAATGCCACCTCATACCCACAAGAAATCTATAAAAAAAAAGCAACAACATAAAATTTGGTGATGCAGTCACTTGAAAAAAGTTTTGACATTAGCTTAAAAAGTTAAATAGATTTATCCTTGAATCCAACAATTCTGTTTCTAGGTATTTGACTGGAAGAAATAAAAACATACAGTAACACACACAAATATATATATATTTTTTTCATAGCAGTATTACTCACAATAGCGCAAAAATTCAAACTGTGTGAACAATGTGAATTTTTATCAACTGATAAATGAGTAAATAAAATGAATTATATCCATACAATGCAATATTGTTCATCACTAAAATATAATGAAATTTTGAAACAAAGCAGGATGTAGATGAACTTAAAAACATTTCATGAAGTGAAAAAAACTAAATTTAAGAAAAAATAAATTGTATTATTCCATTTATATTAAATATCCATAAAAAGAAAACACATAATAGTCAAAAGCAGATTAGTGGCTTCCAGGGCTGGGGGTGATAACTCTGACTACGAATGTACGTGAGAGACTTTCTTTGAGGTCATGGAAATGTTCTAAAATTATATGGTATTGGTGATCACAAAACTCAGTAAATTTACTAAAAATTATTGAATTGTACACTTAAAGTAAGTGAGTTTTATGTTATGGAAATTATATCACAGTAAAGCTATTAAAAACAGATAAATAAAATTTTAGTTTGTATCACCCATTTGTTCCTTATGGCTATAAACATGATTGACTTTTGCTTATGAAATATAGGTTTATGAAATAGTTACCTGATTTGCCCAGGAATACTAAAAGAAGGTTCAGGAAATTAATCATGCTAACATATTGGGCACTAAAATCTCAGAGAACATGAAACTGAAACAGTAAATCATTATAATGTACTAAAATATCTAACTTTATTTTTCATGCATTTTAAAATAAATTATAAAACATTAAACTACTTTTAGTCAATGTATTTAATGTAATTTTACATGTGCTAAAAACCATGTATTGATGCAGAGGTTTTATTAAGATATATCTCAAAAGAATTTTATGAAACTGAATCTATAACTCTTAAATCAATGTGAACAGGAATGGGAGCACAGAATTATGTGAGACAAAGGCCACTTGCACTGTAAATGAAGTACTAAATTAAAACGTTTTTGGCAGAAACTTACTTTTGTAGTAGCAAAGTTTTCAGTGTGCATTCTTAGCAGCAAGTTTGGTTGGAAACTCTGAGAACATTTGTCTTTGGGGATATGAACACCATTTATTTAGCTTGTCTTAGATCATTCTATGATACAGATCCACGGGGAAAACCAGTAACACCAAGAAAGGAATAGAAGATGTACAAACTAGAAACGTAGGATCAAAGTATTTTTTAAAATTTATATACTTATTTTTAATCAAAAAACAAAGCAGGGGAAAGATTAAAGAAATGTTCCCCAGATTGTCTTCTAAAGCCCACAGAAGAATGATTCAGAGCACCATTCTATACAGACCGGAACACACTGGAGGTAGAGAAATAAATTAAAAACAATAAAAAATAAATGCAATTATAAGAGGCACTGTATTTCTATTCTGCATCTGTGCTAAATATTTTCTGCTGTTTTATGTTGTTCTTTCTTTTAGATACTTCCTAATATATGAAGAATTATTTCTGTACAGATTCATTTGGCTTCTTATTCATATTAACTCCTATCTTTCTTTTGGATCTAACAAAAATCAAATCGTTATATATTCCTAAGGAATTCTTAATAAGAATTACTGTGGCCTAATTTTCACATCATGTGAAATAGATAAACTTATCCTAGGTATCTCCATGAGAAAAATAAATTAGAGAAGTTAATGGACTTTGTAATATCACAAAGTTCATGATATTGAGGAATAAAACCAGGTTTAAAAAAACTAGGATTTAAAACCAAGTACTTTGTTTTGTTATGGGACATGATATTCAGAAACAGTATCACTTTTTAAAGATTAAACCTGAAACTTAAGAAACTAATGTTTAAAACTGAGTATTTTGTTTTTCTTTATCATGAGTTTCACAAACAGTATCACTTTTTATGATTCAAAAGAGAATCTCAAAGTTTTCATGACTGGTCATAAAATGGCCTGAAAACAAATTTAGTTGTGATTTTCTACAAAACTGATTGAAGATTATTTTAGAAAGTGAAGCAACTGCTTTATTCAGAAGCCCCTAATAGCATGTAATATAAAGTGCCTCACGATGTCCCATCACATGATGAAAGTTTGAAATAAGAGGTATTTTATCTATTTTTAGTGTATATATTATCCACAAAAATGTGGATTTCACAAGTGCTAAGAATATGGAATGATCAGAGTTTTATAGATTGGCATCTCATTTTCTACTTTTCTTTATATAATGCATAAAATACCTAGTTGGATACTATTTTTAAAAATATTTTGATGAACAAAAGTGTGATTATTAGATTAGCGTTCATGTATGATTTTTAAAAAGAAAAGTTACCATCACTGATGGTGAAGCAAATTCACATTTTTTATCCTCTCTCCATTACTAGAGCAAACTGTGACCCCTAAATCAATATCTTGTCTCTCAGTTTCTGTAGGTAACTCATTGCTTGATCTCTGAATGTAGAACAATGCCAGTCTTTTGCTGTTACTGAGCTGAAGTCAGAGGTCATATTCTAATATTGAAACTAATTTATTTAAATCAAGAATGCTTTTATTTATTGGGATGAATTTTAGCAGTCATATTGAATCTACTGTGAAGTTTAAATCTTTTATTTTCATTGATTCAAGCTATTTTGAGTACCAAATGCATTATCTCAAAAAAGTAATTAATAAGCTCAATTCAACAAGTCAAAAATCCCCATCAGTTTTCACAGTATTCAAATATTCTCTTTTTACTGTTATTAAAGAGTGGTCTGAACAGAATACTTTCCCACTTCTTTATATTTCTAACTTCAGGTGACAAGGATGAACAATGTGACTTAGGACCAGAGATTTTCCTGTCTATTTCACATTTTTCTCTGGTCTTCATTTATCTAAGTTACAAAGAATGTAGGAAATAAATTCAAAGTTCACCCCTGTTATCACACACACACACACACATGGATGGAAGAGAAAAGATATATGTGTTTTTTATCTGATGAATAATTTTGTCTTCCACATTTTCTTCTTAACCATCTTAGGAGATGGTTTTTAATATTAGTTATGTTATTTGTTAGGACTCAGATAAAGGAAGAATCTTCCAATTATTCATACAAAGATAACTTTCCAATCAAATATTGTTCTTCCACACTAGTATTAAAAGACCTAAAGTATTTTATCTAGTGAAATTATTTTCTGAATAGAGAATGATGTCTATGATGCATTGCAAGGTCTTCACAGAATCCCTAATGATATAATTGTTTCCTATAAACAACACCTCAAATTTTCTGAAATTTCTTTTAATTCTTATCTTAAAAAAAATAGTCTTTACCCTGTAGTAAAATGGAAATATCCTTCAATTCATTCAAATCTGAGTTGGTTTTTAAACTTTCATTAATAAGATTGTTTTGTACCTAGGAGAACTTTGCTTGGTAAAGAAAGAAAATGAAAAATAAAAAGGCTGAAGTGAAGATATCAAAGAGCAAACTTCCTTTGGGATTTTTTTACATAGATCAAAATATATTTGTACTATCTATTTTTCAAAATATAGAGAAGTATTAAAACATACCAAAATAGGTTAGGATACATCGTCTTGTTTAGAAAATCAACTGAAATTAAATTCATAAACATTATTCCTTAATTCCTTCTTCCTTCAGATAGCTGTGGTTTTCAGTATATGGTTTTCATGAGCCACAAACATGGAGTCCATTCATTAAAGCATAAGTTTTGATTTTCCCTGTGATTATCGATACTTTGCATACAACAAATGTTTTGAGAAGTCATAAAATTATACAGTTATGGTATTGGGCTCAGTGACCAGCCATGATAGTGAATTCATAAGACTGAATTTATGAGGTACAGATAGGATTTTCTTTTCAGATTTATTGATGTTACCATTGAATTTGAACAGATCTCCCATGGATTAAATTTAGACTTATATATTTGCCATTTTTCCCTTGGAATTAATAAAAACAATATGCTTTCAAGGAAACACACTGTAAGATTCTGAAACTAGAGTCTGATTCAGAAAAACCAGAAAAATTTACTGAATTATGCAAAAATATCCTTCACAGTTTTGAAAAACAAAGTGATGGATAAAAATACACTAAATTCTTCTTTTTTTAAAGGGAAAAAAACAGAAAAAAAGAAATATTACAGAATTTCAAGAAAAGAAGATAAACAGTAAGAAAGCACTAGTTGATAAATTACATATTGTCCTTTTAGAAATAGTTATTCAAGTTACAAAATTAAAGCACACAAAGTGGACACTAAAGCAGTGAAAGTACAAACAGATCTGTTCAACCATCCAACAAGAACCTAGAAATATGGTTATCAAAACCACACACCTAACCATACATGCAGCTATATCTTTTATAGCGCTTCCTATTTCCTCTATTTTTATACTAGTAACTATACATTTTTGAAATTTTATTAAGAGAAGGGAAAAATAGCAAAACAGAAAAAAGGGTAGCAACAATACAAAATTCTAAAAGAAAGAAAGAAAAAGGAAAATGAGAAAAAGCCCCACTAAGAAATCAGTAATTTATAAATTATATACTGTCATCCTGGATGTAGTTGTTTAAGTTACAAAGTTAAAGGATACATAGTAGACATTCAAACAGTGAGTGCAAGCAGTTCTGCTCAAAGATCCAACAAAGATTCAGCAATATGGTCATCTATTTTACACACTCAAACATACATGCAGTTATATCCCTTAGAGCACTTTCTTTTCCTCTCTTTTTTACAATAGCAATTACACATTTTGGTTTTATTACTCTTGTA